>QLNU02014802.1:78322827-78347936 GCA_006491805.2 Dysdera silvatica | reverse complement strand
AAATGAGATTTTCCATGTCTTGGGTGTAGCAGAAAATACCAACAACATTGGGGCTCTTTCTACTAGAAAAATGGCCTTTCGTCCAGTAGGACTTAAAATTAAAATGATACTTTTGCGGTGAAAAAACAAGCAAAGAGTAGGATGTAATAGATGATAATAGTGGAAATAGGGACTGAGAAAGTTAAAGGAATGTAGAAAATGAAATGCAGTAGAGGGTTTAGGATAAAGGAAGTTTTTGAACAAATTTATGAACTAAATTCTTGGTGAAGTAATGTAGAACATTATTGTGAATGCATTTTTACATGAGTGCCTGAAAGTTTTTTAATTTGTTATCGTTACTACATATTTACTACGTTACTACATGTTTGTGCGAGAATATTGTGAACAGATAATATTTTTGTGGACTTTTTTGGATATGTTGGGAGTCCCAGTTTGTGAGGAAATTCACTTTAAATCTGAAGTCTTGCCTTTTATCATACAAGTCAATTTCAGTAAGAGAGTTGTCGTTGATGCTGATATTTAAATCTAGGAAAACACCACTCTTGTTGTCAGTATTGGTTTTAATTAGTTTTAGGTTTGGCGGGTAGCTGTCAAGATTCTTAGTGCCATTGAGTGTTATGAGGTCATCAGTGTACCTGAATGTGACTTGTTGTTGAAGGTAAGCTTTTTCGTAAAAATGAAGGTATAAGTTTGCCAGAATACTGAGGTAACTGGCTCCTGTGGGAATTCCGTGGGTTTGTACACAAAGCCTGCTAAACATTTTTATGATGTTTTTTTTGAGGCAAAAGGAGCGAAGGTTTTTGCAGTTGGATGCTTCCAGCCCAACGAAATTCTGTTTTTTCAAAGTAGTGAAAAATAATTTCGGAACACTGTAAAATGTCAATGGAATTGAATAGGTTTTCAAAGCCATAGCATTCGCTGCTACATAACTGGTTATCTTGCAGATATTTAATTATTGAATTATTTTCATTTATGAACCAAGTTTTTTCTTGGCTTCTAATTTGGTCTTCAACTTTTTTTAATAAATGAAATAATGCTTTTGCAGCAGAGGATCCATACGAATTGCTTACTTTAGTGGTAAGTCGAAATTTTAGAGGGTTTTTGTGGAATTTTCGTGTCAGAGAGGAAGGGTTTGTTAAGAGATTTGTTAGTTAACTTGAGCCTTTTATGAAAGGCAAGGATTTTTTTGTCAAAGATTGTTTCACTTTCATTAAAAGGAGTATAGGCTGATGAAAGTGATGACTCCTTTTTTTTTTAATTTTCAATATAGAATTTTTTGCAGCTAAATGCAAAATTACCTGCTGCTTTGTCAGTAATAGTGACCACTAGATTTCTTTGGATGTTTTTAATTTTCTAGAAAATTCTTTTTACATTGGGCTGATTTTTATTTGCTAATCTTTTCAAAAGGTTCCTTTGGTTGCAGAAGTGAAAAATTTTTTAAAGAATCTTGGATCTCAATTCAATGAAGGTTTCTACTAGTACGTTCTTTTCGATGGCAATATCGTAACAAAATTTTGTAATGTCAGCATGAATTTGCTGGGAAAACGCTGTTCTGCCTTCGTTCACCATCATCCTAAATTTTGATCCCTTTTCTAGTAGAGTTTTCAGATCTTCAGATCTCTCGTAGTTATTCCAAGCATACCTCTCGTGCTTCTTTGCGTTGTCTGTAACTTTCGTATTGCTCCAACTGTTAGACTCCATGTCTCTGATCCATAAGAGAGGACTGGCAATACACACTGGTTGAAGACTTTTCTTTTTAGACACAAAGGCAATTTCCCCTTCAGGATAAAACTGTTTCTTCCAAATGCACTCCAGCCAAGTTTAATACGTCTGTTGAGTTCTTTCATAATGTTGCCATCCATTGAAATCAGCTGGCCAAGGTAAATATATGAATCAGCAATTTCTAGCTCAGTGTTGTCAACTTGTATTTTTGTTTCCTCTACAAAATTATTGAACATGATCTTAGTTTTTTGTAGGTTCATCTTGAGTCCAACTTCTTCACTTCTAGTTGAGAGCTCTTGTACCATGTCTTGGAGTTCTAATGGGTCCGTTGAAAAAATAACAATGTCATCAGCAAACCGCAGATGATTTAAATATTCACCATTTATTTTTATTCCCTTGTTATTCCAATTTATCAGCTGAAAAATCATCTGTAAAGCAGAAGTAAAAAGTTTTGGAGAAATGGTATCTCCCTGCCTCACCCCTTTGCCAAGTTTGATAGTTTTGGTATCTTTATGTAACCGAAATTTTGCACTTGCATTTTTATACACACGTTTCACCATGTCAATGTACACATCCTCAATGTCTGTTGATCTTAAAGAGTTGATGACTGCTGATGTTTTTATAGAGTCAATAAATGCCACACACAATGGAAGTTCATATTCATGTGTTCTTTCAATTAATTCTCTTAATACTTGAATATGGTCCACTGTACTGAATCCACTTCGAAATCCAGCTTGTTCTCTTGGTTGAGCTGCATCTAATTTTTTCTGCAGGCGATGTGTTAGCACTTTTGTGAAGATTTTATAAATAGCAGGTAACAAGCTAATTGGTCGGTAATTTTTCAAATCCTCTTTATCACCTTTTTTATGCAAAAGAATTACTGTTGCAGAATCCCATTGGTTTGGTATGTTACCGCTGTTAAGACATTTGGTAAAGAATTTTGCAAGTATGTCTTCTACATATTCTCCAGCTTCTTTTAGGATATCTAATGTAATACCATCATCACCCATACACACACACACACACACACACAGGGTGTTTGAAAAATATCTGGCAAAACTTTAAGGGATGGTAGGGGACACCAAATAAGGCATGTTTGTCCATATCCCCGTGTCCGCAAAGGGGCCGGTTTGGCTGTAGAGCGTAACTACTGTTTATGCCCATCACGTTGCTACGTAGCCAATTGCATGAATTAAATGCAATTTTTGATACATAATTTAAGTGAATGAGCTAATAATACAGCAGAGACAAAAAAATCCGGAATTCCGTTTTCTGATTTTGATCTGTGTTACTGTTTAGTGAAAATAAGCCTAAAAATGCCTTTTTTAACACACTGGAAAAGAGTTGGGAACTGCCAAGTATGTGTAACAGGTGAAGAACATCAAAATAAACATTTTTTGTTCAGTGAATTTTTTTCCAAAAATTAGCCGTTCGGGCACTACAGTGAATTTAGTATTTGCATCCACCACATTCAAGGTTTCCACAAATGGCTACAATGCACCATTTCAAGAATTTTTCAAATTATTTAATGTCAACAGACGTGAGGCTCTCTCCGGCGATTTTTTAAAATCAATTAAATTCACCGGAATTGTATGTGTAGAATTCGCCGCTTCAGGTGCGATTGTATGAATTCTACACATACAATTCCGGTGAATTTAACTGATTTTAAAAAATTGCCGGAGAGAGCCCGACATCTGTTGACATTAAATAAATTGAAAAATTCTTAAAATGGCGCATTGTAGCCATTTTTGAAAACCTTGAATGTGGTGGATGCACATATTAAATTCACTGTAGTGCCCGAACGGCTAATTTTTGGAAAAAAATTCACTGAACAAAAAATGTTTACTTTGATGTTTTTAACCTGTTACACATACTTGGCAGTTCCCAACTCTTTTCCAGTGTGTTAAAAAAGGCAGTTTTAGGCTTATTTTCACTACACAGTAACACAGATCAAAATCAGGAAACTGAATTCCGGATTTCTTTTTCTCTACTGTATTATTAGCTCATTCACTTAAATTATGCATCAAAAATTGCATTTAATTCATGTAATTGGCTACGTAGCAACATGATGGACGTAAACAGCAGTTACGTTCTACAGCCAAACAGACACGGGGATCTGGTCAAACATGCCTTATTTGGTGTCCCCTACCACCCCTTAAAGTTTTGCCAGATATTTTCCAAACATTGTGTGTATGTGTGTGTAATCGAGATGTATTGACATATACTTTTAAAGATAAGTATAATTTATATTGAGGTATGACTTCATCTAACATATACTTTCAATATCATAGAAACGGGTTTCTGATATTAATATCGGACGTGTTCTATAGGCGCCGATGTCATAAAAATATTGGGGGGGACAATATACCAGTAGAAGGCATTTTGTTTGAAATTGGAGGGGGATATGGAACCCTAATACCAACATTGGGGGATGCCCCTCGCTAACGGCGCCTGTGTTCGTTTTCTACACTATTGCGTTTGCCCGCTCTTTTACGTAAGCACTTTACTGTCTGTAAGAAGGTTGTTTTTTTCATCGATTGTCTTTTTGCTATTGAGCTACAATGAGATGCACTGCAACGGGTTGAAGCATCAGGGGTGAATTTAAAACACTCTTGCTTGCGAATTTAACGGCAATGGAACGATCTTGAAGAGTGTTAAATCTTTATCCAACGAAATCTCCTTTGGCGCGCGTTGTTGACGAGATTACCGAATTAGTTTATATTCATGAATACCCTCGACTTCTTAGGCATGCTCAGCTGTCTTGAATACAAACAAAGAATTCGGTGGAAGGAAATAAAAAATACCCGATTTAAAATTGCAGTATCGCCTCAGACTTTTTAATTTGAAATTGTTACTTTTAAACGTAAATTAATTTTAATAAATTAATAGTCTTAATGTAATTCACTCGTGAACAAAGGGTACGTTAATAGAAATCCTAATAGTTGTTGTTGTGGCTTTTAGTCGGCCATTTTGTTTTTCATCTCCCTTTGTCCGTTGCGTTTGCGATTTTTGTGGGTGTGTAAAGAAACACATGCGTCAACTCTTGTGAGAGTTCCTTCTATTGGCAAAGTGATGCCATTGGCAAAGTAATGCCATCATCCTCAGATTTTTAATTAAATTTATTTAATTATGTTACAGCCCTTTTCCATCTGACTGCAATTACGGCTTGTGTGGTCTGCTAGTGGCGCAATTCTAAAGGCGATGTTCCGACCCCGTCTCTCCAAGGCTACCACCCCGGTGTTTGTATGCTTATCTCGTTAAATACTTATTCTACAATGCATCTTATACTGAATATGCATGTCTCCTTTATGCATACCTGTATACTTTCCATTCGTTCGGCATTTTATTTTTGATTTGACCCCATTGTCAAGACCAACTGGCCTCTGATTACTAACCAAATTTCCTTTTCAGCTATTATTTTCCTTAAAAGGAAAGCGTAAAGTTAGAACCCGAGAAGAAGAAAGAAAAAATGCTGTATGATTGCAGTATCTATCCTATTATTTAAATACACGATGGCTTAGCTGGGTTCGTTTCTTACTGTCGATTGGTTTGAATCTGTCCTACGTTCTTTAGGACTAAGCGGATAAAATTTGATAGGATTTTTCAAATTTAGAGAACATCGTTCATCGTAATTCACCCCACATTATCCTGGACTTAGTACCTTTTCTCCTGCCAACAAGATGTTTCTATGATTATTTTCCTGAAAGGAAAACGGAATTGTAAACCTCCGAGAAGAAGAGGGAAAGGAAATTTCACCAAATTGCAATGCGGACTATTACTTTAAATAAGCGATGGCCTAGTTGGATTTGTTTCTGAATGTCGATCTGTGGATCTTACATTCAAGTCTAAACAGGAGTGGAGCATTATTATTCAAGTTTAAGAAACACTGCTTATAAATAGAAAATATACCTCATCTCCATAGTTATCCCCAAGTTAGATCTACGCATCCCTACGTATTTTCTATATCCGTGTGAACACACCATCCCTACGTATGTATTTCATAAACGGCATAAGAATTATGTATTTATAAAAACGAACGCAAACCAGCAAAACTTTAAACATAAACGCAGCAGCGTAAACTTCTCAAAAGCCATGAAGGAGGGGAATATACGGGTACGAAGAAAGTTCATATGGGGGGTTATAGGCTCAGTTGGGGATTACTGATCTATAATTCCATATATTCATATGTAAATATACAAAATTTCGTCACAATAGAGGTTCCAAACCCCATCAACACCCCTACGTATGCCAGTGGGGGGGGGTACGTGCCCATATAACTCTAAGCCTATACATAAGTGCAAGACTTACATGCATTTGTAGCACGTAAACAACAATTATATTTAATCGTATCTTGAGAAAAGTTCTGTTATCTTAAGATTTTTCTCGGCCGCGGAATCGAAAACGTCGTAAATTAACTGGCAAATAACCTGTCCTACGACTTTTTCGCGTTTTTCTTAATCAAACGCGAAGCACGTTCCTTAACTTACGATCATTCTCTTTCGTTAATTGATCTTGGGTAATTAACATTTTGGACATCGTTTCTGTAATTAAGGCTGGCAATGCCTTATTTTCATTGATAATTTATTTCAATTAGGATATGATAAATAACGTAATTAAAAGTATAAATAAATATTATAGTTTTTCTTCGGCTTTTGGGTCGCGACCCAAGTTCCTGAAACGTTCGCTGATATTCCCGGATTATATCTTGTGCAGTCTTAGTTTGCGATTATTGTAAACTTAATGTCTTAACTGCAGAAATGGCCGCCGACTGAACATTTCTTGAAAACTTTTTTGGGAACTTCTCAAAAAACTTTTTTTAAAAAAATTGAAAAAGCGCTAAAACATGGATGGAAGTGCTAAGTACTTTCTGTTATGTTTCTTTTCTGTTTTACACAGCCACTATGGCGATGTTAAGCCCTATCGTTAAGCCTGTAGTTTTGTTTTCGAGGGAAAGAAAGGGAATGTTTTGTAGCATGCAGCGACGTTCAGTCCTAACGTCGTATAAAATCCGATATCTGACTGTATGGATAAAAAGGAAAGATTCGTGGTTGAAAAGACGTTAAGTTGCCTGTCCCGTCTTACGATGCAACTTCTCTAATGCAACGCACTCTTAGCATAACTGTTAAGCCAGTGGCTTCATGACTCCCTGGATTGGGTTTGAATCTTGGTGAGCTTAAATTCTTTATTGAATAGACAGTGCCTTTGCGACTGTCCGATAAGACAGTGCGCATCTATTTTTAGTTGACATTTTTATAAGGAACATAATACCAAATGTTTCTAACACATTTATATTTCAACATGGCCACACACATTGGAATGTTCTACTAATGGTTGTTAACTTAATATATGTAATTAATATAATATACGTAATTAATAACTTCAAATAATAATCAGCAAAGTGTTTTCAAAAGTATACGGAACAATTACTTAATAAGTTTGTAGTGTGACGAATGTAAAAATGTTTGATGTGTTTCATTGTTTAATTTTACACACAAGTTCTTTTATATCTAATACATTTAAGCCTTCTAGCTCTGATAATACAACGTTGTGTTTTGAAATATTACTCCGTCAATATTACAATTTTCAAAAATATAAAATGTTGAAATTAAACAATTATAACATGTAGCAATTGTTTTACTATTCACAATATTCTAATATTACAAAATAACTAATATAAGTTTAAAATATAAATATAATTAACGGGTTTAATGATTCAAAGTATAATAGAAGATTTACATTGTTGTACCGCTGGATGTTAGTGATTGTAGAGAGGGGAGGATATAGACAAGGGTGATGGCAGTAAAAGGGTGGCAGCCGTATTTTTCAATTCTCGCCCAGGGGCGCAAAACACCTAGAAACGGTTCCGACTATTCCAGTAGCATGTATTAAAGCTTCTAACGTTTACTACTGAGGTAAGGAGCGAATTTTGGATTGGAAAGAGGAATTTATAAAAAAAAGGTGGTGATTAAGACTAAATTTATCTGTCAGCTGCAGCATTGGAAGCACCACTCGATATACAACGGACCTTCGTCAAAACTATGCAAATGTGAATTTATAAAACCATGTCATTAAACCCCCCTCCGACCCCGAAATTTTCACTTTACAAGGTCACGTGTAGTCGTTGCTGACATAGTAGACGGCGAAAACGGACTAATACCCCCTTACTTTTGCCTTGTATCTTTCGTTTTCAATATCATATTCTTGAATGGTCATTGCATTGGTTTCTTTCTTGAGATCAGAGTATACTAAATATGTCGAATGTGCGCGTTTTTATCAAAAATATGGAACTGATATCTATTTGCTTTAAAAAAATAACAATACATAGAAATATGCGCAGCAAGCCATTTGGGTTAATTGAAGTTACTATGCCCTGAAATCCAATCAATAGACATGATTTCTTGCCACATTGGAAGTGCTTAAAATGAATTTTAACCCCCGAACTTGCAAATAAAAAACAGTAACATGAAAAATGAACTTTTTGCAATTTGGGTCCCCTGTTAGGGTCTAGGTCTTGTCCAACAAACCTTCAAGATAACGCTGTGTACGGGGGGCTCTATAAGGTACATGAATGAATAAAATACTAATGTAGATAAGGGGGATAAGTTATCTATTGCACTAATTATTGTTTAGTTTGAACTTGTGGATGGAGTTAGTTTTTTTTTTAACGGGCTTAGTGAAATTTGTATTTTGCGCCTTGCGGAACTAATTTGTTCTACGAGGCAATTTGTGGCTGTCCCCGCTTGCCACCCTTCAACCTTTCTGCCGCTTCGCTAACGAACTCCCTTTGGCACGATGTGTTAAAAAAATATACACTGTGTATTGCTGGAAAGAAGGCCTGTTCATAACGAGTGTTTATGAAGGGAATGGGATTGTTTATACAATGCTGTCGAGATTGGAGGTTTTGTGGATCGTGCGAGGAGGGACGACACCCAAGAAAAATAACCAAAGACAGAGCAGACTTATCTTCTGTAGATGACACTATTTATCATCTTATCAATTACGAGATAGCGCCCCCTAAATCGAAAGGTCAAAGGCCACGTTCTATAACGAGAGGTCAGCCAGCTGACAAACAGCCCTTTTCCATATCAGAAGAATCTTAGTGAATAACTCCTTTGTTTGAAATACTGGTGTTCGTGAACTTCGAAGAATACAAAGTTCATCTCGAACGTCATAGCGCGTTAATGTTGTTTCTGTCGGGGTTAATTAACACTTTTATTATGAGTGGATCCCTGCTGAATATTCAGTTCTAGGCGTTGGAGCGAGAGTCCGGTACAAAGACGGATCCGCCTACATCAACAAAGAACCACGTGGCCTCACGAATCCTCCATGGTATTATTCAGCGAGGACAAATGAATTTCAAGATTTATGGAATTTCAAACGAACTCTGTATGAAAAGTACTAGTAGCGGAGATTGGAGTTCACATTGTCCAATTCAAATGATTCTTGGAGACAGCCGCTTTCTTTTTTTCCCCCCCTTGATGCAAGGTTTTCAGGAGACTTCTGGAGAAACGACCACACGTGTCTCTTACTGCTCACTTGTGTGCTTGCAGTCATGTCATTTCTCAGTCGCTTATGGTTATGACTGTGGCTAGAAGCGTGGGAAAATTGCCCCCTCTCCCTTGTCGGAAGCGCCCTACAATCGCCCCTGTATGTACTCGGTAACTGACGAATTCGAATAGATATGCCACATAACGGGTTAGTCTCTGTTTCACAACTCTGCGTACCGGATTTTTTTTTTCAACACTGTTAAAATCTGTTTGGGAATGAGAAAGAAATCATGGCTTTCTTATTTTTACAAGAGAATCGTCGAAATGCAGTAGAAACGATTTCCATTCAGTAAATTAAAATATAATGTGCAATTTCAGTACAAATCCAAATGTAATACATAACTTCAGTGTAAATCCAAACGTTATACACAACTTTAATAACAATAATCTCGCAAACTAGGCGTAGACAATGTCTAATAACCCAATGAATAAAATGAATTAAACAAATTTGATTATTTTATAAACGGGAATAATGGAATTGTTCATGAAATTGACATTCACAAACGTAGTCATTGAAATTGACATCATTCACGTGAACGTAGTCATTGGAATTGACATTATTCGCATAAACGTAGTCATTGGAATTGGCATTATTCGCATAAACGTAGTCATTGAAATTGACATTATTCGCATAAACGTAGTCATTGAAATTGGCATTATTCGCATAAACGTAGTCGTTGAAATTGACATTATTCGCATAAACGTAGTCCTTGAAATTTACATTCACATAAACGTAGTCATTGAAATTGACATTATTCACATAAACATGGTCATTGAAATTTACACTTCTGTCCAATAACTCAGCAATTCAAAACTCGTAGGAGAGGCCCAGGTGTCTGTGAGGGAAGGCTCAAGCGTCTTTAAAGAAATTTTCTTGATGCGGCCTATGAGAAAATGTTTTTTGATATCCAATGGGGAGGGGGCTTACCCCCTGAGCCTCCCCTTTCTTACGCCACTGATTCTGTCGCATAATCGTTGGCAATAAAATCGACATTATTTATTCATTTATTTAGGAAAGTACAGAGTTTTGCTTCTAACACGAGAGTAACTTGTCCTTCCTTTATTCATTTTCTGCAAATTAACATTTCTTAGGTCTAGATTTGTTGTCAAAATAGCATAATTTCGGGGTTTCTCCTTCCAGGGTGGTTGGTTATCCATAGTTGATGTCGGGAATGTAAATAAAGTATAATCTGGTGAAGTGACCACTCTGGTAAATTGACCACCCGAATAAAATGACCACTTTTTATAAGAGAGAACTAGTAGGGCCTTAATCATGACTGTAGCAAAGTCTCTCGTGTATAGTGATCACCTCTTTATGGTGACCATTGCCGTGCAGTTCCAAAGGTGGTTACTTTAGGCAGCTTCTACCGTTCGTTTTGCAGTAACGTTTACAACAGATCCGACCGATAACATTTACAACGGACCCGACCGAGGGATTTTAAAAATATATTCTTGAAATTTTATTTAAAAAGTAATATAATTATTAATAGGTTTGGAGACTTTACAAAAACAACAACGACCTTTGAAATGGAGTTTTTAATTGCGCAGAATCCCTGTTGTAATGCAGAGGACATTTTTAAAAAGTGCGGGAAAGAAAAATTGAGCATTTGCGCATATTTCTCCAAATTGGCAGCAGGTGCGGAAAGAAAAGGGAAACACTCCCCTTTGTATCTCTATCCTCACGAGCTTCCCGGTTGCAATAAAAGGTCAGTTAATGTCGCGGTTTAACCTGTTCGTTATGGACGCATCGAGCACGATCCATTTGGTTTTCGTGACCCGTGGCCTGCGGTCCTTCAAAACCATTTTCGAGACTCCCCTTTTCGCTGAGTCTCGTGCGTCAGTGGATCGGAACGAAATTATACATTCATGTTGTTGGCAACACGCTTTGGTGCACATTGGACACGTGTGGTTAATGAGTGTGGCTATTATATAGACCATTGAACAAGAGATGGAGTGGTGGTAAATTCTTTTTTTTTCTTTCCATGTTCTGATACGCCGTGAATCAGTGGGATTTTCCTGACCAGGGACCCCTTCTTGATGGGGACCCCTCAAAATGTGATAAGACAACGACTTGTCATGCATTTCCCCCACATAGTATTGCAAATCCTTTGCTGTAGCGGCCTCGAAGGCAATTGCTCAAGAGGACACCTTTCTTCGAGGTCTCCTAAAGTCTTTAAAAAATTAGATTTTAGCCCATTAATGACCAGTGTCCTCCCCCCTTTTTTTTGGGGGGGGGGATGCACATTCATTCGTATGACTTTAAAACCATGATCATTGCAAATAATTATTCTTTTTCCAGCAGCTTATTTATAGGGTATGCTAACCATAATATAAAAATGAATGCAACGTCATGGTTTAATTCCGGCCCTTAATGGGTTAACTCAAATTTTAAAATTTAAATGCACTCCTTTGACAATATTTGCCTTAAATTTCGAGGAGGTAAGGATCATGTAGCTGGGATGCTACGAACCTCGTGGAACATATATGCCCCTGCATGTGCAACATTTTGAGACAGGACTCCATGTGTATTGTTGATGTGGAAGAACTCTGCGTTGCCTATATAACTGAATAAGCCACATGTGTCGTCTGCTGATGTACAATTTCAGCTTTGGAACAGAGATATTACTTTGTCTATTATTAGAAAGGGCGCCCAAATTGCTGGGGCTCCAAAATATTCCAGTCGAACACCTACCCGTATATTCAATATGCGGTGTCTGTTAACGGGAGGCCGCTAACTGCCTGTGAGCTTATTCAGATAAATTCAAGTCGAATAAGGCAGATCCGAAATTTCGTGACTTCGAGAGCACGTTGAACCGTCGGTTTCGTCTCGGGTGATACGTAGCACATTTTTGCGATGTAAAATTGCAAACTCAATGGTAGCTGAAATGGCCGTATAACGTATTTCTGCTTTTCTCAGCTCGCATATGCAGTAAACCCCCTTTAACGGACACTCCTCCCCCATCCCCCCCAATTCCCAGTCTCAACATTTGTTGTTCCATAACTCCTCCGAAATGCTTACACCACCTAACAACGGACAGATACTCATGCACCCAGGTGTCCGCTATTCAGAGGTTTGCTCTATTCGTGCATCAGCATCATCGAACGTTTCAGCATTCGAGCATAGCAGCCACGTGGACATATATATATTTAACGTTTCGACTCAGATAATGCACGTCTTCTTCAGAAGAATTCCATATGGGCGTACTGGTAACGCGTTCATCTATTAAACTGCTAATACAGGTTCGATTCCAATGTTACCATAGAACGCATACTGTTTTCTTCCCATAGGCGTACGTACGCAGAAAATTCATAAGGGGCTTAGAGCTGCAACTCCATATATTCCTATGTTAAATATACAAAATTTCATTGCAATGGGGGGGATGACAACACCCTTCAACACCCCCCCTCTGCTTACACTAGTGCTCCTGTCTCTAGTTCCCTACGCAAAGGAGGCTTAGCCTTTTTTTTTGGAAAACTGTAGGTTCTGACGCAGTATGACCTTGCACCACAAAACACAACCTTCTCGAAACTTGTTTGGCAACTGTGGATAT
This sequence comes from Dysdera silvatica, assembly GCA_006491805.2. Taxonomy (NCBI): domain Eukaryota; kingdom Metazoa; phylum Arthropoda; class Arachnida; order Araneae; family Dysderidae; genus Dysdera; species Dysdera silvatica. Next base: position 78,335,116 of record QLNU02014802.1, on the reverse strand, counting down.
TCTTTGAAATGTGTCCGTGAGTATTTCGAGCCCAAAAAGCTGTTTTTGAAATGGAAGATAGAACTCAAAAGTCTTTATCATGAGTAGTTAGTTGTTTGCGCCACAAGCTCCTCTTCAGACTGGTCTTTCGTTCCGTGGCCGCCTTGGACAAGTCTCACACCACGTATATATGAGCAATGCGAAATGGCCGTAGAACTATATTTCGGCATAGTATTACCTCGAACTCCCATTGAAATGCATGCGTGAAATCTAGTCTTTTACCTGAAAGTAGAAATCGACAATGTTAATTGCGTCATCGGGTGGCGTCATCAACAACACGGTGAGCAAAATAAAAAAAATTTCGGCATTATTTGCAAGAATTACTGATATCTTTTATAATATCAGTTCGTTTACTTTCGTAAACAGGGTGTCATAAAAGATATTCCTTCAGGCAAATGGGCATTCTATTTTATCTGCAGGTTTACTGAGTAGAATTAATTACAATGCCGCATGTTTTCTATGTATAAGATAACTTCTCATACGCCCGGGGGGGGGATTCTGGAAAAGTGGGTGGTATGGGATCTCCCAGAACGTTCACATTGTTAAAGTTTTATACTATGTGTTAAGATATACAAACTTTCGCATTCCTTGTAGCTTTAAACCCGATTTCCGGTAGGAAATACTAGTCGTGAGGTCACATTAAGATATCGGTCACATCTCAGTGCACCCTCTTAGCCGTTCTGGGGCATAAGACTAAAGTAACTCATTGAGTGTGTGTGTATGTAGTATGTATGTAATTAACGTTGAAATTCTTCTGAGCAGGTCAAGAATTGCTTTAACCAATAAACACGACGTTTTACAAAAGATAGTCGGGGATAGGTGGATAATATCGCATCACAGTGGAACCTGCGAAGTTGACCGTTCACTAAAAAGCAAAAAAAAAAAGAAATCTATGTAATAAGAAAGGACCTCCATAAGTAAATCACCTACCTAAATCGACCGAGAAAGTATGGATTCGTTTGGTGGTCAGCTTAGCAGATTTCACTGTGTATGTAAATTTCGCACTTCCTAAAGTTTTTCAGCTGTTTTCCCCAATTTCGTCCCCGAGTGAAAGCTTTAGACGAAGGAGAGTGGGCGACAATTGGTAAAGAGGTCCAGATACTTCAAGAACCGTAGTTCCAAACGAAAATTGCCACCCCATCTGGTACAGGGTTCCATTAAAACTGGTTGTTTTAAGGGGAAATGAACAAATGGCATTAATTCGCGACTAGTGAATTCTTCAGCCATTTTCGGGAGCGGTTAGATTAAAAGTCGCTAACTCTGGTGAAGAAAAGTCGCTAGATCTGGTGGCGTGTCTGACTCCTAGGAGCCAATTGGTACAGACGGGTGATGAATTGCCAGTTAACAGAACAAAAGGGTCCGAGTGCGGTAACAATGTGTGTATCCCGGCTGTCTTTCCTATGTTTTCGGAACCGTCTCCGACTGTGCACCGTTTTATCATGTTGCCGTGTTTTTATTTGCTGCATGTCGAGTCGAGTTTGGGGTTCCGGACGGCCTATGGAAAAGGGCCCGTCAACACCGACGCCCGGGCCGTTTCGTCACGTGAGAAACGACCTCCTGTTTACGTACTTTCCACCCCCATCCCGTGTCTAAGGCCGATGTGCTCTATTTTTTCACTTTCTTCTCTTCTTTCTCTTCTTTATTTTATTTTTTTTCCCTCTTTTTTAAATGCCTGGATGCGTGTACATAGTCAGGGAAACAATAGGATCAGCGGAACGACCGCCATCCTTTTTTCTTCGACACACGATTTTTCTCCCTGCTTCTCAGAGCCTCGTATTTATTTTTTTAACGTACTCCCTAAAGTTAAATATGGAGACGCGTTTCCCGCGGTTGAGCTGAAGTAAAAAAGATGACGAGGTAAAGGGGAAGAAGCCAGATAACGAGCCGCTTGAATCGCTCCCCCTGAAAAGCGGCGGGGTCTACTAAACCCCTTATTCCCCCTTTCGAATAGTCTTGAATGGGATTCTTCCCAAAATTAGAACTATCGCCCCCCCACCTCCAAACTTTTACTCTGATTTCCCATCCTCAGTTTTTCCTTTTTTTTTTTTTCTTTCTTTTGCTTTAAAATGTATTTTTAGATTTTTTTTTTATTTACTTTCTCCTTCCCCCCCTCCGTTTTAAACTTTTGACTGAGGGTCCCCTATGGGTGCCGCCGCGACTATAACTTGGATTTTAAGGTCCCTACGTTCGTCGTTTTACCCTAAAAATACTTTTGGAAAGTCTTTTAGTCGTCATGTGTCTGTAAGCCCTATTTGAAACTTCAGAGGGCATTGACCTTTTCTGGCTCCCCCTTTGGCCCCCCACCCCTCTTTATTCCATTCATATTTTCCCAACAAATATTAGTTGAATTTCCTTATTCAAATTATTTGCTTTCGTTTTCTTTTTTCAGTATCTACTTGTTTATAAATATAATAACTACCGTTTAAAGACGGTAAACTTTCTCAATAAGGGCTTTCTCATTAGCGACGGTGATTTCGTGCCCCCGAAAATGCTTCATAAAATTACCTATATTTCAATTATCGTCTGTTCAACCATATTTTTTCCCCGGATCCTTGAAAGCTGTTAATGGGGGAGAAATTACTGTATGTAGATGATTCGTTGTAATTTTGGAGTTCTCGTTCTACTTTACTACCTAGCCAATTTGCTTGATCTTATTCTCTAGAATTAATTGTATTTATGTGGCGCAAGTGCAGTAAAACTCACTGGTGGCGCGATCCTGTACAACCCCTCTCCCCCCCACCACGCCAATTTGGCACATGTAGCTTTATGAAGAATATGAGTTGTAATTGGTGATTCTTGGGGGAAAAGATCTCTGGCGTTTGAACTAAATGTATATTATTTTTTAAATATCTGTTTCTTGAATTGTAGTAATCTCTATAAGGCCATAGTTCCTTTTATGGACTATTCAAAATTAAATTTTAAATCAGTCCACTCCAGCTATTTACAAAATGCATCGTTATTACCAGCGCAATAAGAGAGTGCTAAAAGGACGTACGCAAAAAGTTCATAGGTGGTTATAAGCTTACAAATTAGATCGTAATGGGGGTATCAACCCCCCTCCTGCTTACGTCAGTGGCACAACTATTCCTAATTGTCATGTTGCGTAAAACGAGGTCGTTCGTTACAGATGAAGGCAATTCGATTGAAGCAGTCTGTACAAAACAAATGGCACTTTCTTTAAAGGTGTTTTCTGACTGACGTTACAGTATGTTCAGTATTTACTTACAAATACGATTCATAATCTCGAGTTGATTCCAGGCGAATTCGAAAGAAGCTGTGCACTCATTTATTAAAAACGTAGATTTTCTGTTCATTTCATATACTGTCCTCCACCCGTGCCACCGTTCTCACGAAGTATACGGTAAATGAAATTGTAAAATCATTTTTTGACAATAGATATATTTTTACATGTCTCTGTATCGGTATTTTCCTTTTCGTAAATATTTTAAAATTATATAAATTTTTTTATTAAATGTGTGAATTTATGTTCAGCAAAATTTCCAAAATCCAGGCTGCTCCAGATATTCCGTATTTATGGACAATTCTTTTAAAGTTAAAATCTAAGCAACGGCAAGGAGAACTTAAAATCTTTGTTGATTTAATCTTCGACAAATTCTGAATGCTTCATGTATCGAAATAGTGTACAATATTTCAAAATGGGCGTCAGTCATCACTGTGCATTTGTAGAGGTCCCGCGAGAGCATACAGTCTCACTTGAAAGCCCCAGATTTTAAAGACTGTAATATATACACGAAAAATACCTGGCGCGTTCGTTCCAATCTCATTCCCCTTTCGTCAATTTCATTCTGACAGAACTGAACCGAACGAGGTAGTGGAACATACGCCGCCGGTTCCGCCATAGTTGGTAAGTTCCTTTCTTTCGTGAAATTGACGAATGGAAACTGAGCAGTCAGATGCGCTTAACAGCGTAAATGATGCCAAAAAGTTCTTCTATTCTTTGAAGGTACGTATATGTAGAGTCCTCCAGAAGTGGTGGCTGGCTCTTCGAAGATTACAAAGAACAATTCTTGAAAGGGCGAATTGTTCTTCGCTTTTTTAGCGAAGAACAACAGATCTAGAGGACAATGGCGCGAAACTAACCGGCCAATGAAGCAATTGTTCTCGCTATTTTGAAAAGCCACTTAGCGCTGTGACCGCTGTTCCTCCTCCTTGTTATGAGAATTATGTATTTGCTGGGGCTCTTTGTTGTTGGGGCTCTTTGGAGCGCTTGGTCTGCAGTGTAATGAAGCCATTGTTTCATCTGCCACCAAGCAGAAGACAAAGAGGCAAAAATGCTTTTTATCATCTCCCCTCTTTTTGATAATTCCACAATTCCTCCAACAATGATAGCCACAGTCCTTCCACAATGTCGCCAAGACTTAACTATAATTGATCTTTTCGTTTAATTGTTGCCGCGTTTTTGTTGGCTCGTCTTTGTTGTTGGCAATTGTGATGTAACGATGCTGCGTCATGGTGACGGACCCTACATTTCTTTCTACCCTTTTTTTTTACCTAACAAAAAAAATATTCTTTCTTGTTCTTCATTAATTGAAATTAGGCTCTATTGTGGGGAAATTCCTTTCCCACGAGTGCCACAGAAAAAACTAATGGGAAATTGGCATGAACGATCTTGTGTGCCTCCCGCCACGGAGGGCACTTCCAATGCGTCTGAATGCTAGTGGAAATAGCGTTTAGTTTTTGAAATAATAGCATATGATGACAGCTGTTAAGCGACATATAATAACAGTCCAGAATTTTATCATTTGCCTTGCAAGAAAAAACAGTCATAAAATACAATAATTCCTGTTTTTGTCGACCTTATCGTGAACGCTGAGCTCATTGGTTATTCATATATTCGATATATATCGTTTCGTATATATCGATGTCTGCTACACTTGTCCTCACTGCATATATAAAAAGGGAGGGGTCCGCATTCGAACGTCGCATGGACATTAAGAATTTTCCTCGATTGACAAGTGGGCCTTTTTCAAAAAAACAATTGTCTGTAGTATCGATGACTCGGCCTCCTTATGTCAAGTGAACCCATAAGAAACTGATTAGACGGTCACACCCAGTCTTTCTGACCCCCCTTTCCCCCCCCCTCAACTAATGTAGTATATTCCAGTGTATGAAATAAAAACTTCGGACGGTTCCAAGTTAACCTGGAGGGAAAACTAGATCAAAACCTGATCTTCAAAGCATTATGTTTTTGATTGCAGTAAAAGTGTATCAATGGTGATGCTTTTTATCTTTATCTTGGGGGACTTATTGCAGTTGTTTCCTGAACCGTCTTACGGCCCTGAGTTCAATCAGTTTTGGGGCCTTTTTTATGGGGGCCCATTCTCTATTTAGGTCAGGGCCCAGTTATAACATCCACCTTTAAGATGGCACTGATGACATCTTGTAGATTTCGGCCTCCTTTTGCTACACGTCGAACTATTACGAACTCCTTTATACTTACTTATCAGGGATCCTCCCTTCCCCAAAAATTTAGGAACTCCCCTACCTTACTCCATACTCTGAGCCAACGAGTCCCAAACTGTAGGTCGCGACTCACTGGTAGGTAAAAAGATAATTTTTAATGAGTCGCGAACTTTTTTTAAAACTGTGTAGATTTTGTAATTTATTTAAAAGACTACGATATATTTTACGCATATGAGGCCTTGAAAACGACAATGGTACGTCCATTCTTGCTAAAACTGGGGTACAAAAGGGTTTTCGTAGAACGAACCGCCAGTTTCGTTTTGTCCAATCTTAACGTGGTACCATTCTGTAGCCAATTAATTTCACTATGGACATATACCAGTATTGCGGGCAACGAAGCAACCCAGAGGATGAACTTAAAAATTTCACTTTTGTGACTTATACCATTTGTTTTCAACTCCTCACATTGGTATATATATGTATAATATCATATACAAAAGCTAAAAAATTTATATTGCATTAGAATATATTTTAGCCTCTGTGTTCGTTAGCGATTGATAGGTCGCGACTTGAAAAGTTCGGAAACCACCACTCGAAGAATCTTGAAATCAAAATGGCGGCGATTACCATTTCAGGAAAAACTTCCTCCGATTTTTGCACTCAACCTTTAAAATGAAATATACAGGGAAGAAAGACATGGTAAACAGTATTAAGTTATAGAAATGTTCTTAGAGCTGTGAACAATAGTCGCTTCCTATTTCCTCATTCGTAGACCTTATCAGAGAAAGACGGGTCATAACTCCATGCCAATTCCAGAGCACAATTAAGGCAATCGTAATTGGCAGGGATTTAGTCATTTTTTTCCCTTCTTTCTGTCCCTTTCTTCTCCTATCTTTCCATGTGCTATCAGACACCTTAAACCAGAGACTTTCCTTCTTAAATGTGTATTTGATTTTTTCGCACAAAGTTCGCCTGACATTTCTACGAGATTGTGATTGATTATGGCCGGGTCCGAAAGGATTAGATGGAAGGGAGGGGGAGGGAAGAGGCTAGGAACTCTTCAATAGGCAACTGACATGTAGGTACACACACGCGCGATAGCTAAGAAATCTCGTTTCCTTTGTGAAAACTTGTTTTGGAAGTGACATCTAAGATGTATTTTCCTTTATTAGCTCGTCACTGGCAACGTATATTTTAAAGTCGAGGTCTTCCGAACGAAATTGCTGTAATTAATTCAATTAACCGAAGATTAATTAAACACCTCTACACATCCGCGCAAATGTATACTGATCTTTTTCAAAGTACAATCTCTATTTAATTTTAATTGTATTATTATTATATATAGAAGTCAGCAGGTGAGGGATTTTCCCTCGGTTTGTATTTTTTTTTTTTCCATTCGAAATTGTATCTCCATTATTTCTGTCCTTGCTATGGTTAATTTACCACCATTTTTAATTTTTTCTGTTAGTTTATTTTATAAATTTTACTCTTAATTTATTTTATTAATTTTACTGTTGATTTATTTTATTAATTTAACTGTTCATTTATTTTATTCTGTTAATTTTAAAATTAGTTTATTTTATTAACTCTTGTAAAGTTATAATAACTATAACGAATAATTTATTTTAGCATAATCAAATTAAACAAAATGGATTTTAGAAAAACTTTTTAGCAGATGTCACAAAATAGTACATTTCATCCTTGACCCTATGGATCTTGATTTAATAGTCAAGTTGAGTGTTTCGTGTCGTCTCAGACGATCTCAGTTCTGGGACGCAAAATTCCAAGCTATGCTGTAATTTATGCAATAGCTCAACATGGATAACTAATTACGAAAAAAAAATATGCTTGTGGAATTACCTTTTTAATGGGCAGGAGATGGAATGTGGTAAATGTAGCTTTAAATCATGCTTAGCCCACTTGACAGAATTGGGATACCTTGAAAAGATTGAAACACATGTATGGTATAGTCTTATAACAATAATAATAAATTCACTTTCCTATCCTAGTTAAATCATGAACGAACAAAAAGCACTTAAGGATGTTTTTGTGAAAGCTAAAATAAGCAAGTAACACTTTTTTTTAGTAAAACTATAATGTTCATTAAAAGTTCTCAATTTATGTTTTAGCAAGGTATTTTGATTACGACTATGGTCCTCTACGCCTCTTGTCCTTGCGCTATAAAAATTCAAGAAATCTACCAACGTCTTCCACATCTGTAGGAACGATTGCTTATTTTCTCTGATGTAGTCCTTGCGTTTCTCTGATGTAGTCCTTGCGTTTCTCTGATGTAGTCCTTGCGTTTCTCTGATGTAGTCCTTGCGTTTCTCTGATGTAGTCCTTGCGTTTCTCTGAGGTAGTCCTTGCGTTTCTCTGAGGTAGTCCTTGCGTTTCTCTGAGGTAGTCCTTGCGTTTCTCTGAGGTAGTCCTTGCGTTTCTCTGAGGCAGTCCTTGCGTTTGTCTGAGGCAGTCCTTGCGTTTGTCTGAGGCAGTCCTTGCGTTTCTATGATGTAGTTCTATGTTTACCTAATATTTTTTTGTTTACGACTTTATTAACGTATTATTGTGGCGCAAAATGACCCTTTCCGCCATAAAAGTTCAACCAACCAGTAACTTATTACAATATCTTCTTCATGTAGTATAATTCTTACAGTTTGAGCAAAACAATTGTTTTCATGTATGAAATATGTATTTAATCAATATGGAATCATTTCTAATGATGGTTTTTATTGACGTTTTAGGAGGATGTCGTCTAAACGAAAGAGTCCTCCTACCAAATTCACAGCTGAGGAACTGAGTAATGATAACTATCATTTCGCATCATCAACAACAGCAACAGCTACTCCAGCACGTTCACAAAAATCCATTTCAGACGGTTGTCAATCGGACAGGAACTTTCGTCATCAGTTCTATTTACCCCATCATCACCAATCATTTTCAATCCCGCCCATCCCCGAAGTCGAGGAATCCAGCAATCATATAAGAACCTCTTCTCCAGGAGACGAGAATTCGCAAGACGAAGACGAGGACGAGGACTTTGACGACGGTCAGGAAGACTACTTCGAAGACGAGGACGGCATGACGTCATCATCTCCAGTTCTTGCATCTGGTTCTGGTTCCCCATCAGGGATCAGAATACGCGAAAACTCCGATCCAGATATTGCCCTCACAGGCAACACTATGGTCGCGGCTGGTGAATCTTCCGTGGTCAGTGCGCAGCAAGGACATCGCAACAGGAAACAAAGATTGCTGCAAAGTGTCTCCAAACCAACCATTGGCTCGGAGTCTGAATCCGATTCCGATCCAGGATGCTACAGTGGCAGTGAAAGTGGACTGGTCATTGATGTTGGTCAAAACGCCTATAGCGGCGAGCACCAGAACAATTCGAACCATCTTTCAGATGGGGCTAGCGCTTCTTCAACGAGTGCTGTCGAGTCCGCACGATCTTCGACCAGTGGTCATAATAAGAGGTCGATGGACGATGTGCTTAAGAAACTCACTTCAAAAATGCACAGCAGCACGTCACTTAGCGAAACATATCACAGCTCTGACGCTCCCCATCAAAGTCCACATCAGTCTTCAAAGTCCAAACCAACTGAGGAGAAATCATCTGACCGTTCTCGTAGAGATAGTCTTTCCAGTTGGTAAGTTGGCAATATTTTTAGTATTAATTAAAGTAATGATGGTAATAATGCTTCATTCCTGGTTGTTGCTTACATAAGAAGACTTCGAAAACTTTCAACGGGGCAATGGAACGAGAGCAGTAGCAATGCTAGTAAATGCAATGAAACTTCCTTAACGGACATCTTTATTTTAGCAAATACTTTTCGTTTCAGTTTCCAGTCCCAAAGTTTGCTATCACCTAACTCTCCGGAATAGAAAACAAATACCAAATCATATCGAACAATTTTTATTTATTTGTCACAATGGTTGTAGCAACTTTCCATTTCACTTAGAAAATACATATATATACAATAACACTGCAATTCAATAAACCACAAATAACCACAATCCATCGTGACGAGTCACCAGTAAAAATCAAATAATTTAACAGGCTGAGGACCCTAACAATGTAATGGCGCAAAATCACCTCTTAGCAAATAATCTAATATTTTTTTTTCTAAATAGATTAATATTATTTATGTCGTTAAGAGTGTTTGTATTTTATTCCAACTCCTTAAGCCCGAATATTCAATGTCCTTGTTATAAAATTCCGTTCTAATTTTTGGTAGTCTATATTGACCTTTTCTCTGGAAGCTCGATTGTTTCCATAATCTATTAATTCAATATTCTCTATATATTTATTTCCTTTTATTCTTTTGAACATTATTTTTAATATACTATAATCATATATCTTATCTATTGGTAGAATACCATATTTGCTAAACAATATAATTTGATTTAAACTTTTAGTTTTTTCAATTATTTTTATAAATTTAATCTGTAGCGATTTAATTAGTCTGGTATTTTTCTTATTTAGATTTTCCCAAATGCTATTACAATAGGTCAAGTGACTGTATATAAATGGATAATATAGACCCAGTAATATATCTCCGGGGACTGTTCGCGACAATTTCCCCCAAAATCATCATTCATTCAAGTACTCTTTCTATCTGCCTATTCCAATGCGAATACTTTGTAAATACCACCCCCAAAAAATCAATTTCTCTAACAATTTCTTTCTAATTTAAATACATTTTTTCAGAATCTTCTATCAATTTTCATATTTTTTGTACTAAAAATTAATATTTTTGTCTTAGATCCATTTTCATTTTATCTATTTTAAACAAAAGTTCAAATTTTTTAATTACTTCATGGCCAGTTCTAGTTAACTCATGTGTCTTTACCCTGAATAAACACACCTGTATTATCTAGCATATAATGTTAAATAACCATTGTTAGATATTTGGGCAATATCATTTATATACAATAAAAACAGGAGGGGACCAAGAATGAACCCCTGGGGAACACCATATTTATTTTTAAGTGAAACATATATTATATAATTAATATGTACTATTTGCTGCCTTTCTTGAAGATAGGCATTTAGAATATTGTTAATTTTGCCTCTCATACCATAATGTGATAATGTGTCTAATAATATGTTCATATTAATTACGTCAAACCCCTTGCTTAAATCGAAAAAAATCCCCATACTAATAAAGCCATTTTCCAGAGATTTTTGTATTTTTGTTATTACATTTATCAAGGCAGTTTATGTGGATCTGCCTTTCAAGAAACCGTGTTGGCTTCTATCCAAAATTCTAAATCTATTTGTGAAATCAATTAATCTGTTATTTAATGAACGCTCAAATATTTTAGCAAATACTGATAAAATTGAGATGAGTCTGTAATTTGTTTAATATTCTTGTCACCTTTTTTATAAATCGGAACAATTTTTGTAATTTTCATTCCATCTGGTATCTTTTCCTGTTCAATAATGTCATTATAAATTATCAATAATGGTTTTAGAAAAATGTTTGCATTTTATTTGACTAGTTTTGGTTTCATTTTATCTACACCTGCTCCCTTATTTATGTTTAAAGTTCGTAAAATTTTCAGTAATTCTGATTCATTTATTTCTCTGACATACATGGTCTGGTTATTTTCTCTTTTTAAATAATGTCTGTAATCAAGTTCGTTAGTTTTATTTTTATCTAATTTAGTATCTATTTCAGTATCAAAAATATGCACATAATATTCATTCGATAAATTCGCCATTTGACGATCGTCCGTTATTAGGATAACCTCATTCAGTAGTCCTAAATTTTCTTTTCTTGCCTTTGATTTTCCTATTAATTTATTTAATATTTTTCATTTATTCTTAGCATCTATATCCCTATAACAGTTTTTGCAGTATTCCTGTTTCCTTGTTAGTATTAACTTATTTATTTTCTCATTTCTCTATATTTACAAATAAGTTTGTTTTTTTAGTCCCAACTTCTTTTAACATTTTTCTTTAATTTCTATCCATGGAAATATTTCATTTATTATTTTCTGTATCAATGTTATAAAAATGGGGGTGAGAGATATAAAATAGCCAAGATGTTGCTTACGTAATACTTGAAATCTCCCTTAGTAAAAAAGCAAAGCCAATGATGTGGGCATACGGTTGTGGATTGCATTAAGGTTTTCGCATATAATAGTGTATACTCCGAAACTAAAATCATATGTCCCACTTTACATTTAGTACGGAATATTTTAAACATAAAATGTACAATCATTTTGCCATTAGAAAATGGAAGTCTTCATATAGAATACATTCTCATGGAATAAGGATCCCAAGAGCACTGATATAGAATTCGCGGTTCTGTAATTGCAAGCATATAGTGCGGATATCAGGTTTTCATTCAGTATTAATAAAAACAATAGAAGGTCAAATTATAAAAGCAGCGATAAAAATACCTTACTAACAAGGGAACCCCTTTCACTGTTCACTGCACTTTGAGATCAGACCTATGGGAGATGATAGTGCTTGACTTCCTGATCACGAATATATAATCATTTGTCTGCTAAAATGATATGACACTTTTTTCGCCAGGTTTGATATTTTTTAATCGCACTGTATGTGAGCAAAAACAGGTTTGAAGTCGGTAAGATTATGAAGGATCATCGTATTTAACGGATAAAAATAAAAAAAATCGGCTCGGCTAATTTAAACAGTATAAAAAAATTAATATGAAAAATGAACTTTTAGAATAGATACTTGGCGAAATTGAGGACAATTTTGAAGGCTACTCCAGGTTTTCGTTCGAGGTAGTTATTTCGTATTATCGGAGCCCATGTCAAGTTTCTTCTACATTTCTTTTTCCAAAATATTATCTCA
>QLNU02014802.1:78296705-78312350 GCA_006491805.2 Dysdera silvatica | reverse complement strand
AATAATTATAAATAATAATAATAATAATGTTTGTTTATTTAACCCAATTTTGTATACATTTTCGTGAGGTACATACAAACAGCGCTTTGAGAAAAAACATAGAAGAAATCTTTTGGACTTCATATTTAAGATTTGGGTTAGAATTGGAAAAGAATATAAAGCCGAAGCTTGTTACGGGATTCTCTTCCAAAATGGTTTTACAATTCTGTCGAGGTTTGTTATTTTCTTAAATATCAGAAATATCGAACATTGTATAATTCATTCACTTATTAAAACAGTATTTCCGTAAACCGACAGTCTGAATATATTAAAATTAATGCTATATATATATACACGGTATTTGGGCCTGATTTGAGAAAACTGTGATACAAAAGTGGATTAGGTATGTGTAATAAACTGAAATAGAATAACACAGGTGAAATAAAAATTATGAATTTTATGCGTTTTTCAGAATTCGATCCAGTTAGATCTCTAAGGTGTGTTAAAATGAATAAGATTAAATTTAACATAATCTTTTAGAGTTGATGTTATAATTTTAAGAGCATTAGTATTGAAAAATACATTAGAATGGAACACATATTATAGTTTATAGAACTGGTGTACTTCAGAAGAGTACTGCAGAGAAAGGTGAAGGGGGAGAATTATCCAATGAGTATCAGAGTTTTTCTTTGGGAAAAACGCAATTTCAAATCAATCCATTTAGCGTGTTTAATAGAATTTGTTCTGTACATCATTGCTGCATAAATTATTTTGCGGAGAAAACCCCAAAGAGCCCAGTTAAGATTATTTAAGTTCAGATAGGGTTTAATTAGATAATTTGGAGTCTCTTTCTGTTATTTCGCAAACAGGCGATAGGAGAGTGTTTGTTCTTGAGCTCACGAATGTACAATCGAAGAAATCCGTTTGACAGGAGGTTATGAAAATGATGAAAAAACACGTCAAGTTGATCACTGATCCATTCTTATGGAGTTTTCTTCTTAATGTTGTTGTGGGAGCGAAGTCGTGGTCTAAAGCTTTAAATTCGTTAGCTATAATGCCGGATTAAAGTTTTCATGGGCCCTGGGATAGAAGAATAAAATGGGCCCCTAAAAATTGTGGCCCTCACACTATTTAGTCAATAGATGATGATTTTTAATTTGCTCATTATCTTCAGCATCAAGGTGCATCAATAATAAAAAAAATTCTCGGATATTTATAAATAAACAAGATTAAAATAACGCTTAAATTTTAATAACACCGATCCAATTTCAAGACAACAATGGAGCCCCAAAATCAATGGGCCCCAGAATCTAACTAATTTCGAGTTGTTCAGGCTTTTGGTATTTCCCGATTGCCACTTCCATCGGCCGCCTCTTCATGCTTGCCTTTTAAAAACCCCCACGATCAAATCCTTTATAATCGCTTAAGAACGGGCTGTAGTGTTATTATCTCCATCTGCGTAGTTATTTATTGTTTGAAAAATTGTTTTATTTAAGACAAAAAAAAAAAAATCTTTCTTTAAGCGTAATGGGAAGGGGAGCACTTGCCCCAGTTTGTTTTTTTTTTAAAGAAGCAATATTGTACCTTTCCCATGCAATTTTTTTATGTCCCCTAGTTTATGCTATATTTAACCCCCAGGTCACGGATAGGGGATAAGGAAGTCAATCAAGGGACCCCTAGATAGTGTCTCCGGCTCTGAATGAAAGAATATTATGAAGAATTTATGAAAGAATGTTGTGAAAGAATATTTATGAAATTATAATATAATTATGAAAGAATATTATGAAGAATTATGAAATGAGTACATTCAGCAGAATCATTTATGTACTGAAAGGAAATTTGCCTTTGTCTGAAAGGAAAGACATGGAGCCTAACAGAAATGTCAATGCAAAAATTGCAAACAACACAGAGAGTATAAAAAAGTGCATGCTCTCTCCTCTTCCCCTTTTAAAATATAACTAGAAAGGGTAGAGAAGAAATGCTTGCGTAAGAGAAAAGTAGCAAGCAAGGAGAGAGGACATAAATTGACAAAGTAAAATAGTTGAGAAATAGCAATGAGTTAAGCAAATCATAAGAAGAACCGATTAACGATGAGCAACTAAAATTCTCTAGAACAACTGGATTCCATAAGACGTAGATTCTTGAACTAAATTTGGTGCATGGAGTACGCAAAGTGTGTATGTACATGTGGGAACGAATTTTTCTGAGAATAAGCTTGTGTGGAACACTTGAAGATTTTTTTTCATCCAGCAATGAATATATATATGATGTGATTATGAATTTAAATACAGAAAGTGAAAAAGATGATTTGAGGGCAATGCGTACATACTTAACTACACAGACGACGTCATGTGAATATATTTGCGACATGTGCCAAATTTACCAACTCCAACGTTATATTTTAAGGACCCCCTACACATCTGTAATACACTATATTCCACTGAAATTACCTCATTTAAAAAGGTTATTTGTATTGCGAATGGGATTCAATTTCAAAATTTCAATGGAGGGTAGTGTTGTATGCTAAGGCTCATCAGTTGAGGATGGCCTCTTTGTGGTGTTTTCCTTGACCGCGCAAGAGCATTCGACCATGTCAACTAACAGGAACTACGTTTATTAAATTCCTCTTTTTATAACGTTGTAGGAACTGTTTACATGAATTTTCTTGCAACTGAAGTCCGGCATTGGCTTTCTAAAAAACCGGAGTGGGAGGGTGAACGATCATACATCACGACCGGCGCGATCTCCTGTCATCGAAGACACCATGAGTTGGGGTCTAGGGAAGATGCATTTTACGGACCATAGGAATCTGTGATTAGTAAGCGAAGTACTTATAAACCCAGTTAAACCCATCCATCTGCAGTTTGACACATCCCTCTATCCCCGCCCCTTTTGCCTACAACATCTACGTAATGAGTTATTTTTTTGGAACCCTATGGTATTGGAATTACTGTTGTAAAGGCGTGGTTGTAATCAGCACCAGCCTAGAAAAGGACAACTCAAGCCCCCGCCCCCCCGGATATTAAGACAATTTTTTTTTTAATGCCGCATCACATCATCTTTAAAACTACTTGAGGACCCCCCATAATCTTTGAATTTTATGTCACTGATAATCAGGATCCCATTCAGTCTGTGGTACTGTTGGAGCCAACTAGTTTATCTATCCCTGCAAGTTTTCAAGATTCATACTTAGAACTTCATTTTCCTCCTGCTTTTAAACGATGTTGAGTCACCAGTTTTAGGTTCCGTTGCATAGAACGCATGCTTCTTCTACCCCATGTCAACCAATCTTAGCCCAAAGGTTTGTTTGTTTCCTGGTCGTTATTTCCATTCTTCTCGGTTTTTACGTCTTCGGCGGAAACGTATGTCTTGTCGGTTGAGAGAAACTCGATTGATTCATGGATGACAAGAAGCGCCAAGAAGAAGGGGAATCTTAAGTTTTCTTCCTCGCAGGCTTTTGTATCCACCCGAGAAAAAACAAAATCAGACGTTTTCGTCCTCCATCTTTTCTTTACCGATGTGCGCTGGTCTTTATTTGGGCGACGAATGGACGGACAGATGGATCTGGGGCAAGCCACTGAGTGAAATACGGGACTGCACGTCGTAGGTTTTTTCTTTCTCTGCGCGTTTTTGCGAGTGTCTGTTCTGAGCTGTCGTCACCGAGATTTGTTAAAGACGAAACATTCTGCACGAACGTTTGTCTGCGCTTTGACACTGTAGATGTCGCTGTAAGCTGCATTCCCTCATATTGTGCAACTTGTTATTTATTTATTTTTTTATATTGCGGCTGCAAATTTACCTACGTCTTTCAAAAAACTGCACCACGTAGAATATCAAAACAGGTTGGAGCAAAACACTGCGGGAAATAAAAGACAGATATATGTGGTTTTTCCGTGTACCCAGTGCCGTATTTACGTATAAGCCAAGTAGGTCTTATGATTTTAAGGCTTCCCCCCCACGAAGAATCTTGATGAGGCTTGATATTGTTTATGTTTAAGAGTTACTTTCATTTTGTTTATCTATGAATTCTTGAAGTTCATTATTAATAAATCTGAATATTATAGACAATGAACTTCAAAGTATAACTTCAAAGTCTTTCTAACTACGAATTCAAAGAAAAACGCGTGATTTATTAACTAAACCACATTCTTTAAGGATCTCAGGACCGTGCGTTCGGTGTTAGCGGCCCTCAAAGTTTTGATATGACGCAGTGATAAAAAGACCGACCTGGTTCTACCATTGCGAAATTACGTTCTTCACTGGTCCAAAAGCGAAATGTAAGGAGAATTTAATAAAGCTAAATTAAGAAGGGAGCATTTCGAAGCAAAGTTAGCTAAGGAAATATCACTCGGCACCTTTTGCATCACTTCGATGTTGTTGATAAATGAAAGGGTTAAATTTAGGTTTTTTGCCGCATTATAAACACAAAGAAATACCAGTACAACGTAATTATAAATTTCTGCTTCTCAGAGCTTTGTGATAAGTTTTTTTTTGTCGTAATGTGGTAATTATATGGACACCATAATAAACGCGATAATGTGCATAGTCCACCGATGCTAACACATTTTACTAACAACACATGTATTTATTTTGAACACCATTTGGAAGCTTCGTGAGCATTGTAGGGAGTATAACGTCACATGCAAAAGGTCAATTGACCAAATACTCCATTGAAAATATTAGGGGGGCTATATATATATAGAGAATGTGGTAATTTATAGGACGATCCAGCACACCCCGCTCCGTTTAGTGGTGGTGGGGGGGGCTCATGCGGAATAATGCGCTCAATCATTCAAAGTACTGTGACAACACTGACCTCTCCAAACACTTATTTATGCTGGTGTACAAACGTGCGTTTTTGCTGAAGCGGCAATTTCAATATCAAGCAATCCGGGTATCTTTTGCATACGATGTTTTGATTGTACAAATAACATTCATCATTGTAAATATAATGGATGATCTGCAGAGAATAACATATCTGTTCAATTGTTATGTCCGTGAATCTTCTATATCAGTAACTCTGATGTATAGGAAAAGTTCTAAAATATATGAGTTAAAATTTGAAAGAATAATTGAGTTCTGGATTCGTCGCCAAACCCGACTTTTGCTGCCATGTTTTTTGGACGAAATAATGATCCATCACTGAAGACCGTATTCATTCATCACCGTCTTTGCTCCAATGAAAAAACAAAAGGCAGTACATCGGTGCTGAGTTGGGAATTGCCGTTTCAACAATGGCCGATGAGCTCCATCTTTACTTCGTCGAATGATGGATTGGGACTTCAAGAGCTTCTTTATAACTGTGGCATCACTGCTTCTGGGTTATATGAATCGCTTAGTTGGCCACAATTCCTCCGATTCGTGACCATCTGTCCAAAACTTTGAAAGCGTGGAACAAACGATGCTTATCATGAAGTTCTATTAGCGAGTCTTCCCAAACATTTTTCAAGCTGCTTAATTGCTAAGTCCACGCACATGCGCAGTGCCGGATTTGAATATAGAGCAAATAGGCCCGGGCATGGTTCGGTGCAGAGACCCAGTTCGTTTTTAAAGTGGTATGCTATCCAATGTAAATCATGCTTGTTAGTAAATTAATTTTGTTTTTTTTACGAACTTCGAGAAGCTTTCATTACTGATGAACCTGAATATTGAAGATGAACTTCAAAGGAACATTGAATATCGTGGGAGCCATATTTTTTAGGGGGTCTCATCTCATCCTTCTAGCCTAAGGCCAACGAAAACCTCAATCTGGCACAGCACATATCAAGGTTTCCACGGAACCTGGAAAACCTAGAACTGTCAGGAAATTTGAAATTGTCCCTAAAGGTCAGGAGAGAAAAGTCAGGAAAAAGCAAGGTTTCCTGAACAAAACCTGGAAAAGTCAGAGAAAATTTTATGAACTTCCATTTTGGATTGCTAAATTTTCCATAAACGTGAAGCCATTTTCCTCGCATCCGAAATTTAATTGAAAGTTTTTTGATTGGTCAAGGAATTTTTCTGAGAAAGTCGGGGAATTTTTTTCTCTCCAATGCGAATGGGAACCCTGGCATACGTAGTTTCCATAGCCATACACCTTGCTCCCCATATACTTAACCCCTTGTTCTAGAGGACTTAAAGTTCACATGAAGATATCAAGAACAATACTTTCTTTAAAAAAAAAAAGAGAGAAATGGACAGACAGACCTGTTTGGGGGTGGGCAGTAATAGCCGACCTTTTTCTATGATTATCTGGTATAACATCGCTCAGGATTAATGATAACCAAACTTTAATAAATAATGCCTATAGCCTAATTAAAAAAACAGCAGAACCTTTATTTAAAAATAGATTAAAAAGTTTATTTTTGAAGGCATTTGGGAATGAGGGGGGAGCAACAGCCCTATCGTCTGCTATGAAAGCATTTGGCAATTTTCTTTTAAAACAGATGAGTAGTCTTAAATGAGAATTTTTTTGTTGCACGTGGCGCCCCCATCAGCACAATCAAGGAATTAATCTTTCAACCACTTGTTCATGTTTGTGGTTAATATGCTATTGCCCTCGCGTTCTGCTGCTCTTTCAAAAGTGCGCATAAATTAGCTGATAAAGAAAGTTTCTTAGAAAAACAACGCTATTTGGGTTGTATAATACACAATAAATATGCAGATCCAATAAACAGGCGAAAAATAATTTAGTGTTCTGTTGTATGTGTGTGTTCAATTTATGGCACTGTGTTCAGAATACGTAATTCAGCCCATTTGCACTTTTATAACGCTGTTTAACTCCCAGCTTTTGCCCAACGTGCCCCCTTTGTTCTTCGAGAAGATTTCTCATATATATAATATTGAATTAAGGCTTTATTATCACACTCTCCTCCTCATAGCCACCACCATTCTCATTTCCGAGTCGTAATGATTATGAAAGCGAGACCGAGTCCGTGTGGAGACGAGTTTAGGGAGGTAATTGCTGATTAAAATCGCTGTTTTGCATACTGGTTTTCGCTGACAGGTGCACCTCTTCCAGTGTAACTCCTTAATACTTTTTGCCAAATGAATCTGGCATCAGTGATTATATTCCTATCTGTAAATCGTGTCTTCTGCTTTCGCCAATGGAGTGATAACGAATGACGTCATCAGGCACGGTCTTTGTCAATCCGGCAAAGGTTACAAATCCACTTTGCACTTTGGCACTTAGCGTTTTGACCCCTGACCCCGGTTTCATCGTTTTTAAACGAAAGCCTCTACCATTTGGTTTTCTACCAAAACTCTGTCCTTCTATTGGAACCTTGCTCATAATACCCAAGGAGTGGTTTTTCTTATTGTCCATTTTTTCTGCCAATGTTAATCAGCGTTCTCATTACCAGATGCAAGACGCAATATGCCTTTCTTGCGTGACGGTGGTCTTCGAAAAGGTTAAAGGTCAAACGCAGGGTATTCGCCATTTGGTGGTTCAAAGTGCATTCCTGGTTTCGACCTCCGACCCCTGCACACAATGGCCGCCATTGTAACACATGATGTTACATGACGCTTGGTAAACTCCTACTTTTTTCTTTGTGTGCGACTACCAAACGGCGTGTTACTTATTATAGCTTGTCAACTATGCCATGTTTTCCAGGAAATTATGCGTCAACAGTTTTATATGCGCTTTTAAATTGGAATTTGATATTAAAAGCTTAAATTACAAATCGGATTTTATATGCTCATTGCAATGTTTCTGCCCTTTATGTGCCTTTTTTACTATGAAATTCTAGAGAAGAACATGGGGATTATTCAAGTCAGCAAAAAAAAAATTGTAGTAGAACACAAAATAAAAAATCCCGTTTGCGTAGTTACTGTTGTTGTCATGCGGATTCCGGTGGTTTTCTAGCGCAAAAATCCCTACGAAGTATGATTTGCTTCCTATGTAGGGAATTTCAAAATAAGTATACTCTCGTCAATGAATTGGAAAACTGAATTTTCCAACACTTCATTTACTAAATATCTAGATGTAAGTATACTATATTTATAAAATAACATTTTCTGTGCTTATACCACTACCCAAACTGTAATAATCCCCGGCCACATATTTACCCCTTCAGAAAGATATACCGGTCCTTAAAAAATTTTGAAATAATAATTTGAGTTAACTCGTTATTGTTACTTCTTAGTAACTGTTACTTTAACCTACATAACAACTCGGTTAGATAGTCAGGGATTGGTAGTTGATATGATAATGACAGCACCTTAGCTAGATGCTCTAGCGCCACTGGCAGATCCGACTGGGTGTACCTTTGAGCACGGACATATTCTCCCCTGAAATTTATTTCAGCCGATTTCTACGCCTTCCTGCGCTTGGTACTTCCATACCACCCTTCTGGCCCTTCTCCCTATAAACCCTAAGCCCCTCGTTCTGGGACAGTGTTTCTCAAATGTAATTCACCAAACCCCAGAGTTCCGCCAAAAGCGGCATGACGCCAACCAAAATTATCAAAAATCTGTAATCCCCCGGCGTCAACCCCTTAGAATTAACTAACCATAACCAATACCTCCCCATCACCCCGCAACAGTAGAGACACCTCACCCGACTTTCTGTACTGATTTATTCAGAGTTCCCACCAGTGGCGTAGGCAGAAAATTCATAAGGGGAGGATTATAAGCTTAATGGGAGGGCTACAGTTCATATATTCCTATATTAAATATACAAAATTTCATTACGATGGGGGTTACAACCCCCAAAACTTCCCCCAGGCTACGCCTCTGGTTCCCACTAGGGGCGGACTGGATCCTCTGAAAGGGCACATGCCTTGGATTATATGAGGGCGCGAATCCTTGCCCATTCAGAGGCGCGAGTCCTGCCGTCCATGAGTGCGCACCAGCCCGGGGGGGGGGCCGGTTGTCCGCCGACCCAGTCCGCCCCTTAGTCCCGCGTAACCTGGATTTGTCAAGAAATTTGAAGTCATCCCGAAAGGCCAGGGGAAAACCTGGACTTTTTTTTTTTTTATCAAACTTGGAAAAGTCATGGAAAACCGTCTTAACTTAACCTTCTTAAGTCCATTGTTTTGAATAATTAACTCTCCCATAAATGTAAAGCCGTTTTCTTCGTAAACGAATTTCAGCTGAAAGTTGCTTGTAATCAGAGTTTTTCCTGAAAAAGTGAGGGGAAAACCTGGAAAAGTCTGGAAAATTTTTTCTCCAACGTGGGTGGGGAACCTTTTCAAATGATTATTTTTGTGTTCATATCGAAGCGGTGGTAAGTTATTCCCCTTTAGGTTGTCTTTAGATATAGAGGGTTTCAGTAAGTAACCACGTGCATGGGCGCCCGGAGGGGAGCGCAAGGGCTTGCACCCCCTTGGTTTATGAAAAAAGGGAGGAAAAGGACAGAATCCATAAGAAACTATAGTCCAACAACATTATTCAATTGGAATTTTTCCTGGATGTAACCCCCTGCATATATAATTTTGGGGGCGCCCATGCCATGTGGTAAGAAAGGGGGGTTTCTTGGTTTAAGAATGTTTAATGTTATTGTTTTTCCTGGGTTAAGAAAGTTTAAGAATCATTTTCTTTGAAGACTTGGTATAATTATGTATAAAGGCAAGAGGTATAATTGTGTTCGGCTGTAAATTCCCCTTCCAACAGGTAAATCTATTTTCGAACGCTTGATTAATAGCCGTCAGAAGTGTTTTCGTAGAACTCGCGTAGGTGCTTTGCTCGCTCTAACACAATGTGTCTTGCAATCCAGTATACTTTATACCACTTTACATTGGTCATTACTCCACTGGCTGTCAGTAGATACAGAGTGTGTGTGTCTACAGCAGTGGTTTTCGGTGATTTAATTTGGATGTGTTTTGTCTGGAATCATGGGTTCTTTCTTTTTAGAATATTTTTAAGCAGACGAAGCTGTTCTTTCTGTTTAGAATATGTCCTGCCAAAACATGGACATTTTAGTATTAGAGGGAGGGAGAAGAAGCACATTTTACATACGTTTTACGTTACGATATATGTAAAATTGCAATTTAATACAACTTATTGGGGATGCTCAGGCCCCACAAGCATGTATCTACAGCCCCCTCCTGGATCCCTTAACACTCTTGCATCGTTATTCAGTTTAATTCACTCATTATTGAGATGTGGTTTTGTGGGGGGCAGCAATAGAAAATAAAGATTAAATCGATAGTTCGATGCACAGCAATCGTAATCGAATTCACTCTTTAATTTATGTCAATGGTGTTATATGCTAGATGCAATTAATGGCTTGGTCTGCATCGAAAATATAATAAAGTATCGTTTAGGGAGCTTTGAACATTTATGAACTATTCACTTTAGCGTTTTTAAATACGCAGTTAAAAGACAATGGAAATTACCGTTATTACAATAAAGTTCGCAATTGATGTCAACTTTATTGTAATAAATGCCAACTTCCACAACTGATGTGAAAGTTGGCATTTATTACAATAAAATTGACCTGCCAACCCGAAAATAATTTTGTTACGAGGTAAGGAGGACAATTAAGGAAAGGTGTGAAAAGGTTTATTGTAGTCCTGGATTTAAACCTCGCGTTAAAAAATATCTTCTGTGGATTCTTCCCTCCGCGTTTAACATCGTCCGTTCTTCTCGGTTTTAAAAATGATTTTTTATCTTTGGGAGTCACATCTGTTTTCTGTCTCCAATCCCTCACGTCTGCTTTTGTTTGAGTACTTTGTTCTGTTCATGGGATCTACGCAGCACTAAAAAGTTTATGCGACGTGTTTACGAGCACAATGAAACGCGCTTCATATCGTCTGCCGCCTACGCGTTTTTAGAATTTATGCATCTGGCAATGCGATGCGTTTTGTTACTCTAGACCCGTTTCCGTTAACGTAATTGTTGCAGAAGCTCGAACTGGTATTTCAGTTTATGTCTTCTTAACTAGTTGGGTTGGTTCTGTATTTTTTTCCGTCCCAAGACCGCTCTGTGAATTGTCCTGACTTGTGCATAATTTTGTGGAAGTATTGGCCGCATGGGATTAGCTCGGTACTCTCAGTCTGCTGTGGACGAACCCCAACCTCTCGGTGAATATATACATATATATATGAATCGTCTGGGCTCAGCGTGAGTTGTTGCGCAGACGACATTTTCTGCGTTGTTCGACTACTCATGATAATAATGCTTAATCGGCCGCTCACCTGTCCTCTCTAATTTAACCCGTCTGCAGACGCGTTGGGGTAAAAGTGACCCCAATGTTTATAAAGTACTGTTTTGTCTATGAATTCGACGGTTGACTTTCCTCGGTACAACATACCACAAGCTTAACTCACAGTCAGTTGTTTTACGAATTTCTTACCAGCTTATCACCTTTTGATCGAAACCAGGCAAAACATTTACCCTACGCGTGCGGCAACACCCCGTGCATGAAATTTATTTTTATAGCATATTCGCGCCATAGGGATCTTAAGGAGGACCCCGCTAGAAGGACGCTATATCAGATGTTCGTCATATTGAACTTGTAGTAAAATGGCATTGTACCTACCTATAAAGAAGAACTGCTGGGCTGTTCTCCATCAGTCGCTATATTGAGGTTCGTTGTAAGGTGTGCTCGCTGTATTAGAATTACAATTATACAGTATCTCAACCAAGTCAAGATGACTAGTATCTACTGTCATCTCTCTCAATAATGTTGTCCTAATTAACGAATATTTTTGTTTGACGACGGTATTTTCTAAGTGGGATCCAGAGAGGAATTGGGTTGGGGTGTGGAGAATGCAAACTGCAGTAGGGCTCACTTATAACACGTTCACATTTAACGAGTTTCCAGATAAAGAGAGAAATATGGATTTTGCTTGGTATAATGATTAAGCGCAATACAATTTAACCGCTTTTAGCGAACAAGTCTTCTTGGACCGCGTATTTATTTGTTTGTTTATTTTTTAAATATAGTTTGGCTCTGCCAACTGAAACGACACAAGGGGGAAATAAAACTTTAATAACCAACAGTTTGATGGCCATTAACGAGGAAATTGTATTTTCATCAACGCGTGGGATTCTATCATCAGTACCGGAAATATTTTCCCCCACTTGAATTATAGTGTGGCCAGAGAAAGTGAGAGAAACGAAGAGATCCGTACACATGACTCTTTGTTCGTTACCGGACATGGAACGTCGTTCATTTTATGTAGCATGTTGTACAAAAATACAACATGTGATTTGTGTATTTGGGGCCGTCAAGAATAAAAACCTGATCTATATTTATTAATATCATCTATTCGTTGTACCTTGTTTCGCGCAGAATTGTCCTTGCGCCATAAAAATACGACCAACCAATCTATTCATTGGTGCAGATTGGTGGTATTTTTATCCCCCTTCTCATTCTACTTATGACTCGGATATAAAATTTGTTGCATAGACCGAAGGATTCAGCCTGTATCAACCGGGACATGGGGAGGGTCACACGGTTCCTGGCCTCCTAGACTCTACACAGCATCATCGAAATTTAACACATGTAACTGCTAGGTAAACAGCAACAACTTTTTGCAACATGCACGTACATGCACTACTATTCTCAGTGTGAAATTTTCTGAGAATGCATAGATTGTGTAATGACGGTAATATAAAATATTTATTATTATTGTAGTTGGATGACGATAATAGTGCACCTAAGGAAGCTGAACAGTCCTCCCGGCAGCAACTACAGCAGCTTCAGCAGTCATTCGATTGCGGACAATTACTACAAGAAAGACAGCAAGACCAACTGTATAAGCAGCAGCAACAAATCCAGATGCTACAGGTAATGGTCTTGATTTTCCCATCCGTTGTCATGTGCATACCATTGCTCTGTGTCCATCCAATCCCGTCACGGAATACACGGGCAGCTCCTTCCGTTGCCCAAGGTGTGGCCTTACTACTTATAATCGGAATCTGTTCTATTTTGATGTTCGTAACGATGTTTACTCTCTTCCAGAATCGAATTAACGGGCATTATGTGGCTACGGCGGCTAAAAGTCTAATTCCGACGAGCAGCACGGGTTCTCAAGGAATGATGTTCCTGCCCATGTTCGAAGCTCACCATCCAGCAGGGCTAGTTCCATCTCGGTCGTCGGCCCATTTGGAAGCTGTGGCACACCACCAACACGCATCCAACCCTCATAACCACAATTCCTCGAATACTTCCCACAGGGCAGACGGTTCCTCATCAGCATCGGTAAGTTCAAATTCCGTATGCAATACAATTACAGTTATCCGTCTCATTGAAATTCTCCTGTCATCTGTATCATCACCAAAACACCACTTGATTATTCGGATCACAAAACTATTCAAATGATTCGATTGTCCTTTTATCCGGATCCCCATCGTTCTGGAATATGTTGTCCGAATTCTCAAATTTTGCGAAATAAGCTATTACCGGGAACCACAGACTTTCCGAATTAATTATATGGATCACATTGAATTGTCCCGTGATTTGTATCATCCAAATTTCCGATTATACGGGTGTTCGAAACTTCTCTGAATTGTTCAAATCATACATAATATAATGCAATATACAAATCGCCAATTACCTCATTATCTGGATCATCCAATAATCCGACCTCGATCCTTCAACGAAGAGGTCATTAGAAGTTGCGATAATCAAAATTACCTCTTGCTTGCCCTTTGTAACATTCTTACACGCATAGTTACAGCCTTAAAAATACAAGAGAATTCAAACTATCCGGATATGTCTCGGTCCCAATTGATTCGGGTAACTAATTGGAATTCTACTATTCTTTAAAGCGCTGCAAAACTTCACAACGTGACCACCTTGGAAACAATTAAATCTTGTTTGGAACAGGAATTAAAGGTTTTGTACCCCAATCCCCTTTTGTCCGCAATACCATTAAAATTTGTCTATAAGGACATGTTCCACGCTCCCGTCGGATATAAGGGCACATCACATTCAACTTTCCCTAAAAACGCGATAAACTGTCGTAGGTGCCCGCCTGAATATGTATATATACAATATATTCGTATATATATATATACAACATTTCATTGCAATGGGGAGGTTACAGCATCCATCAACACACCCCTGCATACGCCAGTGTATAGCTACAGTCAAGTAAATTAGATCAAATATGTATATATATGTTAACACACACAACATTGACTCACTCTTTATAATTATTATTTTATGTATATATTTTATATATTATATTTTGTATAGGTAAAACCTCCATTAACGACCACCTTTTCTAGAAACGGATTTCCTCCCCATCCCATAGACCCAATGCTAAATTTGCCTCCATTCAAAAATCACCTCTCTGAACTATCGCGTTTTCACAGACCCGACGTTGGTCGCCTTAGGGGGTTTTACTGTATTATTATATTTTATTATCAGTTATGATTATTGAAATGGGTAGAGTTTTTGTGGCCCCAAGGCAGCAAAAGTCGTTTTTCTATTTCAATGAAATTATATTCTAAAATGAGGTTTTTTGCTTCGTGGCTACAGTAGAAGCTAGGCTTTCGGAGCCTCTTGAGGTGGTGCGTAGTACTCCTTTCACCTAGCGTGCGGTTATCTCGAGTTCGACTCCTAACTGTGCTAAAACAAAGGGACGCCTACCGACTAACTGCTCATCATTGTACTAGGGCCGATTCCCCTAGGCCTAGGTTCGGATTCCTCGGAAAACCGTAGGTTCATGGCTCTTAATCCTTGCACCGTAAAACTCGAGAAAAAACAGGTTTTCGGAACCTATAACCCTATTTCCTATTATCCCATGGTAGCATAGTGTTAACGCAGTCTCCTGTCATTTTGCACTTAGAATTACAGGCCGATGCACCCACCACCATTTTGTTGTACACTTCCGGTTTCTCTAACCAACGTTTACCATTGGACAGTTAATAGTCCATTTCTTCTTTCTACAGGATCTATCGGAAATCTAAACAATCTATATCAGGGGCGGACTGGGTCCTCTCAAAGGGCGCATACTCTGGTGGTGGTGGTTTGTGCAAGGAGATTATTGGGAAGGGTGGCCGCCGAATGTGGCAGCGCTGTATTCCCAGACAGGCTTTTGTCATATGATATGACGACCAGTGGACCGAGAAGGGACACTGGGGGGGAGGGAGCATTGCGGGGGATTGTCGATCGAAACAGGCGTACAGAGACGCACAGCTCACATGATTGTCGTCATTCAACGTCGACCGGAGACCACCCACGATCAGTCCGCCCCGAAGAGCGGCCGAAATAGATGGATGGCGCGGAAGAACACCCCGGGCCGGCCGGTATTCCTACAGGAGACCACCGGACACCGTTGAGTGGGTGAGGTGCCGCGAGCGGCAGCGAACAGGCGAAAATCATTCCCCGCAACCAGGGCGCACGAGACCAGCATAGTCCGGACAGGCATCACATGCCAAAGTATCATCCACTGTTTGCGAAAGCTGGCCCCCAAGCGATCGCAGCGGACGAAGACAATGACGAACGCCCGTCATGGACAGAAGTACAAGCCCGGCCCTAGCGACGAAGTCCGAATTACGAGGGAGGGCGGAGTCCGGTCCCAGAATAGCAGAAGCAGACATCGATCCACCACCGCCCGGCGGCCAAAATGAATGTCCCAAACACTTCGTCTTAAGCGAGCCGGAACCGACACCCGCCAGTCCGGACAGCAGAGAAAAGACATCCGCACGCCACCAGAGCTGAGACCGAACTCGGCGCATACCCTGGATTACCAAAGGCGCCAATCCTATAGCCTATGAGGGCGCACCGGACCG
>QLNU02014802.1:78276195-78290141 GCA_006491805.2 Dysdera silvatica | reverse complement strand
GACTTTATAAATAAAAAATGACTTTGACTGACTAGCCTTTCATCTTTTATATCCTTACATGTTTTAATTATTAATTTTATTAATATAATGAAAAATAAGTCACAGATATATATAATATGTACATACACACACACGTATCTAAAAGTAATAGCCAGTTTAAATCTTCTTTACCCATATCTAAAATATATACTAATTTTGAAAAATTCAGATAATACTTGTATATAAATGCCTGAGGATTAAGAGACAAAGACACGTATTACTGATTTTTCATTTTTAATTAGTAATTAAAATTCGGTCGCCTGCTTTTCACTGAATTCGACCATCACAATTTAATTACAAGTATTGGTTCAAACTGTTTAATTGAAAAATTTGCAATTTTCACTGCTGCTAATTAATATTTTGAAGACTTGCATTGCGGAAATAATAAAGTGGCCTGTGACGACCATGAATTTTAATCTTAGGTGGGGGGGCAGTGAAATTTTGTATATGTGCATATGAATATAGGAAGTTATAATTGTGTAAACCCCCCCCCCCCATTAAGCCTATACCTCCCCCCTTTATGAACTGTCTGCGTACACCTATGCGGTGCCAGATTAAGGTTTTTACGGGTCCTAGGCCGGAAGGTTAGAATATGCACCCTGAAGATTGACTCTTGCAATATTTAAGCAAAAAACAGGAGGTTTTTTTAGGTATATCAAAAATAAAAATTTCTCGAATATTCATAAATAAACAAGATTAAAATGACGTTTAAAATTTAATAGCACCATGTCCCTTCCAAGCCTTTGTAGGCCTCCAAAATCGCTGGGCCCCTGGGACCGAACCTACTTGGCCCAAGGGCGGACACAGGAGGGTGGTCACAGGGGTCATGACCCCCCTCCAAAATGAAAGTCTGTGTTCGCCATTGACTTGTCCTATACATAAATCCGGCACTGCATCTATGTCCTTCCCCCGTAATATAAAACAGGAAAAAGCGGTGCATTCTGAATTGACAAGGCGATTTCTGCGATAATGGCGCCATCTACTTAAATAATTCTCAACTATAAGGTAAAAATAAGATAAGCTGATGGACAGCCATTTTTTGTAAGTATTTTTATATTTCCCTTCGATATTTACTATTGTTTTTGCAGTTTAAAGGATCGTATTGTAATTGATTATCGTCGTTGTAAAGCATACATATGAAATCGTTTATAATCTTGATGCTTTCCTAGAATGTTTTTTCGTAATATTTTTCTTTCTTTGTTCAACAGCACCGTACCACGCCCGTCCAACAGCCCTGGACTTCACCAAGCGTCCAAGATTTGGACAGCCCAGGAAGTCAAACACCAACAAGCTCCGATCAAGATTTTGATGGCGACGTTCCCCTCAATCTTAGTAAACCCAAAATTCACAAAAGCTCTCGAAAGGCCTCGAGGTAATTTCATTTAATGAAAATCTTTCTCTGTATTATGTGCATGCCCTCTACGCGCAGAATAAAGTGAATGAAGAAAAGTAAATGAAATGAATAGAAAATGAAGTGAATGAATAAAGAAGCGATTCTGCTCATCTACTTACACATAAGAAAACTTACGAACCTTCTTCTAATCTACTAAAACCTCCTACTGCCCGATGGTACAGTAGTAAGCGGTTCGCTTGGCATACTCTGATTCTGGGTTCGATTCTCAACGGCATCAGAAAAGAATGGTTACTGTCCACTGCAGTTCCGGGGTTAGTTCTCTACATCTTAAGTGATTCGGGTTTCTCGGAAAATTATAGACCTCATCGCTGCATAACCTTTGCTCTCCTTGCGACATAAAAATATAAATTTTGACTAATTTAATAGAACTTACTTTTAAATATTTACTAAATTTTGCATCACTTTCGTTCATTTGTCAGTCTTAACTAGTTTTTGTGTTTCAGAAGCCCAAATACGAGTAGAAGCCCTGGCGTGCGAAATTTTTGTGGGCGGCAAGCTAAGGAGGAACGATTGTCGATGTCTCCATCTCCTGCCGAACAATTGGTTTCTCCTACTAATTCAATTTCCCATCATCCCCATCCATATTCTCACATGGACATTGCCTCCCTGGCTCACCTTCTGGAAGGTTCAGCTGCCTCCAACTTACCTGTAAGTGGCTTTCTGTTTTGACTTTTTATTACTATTGGTGTTTCACATAGACACTTGGTCACCGAGGACTTCTACCATCGTCGGAGACCAGACTACTGTGCCACAAAGTCAAAAGCTTTGTAAGAGATTATTGCAAGTCCTTGGGGACAAAACCCCACTCCAGTAGGGTGAAAAGAGCTTGGGTAATCCAAAGGTTTTCCGTCTCAGTAGCACAATTTTAAACCTTTATCTTGTATTATAGAAGTTAAAATTACGAAGCTTACCTTTATAGAATTTTCAATTTACACCGTTGTTGAAAGTTGCACCGTTGTCGCTTCTGTTCAAGAAGCATAATTTTTAACTTTTAAGATATTTGGAACAACTGAAAGCCTATTTTGTGCCCAAGCCCAACAAAATTCTCTCAATTTTAGAAACATCTGCATTTGTTTATATAACACGGGCGCCGTTAGCGGGAGGCGTCTTCCCAATGTTGGTATTAGGGTTCCATGTCCCCCTCCAATTCTAAACAAACTGCCTTCTACTGGTATATTATTTCCTAATATTTTTATATCTTCGGCGCCCGTGGTATATAATATTTTCTCTGCATTAATGAATTTTCAAGAACTGCACTGCTTGAAAAAATCTTGATACAACATATTATCCAGTATCTCCACATGGATAACCTATAATTGTCAGGAAATTTGAAATCATTCCTAAAGATCAGGGAAAAACGACATTTTTTAGTCAATCCCTGGAAAGTCAGGGTGAATCTTCTTAACTTCCTTTTTGAATAATTAAATTTCCCATGAGCGCATGGGCGCCGACGACATAAAAATATTGGGGGCGGGGGGACAATATACCAGTAGAAGGCATTTTGTTTGAAATCGAAGGGATACAGGTAACCCTAATACCAACACTTGGGGGACGGGTCCCCCTGATCCCACTCCGCTAACGGCGCCCGTGCAAGAACGTGCAGCCATTATCCATGTAACCGAGATTCAGCTGAAAATAGCTTGTGATTGATCAAGAAATTTCGCTTGAAAGTCGCAAAAGAACATGATAAAGTCAGAGATATTTTCTTTCCCCTGAGTATATGTGTGGGAACCTGATTTGGCCAAAGTTTGAAAAGCTCAAATTTATGGTTATGTACAGGTTCACTCAAAGCAAACCTTTACAGAAATTTCGGTAGACAATAGTACTTTGGCCTGCAGCCTAGCAGGGGCGTGGCCCAATTGCCCCATCGAGCTATTTATATACATAGAACAATCCCTGCATGCCTTTGCCTTTCCCCAGTTGCCCCTTCATCCTGCCTACAGGCCTGATAGTCAGTGCCGTATTTCCCAATAGGCTTTACTAGGCTAGGCTATAGACTAAGGCAGCAAATTTTTCTGCAGAGTCTAATATGACAAAATCAATACCATACTATGATATAATCAGATGTTTTGCCGAGAAGAAAGCTAGACGTCATGCTTTCCATTTAAATACCAGTGTTCGATAGGCTTTTATTTTTTGCTAAAATTAAAATTTATTTCAATAAAATTGAATTTGATTTATTATATACCAAGAAGAGATAATACTTCAATATAAGTTAATATTGTTTAATGTTTATGTTTCAATTTATGAGTTTGTTTTTCAACAAAGTTATTGTCAATGCGAGAGTTTTTGGCGTATATCGAACGTAGAAATTTTTATATTCCTGCCACTGATTGGGAGGCTGGACAGGTAGGAAGGGGCGGCAAAATGGTAAATCCGCCCTTGCTGATAATACCATAAGAAATATACCGGGGTCGTGATAAATAGTTACCATGTTGTTTTACCCGAATAAAATTATTGTATTGTAAATATCGTTAGAGACAGGTTTACGTTATAGACAGACCATTGTACAAAGTTCAGTGTATATACTCAACCTAATTAAATTCTCCTGAACTCTCATTTCGCATTATTATATAATATATATAGTATTATATAATATAATGTCATACCTGGCACACCACAAATGATATTAGTAGATCGACCTCTGAGTTTGAGCGCCATTTTCCCTTCAGTGATGGGGGAGGATCCTGAAATTTTATCCTTCAAGTCCTTATATTCATTTTATCCTTCTCTCGGGCCCTTCAGTCCTCCACTTTATCTTGCTGACGTAAATAATATTCATCGCAATATCACCGGTTTCAGATATCTTTAAATTAATAATTATGATATTAAATTAATATATAATACTTTTTTCCAGCTTTCAGCTTCCCCCTTCTTGGCAGGCGCTTATGGGAACTTGCCTCTGCAGCTGAGACCTGGGCCAATGGCCGGACTGGTTGCACATTCAAGTGAGGGAAAACAGTATATTGCATTAATGTTAATAAGATTATTATGTTACATTTTATGTTATTATGTTAATAAGGTTAAAACTTATTACTTACCCATTACTTTTTAACTTACTTAACCATTATAAAACTTTGAAATTTATTAATATAAATTAATGTAATTCCGTATATTAATTTTTATTCTGAAACTACTTCTCACAACCTACATCGCTTAAATACCGAATTCCAACTTTTTAAGCATTAATCTTCATTTTGTGGAGGACCCTATGCAGGAGCGGGTTTAGGGTGGCGGGGGCGATTGTCCCCTTCTTGATTGAAAATTTAACATTGAAAAGATAAATATCCAAAGTTATTTCCAAAAATCAAGTCCTTAAACGCCCCCCCCACCTCCATTGAATGACCTTTAAATCCGTCCCTATATAACGTCATTTTTCCCCAATGACGTAGTAAGAAATCCCTTCGTCATATAGATAATCCCCATCTCCTAAAGAAATAATAATGTAAATTGATACTTGGTTATTAAAGTCCCCTGCACTTCATAGGTTCACTAGAAAATTCCATAGCATTTGGCTTATACGTGTAAAGCGATGTAAAAACAGGGAATAGATCGTAAAATTCAGGGTCGCTTGCACTTCGTGTTGAGTAGGGAAATTTGGCTGATCCGCATGTGATCACCAAATAATTTTTGCAAATTGAGTTGTAATTTCTTCGAACGAAAAAATAATAAAGTCATCAGTTCCACTTTTTGAAGTTAAAATTCGACTATATTGCCGATCGTTTAACCCTTTATCCATCCTGTGATCCGTTGGTGGTCGATTCGAATCCGACTGACACCGTATTTTCGCTTTTCTGGCTTGTAATTGAAATATAAAGCATTCGAGAACTTTGAAGATCTCCATAAATAATTAATTATTGGGATTATGTTTGGTGCTTCGCGTTTTCAGCAGCCGAACTAGAGTGCTCTTTTTTAGCTCACGATAAGCGGAGGAGGAAAATAAATCTCATATGCTAAAATCGGGCTCGAATCAGCGACCAATGGATTGTCCTTTCAGTGCTTCAACAGTTTAATCACGGAATACAGCCATGCTTGATACTTTTCAGTATCCTCACCGGGCTAGTATGGGCTAAAAAAGTAAGACGTGATTTGGACTTTAAAACGTTGTGCAGAGTTTCCATGGATGTGGAATTGTCAGGGAACTTGGAAATGTCTCCAATAGTTCGCGAAAAACAAGACTGTTTGGTCAAACTTGGGGAAAGTCAGAGAAAACTTTCATGACTTCTATTCTAAATAGCTAAATGTCACGCGAATGGGGAGCTGTCTTTCCGGAAATCGAAGTTTACTTCAAAATTTTGTTTGCGATTGATCCAGGAATTTTATCCGGAAAGCCAGGAAATTATTTTTCGCAATGCTGGTGAGAATCCTTGTTGTCATCGAATATAACCCTGATGTAGATCCACAAATTCCTCCACAGCCTCTTCAATCATTTCTGGAGATTCTCCTCCATTGAATTAATATCAAAAAAAATATTTAAAGGTTCTTTTCCCCATGTCGATAAAGCGCATATAAAAATATGCGTCCATGAAATCATATTTACCATTGTATGTCTATTGAAATTGGTGTACAATATATGTAGATGTATATTTCTTTTAATGGGTAAGCTTATTAATAGGTCATTATTTCTTTTACTAGGTAAACTCAAAGATTCGCCTACAGGGCCTATTTCGAGTCCAGGAAATCTTGGTTTGGGACAAGCAGCGGCATTTTCTTCAATGAGTAGTGACAAAAATTTCCCCCTACATTTATATATGCCCCCCAATGTTCCCCCATCAGCAATGGTGCCCCCGCCGCCCTCCCATTCCGAAGGCTGTGATGTTTCGCCCCCACTTGACGACGGGAAAAGTTCGGACTCCCATGGTGCTTGTCAAGGTCAGTATGTTAATTAAAATTCCATATATAATTGAGTTGTGGCACTGTAATATTAAAAATTTGCAGGTTATAATTTTTGATCGGCACATTGCGATGTAACTACTACTTTAATTAATGGTAGTTTCATTCTTATACAGGCAAAATGATGGGCGCTAAAATTATTCGCCAGTCAAAGAAAGACGGTGAACCAAAGCAGCATATCAAACGACCAATGAACGCCTTCATGGTGTGGGCAAAAGATGAAAGGCGCAAGATTCTGAAAGCATGTCCTGACATGCACAACTCGAATATTTCAAAAATATTAGGTAAGTCCTTTATTACTTGCCTAGGTATTACTTACCTTGATCTTATTCAGATTTGTGTGCACGGACCACTTACCTTGACAAAATTTAGATCTCACTTTCAACTTTTTGCTTACCTAGACTCCAAATTGCGTACATCTTTCTGCGATCTCTCTTATCCAGTTTCCACTTACCTAGGTCTTACCTAGTTTTCACTTACCTAGATCTTACCTAGTGTTCACTTCCCCGGATAATATCCATATTTTATTTTTTACCACAATTTTGCTTAACATCAGACTTGCCCAGTGGAGTAGTTAGTGCAGGCCTGTAGTCGAGCCGGGGCCAACAGGGGCGCGGCCTCAATTGCCCTATCGATATATATGCAAACATTAACATTTTCCTCATAGGCAGTTAGAAAACTTCCAATAGGACCACAAGACCTAGGTGAAAGATCGCCGTAGGTAAAATCCTTCCTCTCCCACCCAATTCTCTCTCCATAAATTTTAAAAAACAAACTTTGACGTATATTAATATTGCAGTATTTGTAATTTTAATAAACTAAACAGAAGCCGTCAGAGAAGCGTCAAATTTATTTGGGTTTATTATAATATAATGTGTAAATTCTCTACCGCACCTGGCAATCATTTTATACTCATGAATCCGGGGATACCTTTATGCCCTTTGTGTTGCTCCAGTTGCCCTGTGCTCCATAGGCCCTTTGCGTTGCTCTAGTTGCCCCTTCATCATGGCTACAAGCCCAAACTAGTGGGTGCTATAGGTGATGTAGTCCAACCTCCACTAGAAAAACGAAATTTACAAATTAAAACTATGTGCGAACCATTGGGGTGTGGGCCCCTCTCCGCACCTAAAGATTAGCCAAGCCAATATTCTTCCCAGATCTTCTCTTGCCTAGATCTTACCAGACCTTCTCTTGCCTAGATCTTACCAGACCTTCACTTGTCTAGATTGTATCTAGATTCCACGTTTTTCGTATATAAGTAGATTTTATCTTAATTTCGCATGTTGTCTAGATTTCTGCGAATAATAGTGGTCTGAAACATATTGTATCGCATGGCAGAAATGGTGTAGAAATGAGGGGGCTCATGCCCCTCCCATTGCATATCACTGCACATTGTCCTCTTTGACACTGAGTCATACGGGTGTCTTTGAAGCTACTTAAACCCCCATAGTTTTTGAATGGGTTTGGCCCTACATAGCACAGATATTTCCATATTACTGCTGTTTACGAAGGGCAATTGTGATGATACTAGCTCCTTTTCTCATGTCCTGTATAGTATAATATTATCCATCCAGTGAACAATGAATACTCGTTAAAGATTCTACCATGCGTGTGTAAATTATTGTTGAAAATAACCGGACATTTTGTGTCTTTTCAAGGTGCTAGGTGGAAAGCTATGTCAAATGCAGAAAAGCAACCATATTACGAAGAACAGTCCAGGCTGAGCAAGCTGCACATGGAAAAACATCCAGACTACCGATACCGACCTCGGCCTAAGAGAACATGCATTGTCGATGGGAAGAAACTCCGCATTTCCGAATATAAGCAGATGATGAAATCCCGTCGTCAAGAGATGAGGAATATCTGGTATGTAACCCAGTGTTGTTTTCTAATGGGACTGGTATGCATTAACTTCTGCAATGGCTAGTAGCGGATACAACAATGGGCTAAGTAGACTGAGGCCTGTGGTGGCGAATTTTCGACAAAATGTTTACCACGGAGAAGGCTGCCAAAATCAGGGCTGAATTTTTTGGCGGTCAATTGA
This sequence comes from Dysdera silvatica, assembly GCA_006491805.2. Lineage (NCBI taxonomy): Eukaryota > Metazoa > Arthropoda > Arachnida > Araneae > Dysderidae > Dysdera > Dysdera silvatica. The sequence continues at coordinate 78,281,751 of QLNU02014802.1, read as the reverse complement.
ATTAATTTTAAATTTTCATGTCCAGAGTCTTGTCTAGGCATTGGCAAAGGAAGATCTGCCACATGCACGTGCGCCGTTAGCTGGGGGGCGAGGCAGGGAGAACCCCCAACGTTGGTATTAGGGTTCCATATCACCCTCCAATTTCAAACAAAATGCCTTTTACTGGTATATTGTCCCCTCCTCCAATAATTTTACGCCGTCGGCGCCCATGGCCATAGGCACCGCCTTGATAAGGCTAAAAAATTCGCGCATACTTGCTAAAAGAATTTGAAACGACCGCCAAAGGCATCAAATTAGGAACATGACAAAAGTGTCAAAATCTCCATTATACCTTTGGTTACGTTTGATAAGATTAAGCGGCAAAACCATAAAGCCGCCTCTGCTCGTAACGGAATTGGTGTTCTGGTTTCAGTGGCCGTTATTAACGATCTTCGCATTTATTGGTCGAGTGCGATTCCCTTTGAACAAACACGATCGTATACAGAGTGATTCAAAACTAATGGAACAAACTGAAAGGGGTGGTAAAGGACGCCAAATAAGCCATATTTGGCGAAATCAGGTCCGCAAAGGATCCGATTTGGCTGTACAGTGAAAGTATTATTTACATCCACATCATTGCTATGTAGGCAATTACAAAAACAAAAAAAAAATTTGACACACAATTTGAGTGGTTGACCTAATTATGTAGCAGACAAAAAAAAGAAAAAAAAGAAATTCCCTTCCCTGGCCCTGAGTAGTGTCGCAATTTAGTCATCAAAGATATGGAAAACGATTGTTTTACCATACTGCAGGCAGTTGGGAATCGTTAAGCATGTGTAATAGGTGAAGGACATCAAAAGAAACAACTTTGGTCCAGTGAAACAATGTCCGAAAATGAGCCGTTCTGGAACTATAGGGCTGCTATTATTTACGTCCACATTAGTCGATCATGTAACAAAATTTAGAAAATTTGCCATTCCGGCCTATTATGGGCGGCCACGGCGTAAAATATTGGGGGGGGGGGACAATCTATCAGTAGAAGGCATTTTGTTTGAAATTGGAAGGGGACATGGAACTCTAATACCAACGTTGAGGAGGGACGGATCCCCCTGTCCCCCCCCCCGCTAACGGCGCCCATGCAGCTTGGAACCATATTAGAAAAGATTCCACCACTTACCACATTCCAAAATAACTTCCCATGGCCAAATTTATGCAATTCGGGAATTTATGGCCAAAACGAAACGTTTGGGCCACAAACACTTATAAATATGTGTGCGCGCGAAAATGAATATTACTTCCAAAGGGCCAGACATGGCTCCGGGCCGTATGTTGTGCAGTGTAAACCTGTTGTGGATGAAAGGTCAAGAATATGATAATTAAAATCCCATTTTATATATTTTTTATATTGATGAATGAGTTTTGCGTATAAGAATATCATATACATCACGTTATCGACGTATTTGCAAGCATTCACGCAACACTTATACTCTTTCCAGGTACCGAGAAAGTGGTATTAACATGCTGGATTCCCCCACCATGGTCAATCCAACAAGTATGGCGTCCATGTTATCCATGCCTTCTGCTCCAACAAGCTCCAGTGACATGATGGGGACTCTGGGACCCCAAATGTCCCCCGTCGTCAACGGATCCACACCTCTCCAGATTCCACGCTCTTTATCCTCGGTGTGTTCTTCGCCGTCTGGCAGTGGTGTATCGGGCTCCAACTCAATTTACTGTAATTCGAACATCTCCAGGACTTCTTCGGATTGTTCTTCAGCCCCAATGGAAACCTCCACGTGATTTTGTAAAAAGACAGGGATGGATTTGGTTTTTTTCCAGACCTAGAATATTCCTGGAGACGGTGTGAAGTCTCTGACGCATTTATGACCCAGACTTACGACAGTGTTTTATGACGTGACATTTTGTATCGTCTTTGATTTTTAGAGAAGGGGCTTCAACCCGAATTCGGCGTGCATCTGCTCAAATATCAAACGACCTTCTAGTCTGTGATTTTACCATCTGTTACAGTACTTCTTTATATCCTGCTGTTACAGTATTATGTGGCGATATTCGGGCGTATCGGTTGCCTTCTTCTCGGCTTTGAACTAAGTTCGACAATTTGTGCGTGTGTGGTGATCCCATTTCATGTGACGTCATTCTAGTGATACGAGAAAGCCGCGTTTACCCCTCCATGTGTTTTTTCATTGGCGGAATTCGGGCTTTAAATTTTTTTTTTAGTGTTCATGTTTTCAAAAAAGTTATAAACATGTTGATGGCGATTAACATGTGCATTTAAATACTTTGTTCATCACTTCTGTGTTTACTGGTTCTTCTAAATCCTGGCGTTAATCGTCCGATCATGGTAGTAAAAAAAAAAATGGAAGCATTTTTTAATTTCTCGTTACTGGATGGTTTCGCCACTTGCATTTTTTCCCCATTATGTTTTATCTGCTTATGTCTTTAATTTTTTTTTTCCTTGGTTATGTTCGTTTTAAATCATTTCATTCCAACGCAACTTACGTTTTTATGTCGCTCTGGATTGAATTTAAGACATCTTGAATGTCATCTAAACTTGCGTATTTAATATTTTAAATGGACGTAGGTCAGTATGGTTAAATTTAGCGCCGATATGGTTAATTCGCATAGCTTTCCCCCATTTCCATTGAGATCCTTTAAGAGAAAAATGATATGTTCATATGTTTTAACTATAAAAATATGTTCGTGGCTTTGAATTACAAAAGTCGTTTTCACATCTTGGATCACTGACAATTGAAAGCAAAATCAAAATTTTCATCGACTGATGTGACGGAGAAACAAATATCAAAATATTATAATATATATACAAATATCAATAAATATAATATATACAATTCTCACTTTCCTGTGTACAGGGCGCAATACTGAATATCAGGTATCTGCGTAACGCAATACTGAATTGTAGCTATTTGTAATATAATCAATATATTATTTTTAAGATTGAATATAAATTTTATTTGCTGTTTTGCAGTATTGGAAATTTCAACGTGCAATTTATTATTAGCTGCAAATCCAACTGCTTTATCAGATGGGCAAATGGAATTTTTCTTACATTTATTCAACGTATTGCGGTGCTATCGATGAGTGTGCGTATCATCAAAATATTAATTACTGTACAGAAGCAGAACAAGGGAAGGTAAAGGGCAAAAGAACAGGCCCCCGGGACCGTTTTGTGGAAGTGTATTCTCTAAAAAGATATGAAATGTCCCAAAAGGTAATAATAATAAATTTTCATTCAACCCGATATACAATATTTGGTGATACATAACTTGAGCAGTATAAAAGTTATAGCAATGTAAGAAAATATCTAAAATTATTTTAGGCCTTGGGTTAGAAAAGTAATATAGGTGTCCGAAAATTGGGGGGACACTCTATCGAAAATACACGGACCCCCCAATTTTATTTTCGGTTTGGTCCTCTCTTGATTTCATCCCATACCCAACACTTGTGTTTGTTAAATAATTAACAAACTTGTTAATTAATGAACTTGCTGCACCCGAAAGGTGACATTCCTTATAGTTATAGTAATTTTTTGATAGCTAGTGTTGAGAAAAGAGTACAAAAGGACACTCTTGTGAGAAACGGAAATAGAAAAGGACGTTTCATAACTGGTACCAATAGCTTAGTTTTTTTTCCCTTGTGTTTACCATTGGTAATTATGAACTGTATTGGTATCGGGCCGTTTGTAACTGTTAACTAAAAAAGGTGAAGTATTGTCAGTCGTAAGTTCACCATATAGGCGAATGGCATCACATATATAGGAGAAACCAAACCCAGTAGGGCAAAACAGATCATTTAATTTCATCTTAATAATAATGTGTGATAAATAAATATATGAAGGTTGAAACTTCATTGTTTACTGCTGTGGACATCAAAGAAACATAGTACGTATCATTAACGACATTATTTATTACTGAATTTAAAACAAAAATGTTTGAAGGAGAAAGGTCAAATGATCCACTTTGCCCCAGGATTTTTTTTTTTAATAGAAAACTCTGTGGTAAAAAATATATAACATAGTTTCGGCAAAAACAAAATTACCAGAAACGTTTTCACATAGTGCATTTAAGACACATATAGTTTACTATGCCTTCATAAGGGGTACAGTTCTCTTGAGCCCATTCGTTAGATAAGGTACACTTTCTACGGTCCTCTGTTGGTGGACCAGCATATAACTCATCACATATTAAGCAAATTAAGACTGCGGAGTAGATTTTGTCCCTGTGCCGAGATGTTTGATGATATTCTTAGGCTTGTTCGTAGTTCATGCACACAGGTTTTTCTTTTCGCGTTGTGTTCCTCGAAGGGCTGTTTGTTAAAATTTCTGCACGTTTCGATTGTAACAAACCAGCGCAACAAACGCATGTAATGAAACTTACTCCCTCAATTCAATGAAGTACTTTGCAATCAGGGTTGCCAGATCATCAACTATAAAAGAAAACCATTCTCTAGTGAAAACTGTGTGTCTCATGTGACTAGAGGTGCACGTCATTAATTTCATTCCAATTTGTCAAAATCAAATCAGAGTGAATTTAAATTATATTCAAAATTGTGCTGAAATATTACAACATGAAATCAATAAACAATATTTAAAAGCAAATTGCATAATTTTATCACCAATGGAACAATTTTGAGGTCACTAACTTGTGAGGTCCGGGGCCAGGGCCCCGTAGGATAACCTATCCACTTTGTCCCATAAAAAATGATCCGCTCTGCCCTCAACGCCAGTTTGACAAGCGAAGTACTGCCTATGTTGACTCCTTAACGATAATGACACAAAAAAACATTATCTAAACGAACAGACTTAATACCTGTTTCAGGCATATAGTTCACAAAATTTTGTGCGAAATAGTTTTTATTATATTGGCACTTAACTTACAAAAATTTTAGTAAACAATCGAAAAAAATGGTTTTTTTTTACTTTATTCGCTGCGCATGTATTTCATTAGCGCTGAAATAAGTGCAATTTATTCCTACGCACACCTTCAACACTTTTGCACTGACCACTGTTGCCTCCTATGTTTAGATTGTTAAGTTGATCCGCTTTGCCCTACTTTTCTTTAAATCAGAAGGCAGTGATTATGCCCATTTAGGGCACATCGGTAAATCTTTTGTCCGGTAATCTGAAGAGTCGTTGGTTCGAATGCAGCTTCAGATATGCATGACCATTCTGCGCTGACACTTTAGAATGAAACCCCTGTGAATCCTTTGGGGGTACCCTATTCTATATTGATATTTAACGTGCAATAAAAAAAAAAAGAATTTTAATTAATTTTTGTACACGCATGTATCAGCATACAAAAATTAATTATATAAATTAGTATATAACGGGCATCACGTATTCTTTTGTTTCTTTTAAAAATAAAAAAAAAAATAAAAAAAAGTAAAATCAGAAGAAAAAGGGGAAAAAAAAGAGACAGAGACCATTGACCATGAATTGACATGTCTTGCCTTGGTGCAAAATTGACCTCTGTCCATTAAAACAAGACTTAGAGACACAACTGAGTTTTGAATATAAATCACTGGCAATTGTAACAAATG
>QLNU02014802.1:78231079-78276095 GCA_006491805.2 Dysdera silvatica | reverse complement strand
AATGTATGGAAAATTTTCGAAAATTTCGAGTACCTCATTTTGATGAAAATTTGGATGTATACGAACCAGCTTATACGGAGTGTTCTAAAAATATCGATTTCAGAACGATAGGACCATTATTTGGCCCAAAACGGGCCTTTTAATTTTTTTCGAAAATCTCTAAACATCGCAGGTGAATTATGGAAAATTTTCAAAAATTTCGAGTACATCATTTTGTTCGAAAGTTGGATTTAAACGAAGTAGCGCACTCTGAGTGTTCCAAAAATATCGACTTTAGAACTATAGGACCATTATTTGGCCCAAAACGGGCCATTTTATCTTTTTCGAAAACCTAAAAAAATTGCAGGTGAAAGTATGGAAAATTTTCGAAAATTTCTTTTGCCTCATTTTGTTCCAAAGTTGGGTTTATACGAACCAGCTCAGTGCGAGTGTTCCAAAAATATCGATTTCAGAACGATAGGAGCATTATTTGGCCCAAAACGGGCCTTTTAAATTTTTTCGAAAATCGAAAAAAATTGCATGTATGGAAAATTTTCGAAAATTTCCAGTACCTAATTTTGTTCGAAAGTTGGATTTAAACGAAGTAGCGCACTCTGAGTGTTCAAAAAATATCCAGTTTAGGACGATAGGAGCATTATTTGGCGCAAAATGGAACATTTAATTTTTTTCGAAAATCGCAAAAAATTGCATGTGAATGTATGGAAAATTTTCGAAAATTTCAATTCCCTCATTTTGTCCCAAAGTTGGGTTTATACGAAGTAGCGTACTCTGAGTGTTCCGAAAATATCGACTTTGGAACGATTGGAGCATTATTTGGCCCCAAAAGGGGCCATTTTATCTTTTTCGAAAATCTAAATAAAACGCAGGTGAACGTATGGAAAATTTTCAAAAATTTCGAGTACCTCATTTTGTTCGAAAGTTGGATTTAAACGAAATAGCGCACTCTGAGTGTTCCAAAAATATCGATTTCAGAACGATAGGACCATTATTTGGCCCAAAACGGGCCCTTTAATTTTTTTCGAAAACCTCAAAAATCGCAGGTGAATGTATGGAAAATTGTCAAAAATTTCGAGTACCTCATTTTGTTCGAAAGTTGGATTTAAAGGAAGTAGCGCACTCTGAGTGTTCCAAAAATATCGATTTTAGAACGATTGGAGCATTATTTGGCCCAAAACGGGCCTTTTAAATTTTTTCGAAAATCGAAAAAAATTGCATATGAAAGTATGGAAAATTTTCGAAAATTTCGAGTACCACATTTTGTTCAAAAGTTGGATTTAGACGAAGTAGCGTACTCTGAGTGTTTCAAAAATATCGATTTCAGAACGATAGGAGCATTATTTGGCCCAAAACGGGCCTTTTAATTTTTTTCCAAAATCGAAAAAAATTGCATGTGAAAGTATGGAAAATTTTCGAAAATTTCGAATGCCTCATTTTGTTCCGATGTTGGGTTTATACGAAGTAGCGTACTCTGAGTGTTCCGAAAATATCGATTTTAGGACGATAGGACCATTATTTGGCCCAAAACGGGACATTTTATTTTTTTCGAAAATCGAAAAAAATTGCATGCGAAAGTATGGAAAATTTTCGAAAATTTCGATTGCCTCATTTTGTTCCAAAGTTGGATGTATACGACGTAGCGCACTCTGAGTGTTCAAAAAATATCCACTTTAGAACGATAGGAGCATTATTTGTCCCAAAATATTATTTATCTTTTTCTCGAAAACTCAAAATCTGTAGAAATAAAGTGGAAAATTTTCAGGTACCCCTGAGTACGTCATTTTGTCGAAAGTTGATTTTAAACAAAGTGAAGCGTACTCTGAGTGTTCCAAAAATATCGACTTTAGGACGATTGGAGCGTTATTTGGTATAAAAAACAGGTCGTTTTACCCTTTCGAAACCTCAAAATCGTAGGTGAATCATGGAAAATTTTCAAAAAATTTCGAGTACATGATTTGTTCGAAAGTTAGATTTAAAACAAAATAGCGCACTCTGAGCGTTCCGGAAATATCGACCCCGAACGATTGGAGCATTTTTGTCCCAAAACGGGGCTATCATTTTTATCTTTTTCGAAAATAAAAAAAAAATCGCAGGTATGGAAAGTTTTCAAAAATTTCGAGTACCTCATTTTGATGAAAATTTGGATGTATACGAACTAGCGCGCTCTGAGTTTTCCAAAAATATCGACGTTAGAATGATGGGAGAAGTAGTTGGCCCAAAACGGGCCATTTTATCTTTTTCGAAAACCTCAAAAAATCGCAGGTGAACGTATGGAAAATTTTCAAAAATGTCGAGTACCTCATTTTGTTGAAATTTGGATGATTCCATCTCACATCAAAGTAACACTGTTGAATAACTTACAAGTAGTAATTCAACAAATTCAGTATGGCCAAGTAATACCACAAATGTAAAAAAAATATAGATGAATTTGTTTATGTGTCAGAAATTTTTATTTTATAATAAAATAGGAAGTGGTTAATTTACCTTGTAATAGCAGTAATGTAGAAATTAAATTCAAACTCGTAACTAAAATGATAGCACATAATCAGTCAAAGACAGTTTTAAAAGTGTTTCCACATCTTATATATTAAGCAATACCATCTATCCAAAAGAAACGATGAACAGGTGCTTCCATCTATATTTGAGAACTGCGATTAGATGTATTTAATTGCAATGATTATTCTTTATATGAAACATTTAAGATTTCTTTCTAGAGATGAAATTTGCAAATGTTCTATTTATATAGTTCATTGGAAAACCATTTAAAACCAAACATTTTTTAAAAGATCTTATGCCTTCAGAAATGGCTTCAACTCTATTTGAAAGCACTTTCTGTCTGAAGAGTTCACCTAAAATCAAATTTTTTATAACATGTTTTCTGAGACATGTGTCATATTGCAAGTACTGAACAAAAGCAAATGAAAATTGTTTTCTTTTATCGCATATTTGAAAGACAAATCTATTATTTTCATTGATAGTAATAAGTAGATCTAAAAAGTGAACTCGAATTCTAGATACAGAGGTATCTTTCAGTGTTAATCGTGAGGGATAAAAATCAAGGTCCAATTGATGCTCCATACCAGTGGTGTAGTCGAGGTCTAGCGCAGCCTATCGGCGCTAGGGTACTTCTTTTGGAGGCCTAGCGGCGCTAAGGAAAAATTTTAGGAAATCATACATTTTACAAACAAAATTCTGTTCAAGTTGTAAATAAAAAATATGCGGCTCTACAATTCTATAAAAAAAATTTTTTTTTTAGAGCAATGACCCTAAAATTTTGAATAAATCAACTAAGAATCGTGGGAATTTAAAGGAAATTATAGCTTGGAACACGTGTCATAAACTGTGTTCTAAAAATAGAAAAAGCCACGATGTGTTGTTTGACACAACAAGGGCGAAAAGGAGGACTTTTGGTTATTTTTTTAATTGTTTTCTTTATTTTATTAGCTCACTTCAGAGGTCATTCCTAGTTTAGTTTGGCTTGGGCACATGCATTTGTGTCACATTAATATTATTATTTTATGCTTATATGCACAGAAGCTACATGTTGTAGGCAGTGTGGGATCCAGAGGGGCATGGGGGGTCTTGCAATGTCATCTCAACATCATATACATAATAATAATTTCTGTCCCTATTAGATTAATGGGCTATTGACTGGTTAGGGGGTTCCCTGATTCCGCCCGTAGGTTCACCCCTGATTTAGAAAAGCGCTAGGCTACTATTTATTTTAGGACCACACCACTACTCCATAATCAATAGCGTGCGGTCCATAGAAGCAATGTAAGCATTGCTTGCCTAACATCAATTTAAAACACATTTCCATTGCCAATTTAAATTAAGGAAAACTTAATTATAAAAGTTCAGCAAAATCTATGTTGCTTATCTGAAATTTTGTCTGAGGTCAAACTAGCTATTTCGAAATTTGTCACTGGACGGCGCCACAATCTGAGCGTGGGACTGACATCGGATCATAAGCAATGCAATTTCTGCTTTCCAGCCATAAATGTTTAACTGTAGATCTCAATGGGTATGGCTGCGGAAGCATTTCTCGTTATCGTATTTTCATTTCCTATTTTATCGTATTTTCAGCTTGAAATCTGTGAGTTATTTCAAACTTCTCATAATTTTCAAAAACCTTTGTTTTGGGAATTTTAAATATCCCCCCCCCCCCCAAAAAAGCGATTTTTTTTTTCAGCCTTCGCATCCCTATGGCTAACCAAACTTGCAAATCACGCCACATTTTCCGTGAAAGGATTCAATTTAAAATATTTCGTATTATCGATAATTCTTAACTAATATAAGAAAATATTACTAAAATATAGTTTATCGAAATTGATTGTTTTTATTAGAAACAAAGTTAATTAGAACATTCTGTTTAAACCGTTTTTTTCCTTTCGTAATTTTTCGAACCAGAGCAGAAGGAGATCTATTTACCCGCCAAATTTCTGTTTGTTGTCAAAATGTTACAGCTTTAATGAATAGAAGCTGATTTAATCCATATTTTACGTTTCATTGAAAATTGACATTGTTCACTGAGAAGTAATGGCGGAAAGGCGATCCAATAGGCGAGTATTAATGCAGTAAAATCAATCTATGGCGATATTTTCGCTGTTTCAAAAGTTATAGAGTATATCGTGTTTAACTTTATCTATAACACAGTGAAATCTCAAACGACCCCCCAGGGGTCGTTTGGGGGGGTCGATAGAAAAGTATAAGACATCCTTATGTGGGTAATATTTAATTCTGTGAACTTAGATTATCTCCATCTCGAATGACAACGTAATTAAGTGTAAATCGTGGGAATAGGACGTGTAATGTTTGTTATTTCTTGTAGAAAACGTAATTTCTTTCGTTGTAAGGCTTCGGATTTCCTGTAAGAAAAGCAGTGCAAGAAAATTTTTAATATTGTGTATAAATTAAAAATTTTTTTTTTTTAAGATGAAGCAAGACATGAAAATAGTTATGGATATAGGTATAGAGCATATATAGAGATAGAATATAGTATTACGTGGCCATTTAAGGCTGAAACTAACTATTTTTGCATGCAGTGTTTCTAATCTTGGAAAGAGTCAGGAAGCCTACCCTTCAATGTTAGTGAATTATTTACTAAGTTAATAAAAGTCTTATTTTTCATATCTATACAAAGAATATTGTATTATTGTTATCTAAATTAAATTTTATATTGTATTTATATCCCTCTTATTAAATATGTGGGTCGTTCTCTGAAAAGTGGGATATTCCTGTCCAAGAGATGCAGTTTCAAACTTATCATGCAATAACTGAATTTTAATTAGGATATACTACACGTGTGCCCCTGTGCGATTTGTCACCTTGGTGTAGCAACCCTGTCGCGGCAACCTCCTTCCCGGATTATGTCATCACGCGCTCGCTTCCCGGCCGCCATGTTTTTTTAAGGAGTAATTACCTGTTATACTGAGTTTACTACCTATTATACTCTTTTCAGATTTTTTTAACAAAAAAAAAAAACTTCTGTCTTTAAGCGTCTGATTTTTTATGGCTTTTGGAATCATTTCCTCCACTTCGTCTTTGTGACGCCGCCTCCACATATACTCTGCGTAGTATGAGTCAAACAGCTTTTCAGCGCCGACATTCCGATTCTCCATTATCCCCTCATACCTTCTGCGAAATATGAGTACAACAGCTAGTCAATACGGATTTGCGAAGTACGAGTCCAATAGCTTTTCATCGCCGACATTGTGATACTCCACATTCCCCTCATCTCCCTCTTACCTCCTCTCCCTTTTTTCCCTCTATACCTCTAACCTCTTCTGCCATACCTCCTCAAACGTCTTCCTCCTATATCCGCTCTCCATCCCAAACATACCATCAATTCCAATCTGTTACAAAAATAAATACATTTAAACAGTTGCTCATCCTACCGCTACAACTCACAAACCACCACCGGCACGAACAGATGCTACGACACTACAATACAACTACAATGCGCATGCATGCATTTTGAATGCTTCACAAAACTTTCCCTCTGTTTTAAGAGTATAGCATCAGTTTTGGAGACGAGTTGGCGACAAAACAGGGGATTCATCTGTAGTTTCATCTTTAATTATTTATGTTATTGAGGTGAATAGGAAACGCAGTTACTAACGTCTTAAAATTAAAATAATATATTAAAAATATACGTATTTTGAATCGAAAATCATGCCCTCACTATGTCCCCATTCACATGTAAAAAAAAAAAAAAGAAAAAGAGTTATTTCAAAAGAAAGTAGCTTTCCATGAATAGTTTTTTGTTTTTAATCCATTAGAACATTTTAAATTTCTATTTAGGAAGTTTTTTTTATTACTTCTTCCCCCTAAAAAGTATTTTAAAATATATAGTTATGTTGTCCCTAGTGGTTTGCATCATTCCCTCACCGCACAGAAAAAGTTTCACTGATCAGTTACCATATGGCAGCATATTCTCCATATGGCTTTTCAAAATCATGTTTGGCAACACTGTCTAGAAAACCATATTGAATCTTTCCCTGAACTTGGAATAGGAAGTGCAATATGACTTGCAACTTCTAAATCAAAGTAAGTATTTTTATTACCAGTCATTCCCTCATCTATTGTGAAATCCATGAAATAAAAATTAAACATTAGCATCTGGCATTATATGTTTGCAAGTGTGTATCAGATGCCATTTCACATTTTTGAGATCAAAACATAGCTAAACCTAACTACTGGCAAAGAAAAAGAAGTAACTTCATCATGCCCTCACAATCTCAGCTTGTGAGGGAATGATATTGTAATCTTATAAGTTAGTTTATAAAAGAAAAATAATTAACATTAATTAAAAATTATATATATATATATTTTTTTTTATCCTGTTTAAAAGCTTGTTCAAGATAATACGTTAAAAATTTAGTTAAAAATAGTGACAGAAACTTAATATTTTTCTTTTTCTTTTTTCACTTTCCACAATTTTACATTAAAAGGTAAGAGTATTGTAAATAGCAAGTTATTTTTTATTAGTTTTATGATATAACAAATACTTAATATGAGTAAAATAATGAATGTTTATTGTCTACGAATGCAATATATTGAAGTTCTGAGGTTGACTACAACAGTGTGTCATTTCCTCCTTGCTGTAACATCATTCCTCACTTTGTAATTATCAAAATAAGTAATATGGAAGAAAATTTGAGAGTAATAGCATGGCTCATATTTTTTCCTTACGACTGTGGTGGAGATAGACCTTATAAAAAAATTCAGAGCAATTTTTCTTTTTTTTTCTTTCTTCGAAACGTATGTGAAAATTGCTACATTTCGTAAAATGACGCATGTATTGTTAAGAGGGACATCAAAAACAAAAATGAATCCCTTTGACCTTAATGTGAAAGCGATACTTTTTTTATTAGTATGTAATATGTAGGTATATATACTTTATTTATAATGGATATAATTATTGATTACAATATAAATTCATATATATATATATATCAGTGATGGCTTGTAGCAAGATTTTACGGTGTGCACATGAAGCCAATTCACCAAAACCCAAAGTTACTATAAATTTCTTTCTTATTTACTGAATGAGGTAGAATTATAATTACAATTATAATTAAAATAATTACAATTTCTTGAAGAATTTAGGCCGCAAATTGATATGTTTTGATGAATTAGCCTTCATGCACACACCCTAAAATCTCTCTACAAGCCACCACTGATATGTGTAACTATAATAAATTAAAGTTTATACATACATATATTCAATATATAGTATAAATTATTATATTGGCTTAAGCATTAAGCCAATACGATATATATATTCTCTATTATACCTGTAGTAAACACTAACTATTAAAAAAAGATCTAAAAACTCACATAACTGTTTTTACTTGTCCTCTTATAATTATATAATAGTAAAATAGGGAGTCTGTAAAAGGTTAAGAAACTGTTAAAAGGGTTGATGGTCAATAAAGTTTGGTCGACCCCTGGTTTATAACGATAAATCTTTCACGATTTTTTCTGCAATCCCAATAGAAATGGAGTATGCTAAGTTCAACCTTGTATATAATCTTAAATTGTCCATAACTACATCTTTTTCTCCTCCCTAGAATATAAAGGTTAAATTTCAGGGTCGCCACCGACCCCAGGGCGACTAAATATTGGGGAATGGCGATTAAAAATACGACTTCAGTCACCATCATACTCGTCACTTTATTGTTTCCCAATGCAATCTTGTCCATTTTGACTCTGCAGGGAGGTCTCATTCTGAATCCACAAACTACTTACTATTTTTTTATGAAAAATGTTGATCAAACAAACCCTCCTAAGGCTTCAGTATTTAAAGTTATTGTGGTCACTCGAAAGTGGCTACTAACTTAAATGAAGTGGCCTCTAATAAAAAGGGCCCTGCTGGCCAGTGGTGATCAATCAAATTCCTGAGTTTTTAGCTTTACTAGAATGTCGTTATAGATAAATTATGCACTATATTTGGTTTAGGATCTACTCACTCATTGGCCTAACTGCGGGAGACCTAATCCCTCTTAGAAAAAATTTAGCTGTTGTAGAAAAACAAAAATTATACATCATTGCTATGTGCAATTTAGAGATTTGGGTTGGAAGATCTTTGCAATCCCTTTAGAACTGTAAGCTACATATTCAAATGAGTCCACTTTACTAAGGTGCTTTGCTACAGCTCAAAAGGTAAAAAAAAAAAAAAGTTTGTTATTTAAGTTCAGGTGTTATTTTTATCTTGTTTATTTACAAATATTCAATACATCATTATTCATAAATTTGGATATTGAAGATGATAAACCTCAACGTAAATCTCGTGACTTTCAGTTAAATATTGGAAGAGAGCTATCATTTTTAAGGACTCATTCTATCCTTACAGCCAAGGGCCCATAAAAACCTTAATCCAGTACTGACCACATGCCTACTAATCAATAACTACATGGGTACTTCCGTACTATAGCGACGTCTGACTTTATTTGGCGACTTCTAAATTTCGCCAAGATCGCAGCTTTTATATATCAGGCAATAGCACACCTCCGTATTTGTATCTCCGTTAATATAATATTTTGATTATGAATTAGTATTTTTATAAATAAATCAGTACTTACCTGAATCACAGAGACCGAACTGGGGGGCCTCAAAACCCTCTCCCCACTTGTCGCTTCATGACTCTGTCGTTTCGATCACATTCAATGTGCTCTACCTGAATCAGTATCTTCATGCACAAAAACCAATGCAAATTCGAAACTCTTAACAAACGAACCTTATCAAATAGAATCTGCAAAAATGCAACACCATGCTAATATAAGAATACTTGGCAAAATTTTGGCGACATTTTCACCAAAATTACTCACTATATTGGCGATGTATTTCGGACACCATTGTAGTATGGAAGAATCACTATGTTCATGTTTTTGCTTCGTACCATGTTTTTTCTCCCACGATTTCTTACATTTTATACACATTCTTGTGGATCATTCTTCTCCAGATGTTTACTGTGATATAATCATTTTTTATGGCCTTTTCAAATCTGTGAAAGTGAATTTAAATTATTTTTCTTGAAAGGCAGAGGGAAGAAGAAAATTAGATGGTGCATGGATGTTTGCTTATTGGCGAAGAGTATCAGGTAGATCATTTGTACAAGACCTGTAGCAGTGCCAAGATAACATGTTCACCTGGTCATGCAATCGTCCAGAGTTCGACTCCCAACTGTGCTAAGAAAAGACCAATGTTGGTATTAGGATTCCATGTCCCCTTCTGATTTCAAACATAATGCCTTCTTACGGGTATATTGTCCTCCCAATATTTTTATGGCATCGGCACCCATGTACCCACTCAATGTTATCCAGGTAGAGGGTTGGTTCCCTAGGCCTTAAGATGTTCAGATTCCTCGGAAAACTGTACCTTCCGGCATAGTGTAACCCTCGCTGTATTTGCACCGTAAAACCCACACAAACACATTTGTACAAATAAAAATGAAATTTACATTTGCAACTAAGCCTTCCAATGAGTGGGAATACTTTTACCCTGTTTATGGATATAGTTCGCAATGTAAATGAATACCCAATGATCCAAATTTCTTATGGTAAATTTGTCTATACAGTGAGATCTGCCTGTAACGATATCCCCCGACAGATACAGAGTATGTTATATTCGACTTTGTCTGTAACGATATCCCCCGACAGATACAGAGTACATCATATTCAACTTTGTCTGTAACGGCATCTTTTCACTGTCCCTTGGGTTTGAGTATCGTTATAGACAGATTGCACTGCATTTTGTTAATTTGCCAACTATTTTATGTCCTTATAAATCCCCCCACCCTCCCATGTAACTACTTCAGTGTTGTTGCCATCTTGCTTTAATACTAGTCATATTTGCCTTCTTCGTGATATTAGCAGTCCTGATTTTTTGGAATGGTATTTCCAACTTGGCAGCGGCCTTGGAGTTGGCGTCAAGACCTTTAGTTTTACTATATTTGTACCGAAATTGCAATTAATGCAATTTTTTAGCTACTTACATATTAGCCCATCGACCATTTTTGCCAAATCAAAAACCGGCACCAAATGCCGTAAAACAGAGCTGATAATGAAAACCGTTCCTGCGCATGCTCAAACACAATAACCTTCAAACAACAATGTAATCAATCTAGCGTTTGTGGGCGTAGTGATACCAATGCCGATGGTATGGTGATTAGATGGTGAAGCGTTCGAAGAAAAGTAAACATTTCTGCCTTGGTGGGTTCGGGTCCCAGAGGCAAATGTTTATTTTCTTCCGAACGTTATCACTATATCAAGCGGTAGTATCTTCCCTGTCGCTGGATGATGATATTTGTGTTAATGCTTGCGTGGTGTTGGATTTATGCAAAATGGATTACGCAATAACCTTGTTTATAAGTTCTCTTATTTTTTCTTCTTGTATTTTTTGCATGAAATGATTCAAATTTGGAATCAACCTTCTACAGAAGGAAATTCAGTGGACTATTTTCAAAGTTATGGGATCAGTTCATCAAAACAGGAGTTTTGTTAATGGGCACGATATGTCTATTTATTTAAAAACAGACAAGCAATGGAGATGTAATGTTAAAGGTTGCAACAAACAAATATCAATTTGAAAAGAAAAGTGGCTCGAAGGATCCAGAATTTCTATTTATTTATTCCAGAATTACTATTATTAAAGGAATTTATCTAAATGGCATTTGGTGTAAATTCTTCAAAATCTTTGCCAATTTCTTGGTCAACGGACTAATATGTAAGTGCCAGTGTTTTTCCTACTTTTATTCATTTGTATAGCCAACTGCTACACATTATTGTTTGTGTAGCAATTCTGTATAAATGTATAGCAATTTTATTTTTTATACAGTTACACAGTTCAATGTTGTACTTGCGAACAAAAACGTGTTGACCAATGAACAGCAAAAACACATGCAGTGTACCTGTAGCTGTACATATAAAATGTGAGATGAAATTAAACAAGTAAGAAATTGTCCCTTAATCTGAATCAGAAGATAATGATGATGATTAGTAAACTGAGTTTTTGAGGAATTTGAAACTTTTAGCTTTTTGTATGGCTGATAGTCAAATGGTTTGATTTCAGGATGGCGATTTTTTTTTTAGAACAGTAACCGTTGCACTTTATGGGTTGAACTCGCTTAAAGAGTTCCCTTGTAACGACATTCGAAACAAATGATTAAGCCAAATAGTCCTCAATCTGTTTCTGAAATCAGATTTAACCCTTTTCGTCGTAGAAACTGCTCTTTCCTCCTACGCATTGGAAATAGGAAATAACCTGAAAATGTTTATGATATGCTGAAGATTTGGATATACATTACCATAATTTTTAGAAAAACATTGCACTTGCACTCAAATGAACTAAGTTTGAAAGCCAAAAGGTTTTCAAATCTAAACAGTCTGTCAAGACATATTCTTTAATGCTGTGCTTATCCAATAAATCTTTCTAATGTTTGCATAAATATTGTAATTCTTTCCGCATCGAGTGGATAGCGTTCTTGCTTGGGAGCCATAGAGGGTGCCACTTATTTATCACAGGCTTGTCTCTGGTCTTTTCGAATCATACAATTTGTCTTCTGACTTTTTATTCATAATTTTTTCGATTCACTTTTTATTTTCCGAAATTTCTTTTCCTGTCGTGACCATTTCGGATCCCAGTTTGCTACGCAAAATCTTGACTTTGTCACATTTTTTGCGTTTTGCATCGCAAATTGCGATGCGATACCGCTTATAAAAAACGCTGGTAAGTAAAATTTTTTTGCATTAATTCTAATTAATCGATGAAATTAATTCTCAGTTAAAGAATTGCCATTGGCAATTCTTTAACTGAGAATTAAGAGGGATGTAAATACAGTTTGCAGATTTGGTTATTGTTAAAACTGAGCCATCACAAAAACTTTCACTGTGTAAAACCATTCGAAAGATGGGTGATTCAGCAGAATGTGTGGATGGATCTGTCTTTGTGGGTGGGGGCAATAAATTGTGTCAAAATATTAGGACAGAGTAGCCTGAAACTTTCTACTTGAAGTCCAGCTTGGAATGTGATTTTTTTTTTAAAGGTAATAAATTATAAGGAGCTTTCTTGTTGAAATCAAAAGTGTGGGCATATTACCCACATTCTATTGAAAGACGTTAAAATGTTTTATGTTCGTAATGCCATTTTGTTTCTTCTAACAATAAAATACTGACTTTACAATTTAATATTAGGTTCTTTATTGAAAAATGCAGGTATATCATTTAAGAAATATCTTAATAATTATTCAAAATATTTTTCTCTGTAGATCTAAAAAAGTGGTTGATTATGCAAAGTTTGCCACAACTGAGGACAATGATGGTAAGGAATTTTTCGAAATAGTAAAATATTGTTTAAAGGTAATACTAGTAGCTAATAAAGATAATACTATCGTTTAAATATAAGGTGCCTTGTCACATCCCAAGTGTAATCCATACCATCCAACTCTGTCCTATTTTACAGGAAACTCCAAATTTACCATCTTCCCCCTTTAATGCACTCATGTGTTTCTTCCCAACAGTTAAACATAAAATAAATTGAGAAAATGTCAAAATCTTGCATAGATGAAATCGAATGGAAAAATTTATTTTTTTATTTCTGACGTATACAATCTTAAACAAAAATTTTAATTGAAATAAAAAATAATCTGATGTAAATAAAAAGAATCTGAGAATCTGATTTTTTTTAAACCCTGGTTTTCATATCCTCGGGCCTTCCACCAAAAAAAAAGGTCCGAAGTAGCCTACGATGGAAACTAATTAAGAACCACTGACTTAGATTGTTGGTGTAAATGTGATACAGCGTTTATAAGAGTTCGGCAGTGGTAATGCAGCCCCTCAGTCCAAAAAATGCATACTAATTGCTCACCGTATTTTAGGGGTTGATTCACTAGACTTTAAAAAAGTTAGATTCCTGGGAAAACTGTAGGTCCCAGTGCAACATGACACTTGCTGTCTAACTAACATAAAACTTAATGCTTATGTTTCGAAGTGTCTTCTCTTCATGAAGCATAAGTATATTGTGTTTATTTTTAGGAATCACATGATAGCCAGAGAACAACTAGGAGCCTTTAGCAGGAAAAGATATATAAATATATAATATTAGTGATATTGCTGTTTTTAAGTATGCACCACATGCCCTGAATATATACATATATTCCTGATATATCAGAGTTTGATCCAGAGAGGGATTTGGGGGTGTAAAATGTAGTAGGACTCTATACGAGCCTGCATTTAGTGTGCTTCCAGATATAGTGATGAAAATAGGGATTTTATTCAGTAAATAATTAAACAATACAATGTAACCACCCTTATTGAACAAGTTTTTTTTGGACCCTGAATTTAGCGAGCAATTAAAAAAGTAAAATAGGAAAACAAGCTTTTTATAAAAAATTCCGTCATTATATGCAGTTGGTCGTTATAACCAATTTCCATTGCATTTTTACGGATTTGGGGGGAATTTTATACCCTCCCTCCCAAAGATCCGCTGCTTCTAACATGCATGTATAATGAAGTACTTTTAATTCCTTATGAAGATGATTTTGAAGAGTTCAAAGCTCAACCTACCAAAAGAGCGAAAGTGGATATTAAGGAAAAAGACAACGTCCAGGCAAATACTTTGAAAAATGGGAAATCCACTTCCGAGAACAGAACCGAAAGTTTACCGAGAAAAGCTCAATCAGTGAAACAAAACAGGTTTGATACATTTTATGCATTTCCGTATTTGACTTAAAAAATATTATATTGAAAAAAATGTTTATGATTTTCATACCATTTTATATTCTATGTTCACTCGTTTTTCTCCTGGCTTCAGATTTTTACTAAAAATTACCGACGGTCAAAATTTTTACATCAGAAACTTTGATTATTTTTTAACTATAACTTACGATTATGCACCTTCCTTACATAATTTACAGTCAAACTTAATTATTTTAAAATTGAAAGCACTCTAAATTTAGTTTGAATCATCTAAAAATTCAAAATGCTTTAATTGGTCACCAGATAATGGGGGCAGTTCGACTGTAGATCAGCCACAACATTATGACAAATTCCCTAATATGTTAGTCCACCTTTGGCATGCAAAAAAGGTGCACTTAGTTTAGATGTTAAGTTACGCATAAGAAAAAATTATTTTCCATCTCCTGGTTGGACCCGAACCCATGACCTCCTGCTTGCCAGTCAGGCGCTCTACCTACGAAGCTACAGGCGTCAATCATTTCCTCTTTTATGGGCATATAAAAGGCTTTCTATGGACAAGTGGGTCATTCTATAGCAAATCCCCCCCCCCCCTAAAAAAAAAAGTTAACACCCTATCATCTCTGATTTTCACCAAATTTGGACCTTATGTTTTCTATGGAGAAAAAAACGTTAAATTGAAACTTTTGACCTGTTCCAACCAATGGGTCAAAAGTTACAGGTAGGTCAGATTTTGGGTGACCTGGTGACACTGTTATGGTCAAGTGCTTGTAACTCAGGAACCATAGATCACAGGAACTTGAGTGAGGTGTCATTTTGTTGGAAAATTAACAAGGATTCCAAAAAACCCATTTCCGAAACAATTTTATTACAGTGTCGTTAAAAAAAAAATTTGAATTCAAGATTTTGACCTAAGGTTTAGACTGAAAAATTAAAAATCTAAAAAAATTGTATTTTGTAGATCATTATGTTTACTTTACTTTTGCAAATTTTCAAAAAAAGTATTGTTTTTCATATTTTCTGTAAAAATCCTGAAACGTACCTCATGTCAAATATTCTAGCACATAAATAATCCAAGTTACAACTATACACGATTAAATTGTGCATCTGGCAATGCCCAAAATCAGAACTTTATAATCTGGCAACACCAAAACCAGAACTTTGTTTACATTGTTATTTAGTACAGCATGTAGCAAGTTCGTTAATTTGGGACAAAAAAAAAATAATTTCATCTATACAGCAAATAAGAGTTCCTTTTGAAGAACAATGTGTTTGTTTTATTGAGTAACAATTTAGCAGATTACAGTAATAAAAAGTTTTGACAAAATTAAGAAACTTCAAATATTTAAACATGAACTGCAGTTTACAATCTAAAGGACATTGTCATTTGTTAACATATGCAAAGAGTAAAGGATTAAAAGTACCAACTGAAAAAGATAAATACCTATTGTCTGCAAGATCGAGTATGCCCATTTCTACAATTGATGATATTTGTCTTCATCGTGAACAGGCATTTCTTACGAAATTTTCATCACACAAGTGGAAATATTACAACCCTTTCCAGAAACATAAAAAAGTGTGCAGCAATAATTTAAAGGTAATTGATATCAGCCTCTATGAAAAAATTATAGGTGTTGTACCAGAAGTAAAATTATGTGTGGAATGCTATATTTTTGCAAGTAATCTTAAAGCAGACATTACTGTAAACAGTATCGTAGAAAGTGGATACAGTTGAAGGAACATCTAACCCATCGAAGCAATGTAGTGACTTTGATCCTGAAAATAGTTGAGAAGAAGAGGATACTCCATGGATTATATTTTGGATACAGAAATTGTTTCCAAAACAAATGAAGTCCTTGCTGCACTTGATGTGAGCAGGGGCGGCCCAAGCACACCTCTGTTGTGGTGGAGAGGGAGCACAAAATTCTCCAACTACCTAAAAGCGTTGAAAAAGATATACAGTAAACCTCCCTTAAAGACCACATCTATTTAGCGACCACTTCACTTAACAACCATTTTTTCTGGAAACGGATTTTCTCCCTTCCTCTGGACCTAATGCTAAATTTACTTCCATTCAGAGACCACCTCACTGAGCGACCGCTTTTTTGTGGAGCCGATGGTGATCGCTTTACAGTGGTTTTACTGTATATATATTCAAAGATAGCATTTACTGTTAAATAAACAAAAATCCATGGTAACAGACATTGAAAGTATTTAGCGTTTTACGACGCGAGAGGAACTATTTGAAACTTCTGCCTGCTCACCGTACAAGTATACCTACAGACGGACCCTTCAACTACACATCAAGTTTGAGAGCTCAACGCTGTGGGCAGTTGCAAATTGGATTCAATATAAGGAATACTAGGGAAAGCATCCTGGTTTCTTTTTTGTGGGTTAAATGAGACGGGAGAAGAGGCGAAATCCCCAAATCTGTGGTTCGGCTAGACAATATACAACAGACTTGGGAACGGAAATAACTGTTTACAAAATGGGAAGTTATAATCCAAATATTCCCAACAAACAAAAGCAAAAAAGTCGGTCGTTGTATCCAAGCAACTCTCGATTTTGCCAATGTCAAAAAAATGTTCCAATTGTCTGAAAGTGAAAAGTTAAAAAAAAAAAATTATTCCATCCTTTTCCTTGGAAAAAATCTAAATTTTTGCCAAGTTTCCAATATTCACCCCCCCCCCCCCCTTTTTTTTTGAATTTAATCGGAATTTCCCAACTTGTAACTGGATTTTTCTGATTGGGGGGGTGGGGGGACTCACCCATCTACCCCATAAGGCCGGCCCTGGGCTAGACAGTATACCACAGACCTGGAAATGGAAATAACTATCAACATGATGAGCAGTTATGATCGCAAATGTCTCCAATCAACAAAAGCAAAAAAGTCAATCTTTTTCTCCAAGAAACTCTCGATTTTGCCAATGTCAAAAAATTTTCCAATTGTTCAAAGGTGAAGAATAAAAGAAAAAAAAAATCCACTTCCTCCTCTGAGAAAATCTAATTTTACCAAGTTTGCAATTGAAATTGCATGAATTTCCAACTACCCAAAGAATTAATTATTCACTCCCCCCCTTCTTTTTTTTTGAGTTTAACCGGAATTTCCCAACTTGGAACTTGATTTTTCCAATGGGGAGAACTGCCCATCCATCCTATAAGGCTGACCCTGGGCTAGACAGTCATGAAGTTACATTACTGTAGAATATACAATAAATAAATATATTTATAAAAGTGAAATAACTCTTTATTTGAATGGCTTTTACTTGTTTTTATTTGTTTTTTAAATTTATTTTTATAAAGATAATTTATTTGCAAATTTTGATGGGACAGCATGAAGAGAAAGATTACTTCTTCTAGAGAGAGGTACTACTTCTATAACGTTCTCTGCTCTCCTCTAAAAAAATAAGCAGATATGTTTGAAAACTGGCAAGAATAACCATCATTTGCAGATTAACAAGTGCCGCTGTAGTGGTACCACCATAATAGTAATATACTTACTATGTAGAAAATCTACATTTTAATCTGGATGCTATTGAATGTTTGCAGTTTTATTTTTTTTTTGTTTGCTGATCCATAGCCTAGCTTTTGTTTCCTCTGGAGAAAGGGGTTCTAATCCCTCAGATAACTATACAGCCTAGAACAGCATAATTTTAACATTCCTTGGGCCGTAATGCCTAGTCAAGGCAAGTAAATTACCTGTCTTTCAGATAAATATTTTGGCCCTGCTGTTGTGAAGTGGCAACACCTTCACTTATCATGCGGTTATCTTGGGTTTGACTCCTAACTGAACCAAGGAAGAATGGTTACGGACTAACTGCCAGAGGTTAGTTAGTTCCCTAGGTTTTGAGAGGTTCAAATTCCTCGAAAAAAGTGTAGGTTCCAGCACATCATAACCTTTGCTGTCTTTGTGCCGTAAAACTCAACCAGATAATTTTTTATTTATTTTCTTTCTTTCTAGATTACCTTTGGAAGAGAAGGTACTACAAAGGCAAATAAAGCAAGCTTTGGAAGTTTCTAAATCCGATATTGTTGACGGTGAGTGTTTTGTAATACATTGAACTGTTGTTGTTCATGGTGTTGTCTGTAAACCATTTAGGATTTCTCAATGAATCACTAAAAACGTATGTAGTCTCACCTCGTTTGGCACAGAATGACCCTTGTTGTCCTTGCACCATAAAAATACAACCAACTGTTAACGAATCGCATCCTAGTGGGTTGCATCAACAGTGTCTTTTAAATTTAATTGGCCTGGATTCGATTTCTAGCAAACGCGTTTATATACCAATACATGATGGTTCCAAAGTCCTATTAAGCCATCAATGCTGTCCTCTATCATCCATAGCCCTACGTGGCGCAGTGTGGTAACACATTCACCTAGTTTGCCGTTAACCTTGGTTTGACTCCCAGCAGTGCAAAAAACGCTTACTCAGAGATCTCATAAAGATCGCACTGCTCACTGTAGTCCGGGGTTTGGTTCCCTAGGCCTTAAGAGGTTTGGATTCCTCAGAAAACTGTAGGTCCAGAGGTTCGGATTCTTCGAAAAACAGTGGGTCAAACAGTATATATATATGCACTAATAATGTCATTTGTGACATTTAATACTGTATACCAGCATGTTAAAATTGTTGATTGGTAATAGCTTCAAGGTAATCCCTTGAATGTCGCTCTAACCGATTTCTACTGCATGTGCATGCACACAATAATAATAAATCTATAATGTATTCATTATAGATGAATCAAACGATAGTGAAAAACATGAGAATAGTTGTAGTAGCAGTTCTTCAGATGAAGAAGATCCTAGCGAAGATGAATTTCGACCCTCCAAAAAGCAAGTGAAAAAGGCTGCAGCTCCAGCAAAGCAGAAGAAAATCACAAACACTGTGGAAAATGACAAGACTTCAAAAATTAAAGAAACTCTTAATGGCACTGAAAGTTCGGAGGAAAAATCAAATGCCTCAAAGTTGGTAGTAAAAGCAGGTATTATAATGGTACTGGCATAGTCAAAGAATCAAATTTTTTAGGTTTGGCATTTTTGAAAAAATATATTTTAATTTTAAAAAAAAATCAAAAGGCTTCAGTAAGAGAACTTGAATGCATATATCCAAATGCAGGATATCATTTTATTCAGAAAAATATTATCTTTCAAATAAAAAAATGCAACAAAACATCTTGAACCATTCAAGAGATGGAGCATTTTAAAATTTTGCCGAAAATCGCAAGTGCGAATTGCACCCAAGGTGCCATCTATCTTTGGCGGCCTGTATCTTGGGCTAGGAATTTTTTTTTGAACAAAATAAAAAAACAAAAAAATATGCGCTTCTTACTTTCTCTTCAATTTTAACATATGTTAAATTTAAAAACATCTGAGACTAGGAAGGTAACCTTCCCCTGCCTGAATTGATATGGTATATTAGGTTGGTCCCAAAAATATAAGGCACCAAAAACTTGTGCCTCATCAGATGGTTTCCATTCTATTCTTACTGAGTCAACTTGCATGCAACACAACTTGATTTAAATGCATTGTGTGGTGTTTAAAGCCAAAAAACTAAAAAAAATGACCGTTCCAACTCATATTCATGCTCCTGGTACATCATTTATATTACAATTATTACCTCACATTACTAATGGTCAAGTTGGTCAACGGATTCTGTCCCAGAATCCTCTTCGTCTAATAACACATTTGAGATCCGACTGATTACGAATCACAGCCCTGAATGTATAATAAGCTTAACTAAAAGTAGAAATAGTGAAAAAAAAAATTTTCTCTGATTGCTCTATATCAAGCATCTCGCTTCTGCCTTTTTTTTAAAAAACGAAGTCGCTTTTCTAACTTTTCATTTCTGAAGGTCATCAAAAGTCACTTCTGCTGGAGGCAAAGCGCCTGCGACTAGCTGGCACTTTGCTTCCAGCTCTTTTGTGAGCCCACTCTAGTCTCCACTCTCAACTTCTATGGTGCTTCAGACTAAAATCCCATGGTTGTAATATTGTTTGAACATGCATTTTTAGAGTGATTCTTCTCAGCTGTATCAGGTAATACCTTTTTTCTTTATATGGACTTGTTTTAGTATACTTCTATGGACAGTGAAGGCATCGCGACAGGTTACCAGAAAGTTGGCCGAAACGTGGTTAATTGGGCATCCATCCGCTTCGAATGCAGAAGCAAAGTTGGCAAATATCAGGCAAGCAATGAAATACTTTTTTTACTTGTGAAATGACTTGGAAAACATAAAAAAACGAAACATCAAATGAGGAACTTCCATACAATGTTATAGATGCAGTAATCGTGTTTTGTCATATGACTCGAATTAAAACAAAGACAAGACAGAACTGTATGCTTCAATTCATGAGTTTGGGGACAGAATGGAATGCACTGAGAAAAAATAAGGCACGTTCCACAGACCCTGGTGGCAAGAGATCTGCCTTCACGTTAAAACTGGACTGTCTCCTTGACATCGGTGCAGCGGATGCAATTGAAGAAATAATGAAATCTAAACTTTGGTCAGCACAAAAGAAACAAGATGATGTTAACTTCTACTTAGATCAGAAAAGTGAGAGAAAGGCTGTCATGGATGGACATAACGAGATTTTTGGGAGCAAAGCAGAGATGCAATCGGCAAAACTAAGAAGAAGTCAAGTTAGTAGACATGGTCAGTCTGAAGAACGAGTTGGAGGTATGGCTGCTGCACTTACTTCCTATATGGATACAATGGAGTACGAATCAGATGTCGATGTTAGTGATGTTGATTTTCAGCCCCGTGAAAGCTACACATGATCTGATTTTGTTACTCTCAATCTTCCAAAGAAAATAATACAGTGTGAAGAGATAACTGCTGCTGCTAACCGCCTCAAATTATCTGACACACAAATCATTATGATAATTTCAGCCATAGTAAAAACAGGCCATGGTAATCTGGATAATTTTGATATATCTCGATCTACTAGTTGTAGGAGCCGAATGGTTAACAGACAAAATATAGCGGAAGACATCATCGATGCTGTACGACAAAATCCTCCTCAGTTTGATGAATTGCATTGGAACGGAAAACTTCTCAGTAATTTTCTGAGCGAATCTCAAGAGCGGCTTGCAGTTCTAATCTTCGGTGAGCCTGAGTATACAGAAGGAAAACTTTTAGGTGAGCCAAGTTTGCTAGACTCTACAGGAAAGTCACAAGCCTGCAAAACAAGCCTTCCTAGACCTTCTAGAAGTATGGGAAATGACTGACAATATTGTTGCACTGGTTTTCAATACAACTGCTAGTAATAGTGGTATACGTAAAGGTGCAGCTATTTTGCTTGAACAGCGACTGGGAAAACTCTTTTATCTCGCTTGTCGGCATCACGTCCTTGATATAGTAATTAAAGCCATGTGTAATAAGTTGTTCGCTGAATTCAAATCAGCATGGAATAATTTGGATAAACAGATGCTAATCAATACTGTCACAGCAGATCACTTTTGGCTGTTAGAAGTTAAGCTGCGCATAGTTCAAGATCTGATAAATATACTGGCATGCACCGATGCTAACACAATCCCTCGTGATTACTATCGTTAATGTGTGGAAACCACTCCTATTATTCTGGGTAAAACCCCTCCTCTCAGAGTACACTTCATGAAGCCTGGAGCTATTCACCAGGCTCAATGGATGGCGTGCAATATTTATGCAGGCAAAATGTTCATGTTTCGAGATCACATGGCATATGATGTCCAGATGGTTAAAAAACTGAAGAGAATGAATATGTTTTTAAGCTTTTTCTACCCATCAATTTGGGTGAAAGCCATCATTGGGGATAGCGCTCCCATAAATGACCTCCAGCTTTTCGAGGATATGATTGCCTATCGCGATGTAGATTTCAAAGTTGCAGAGGTGGTCCTCCATAAAATAGAGAAGCATCGTTGGTATCTCACGGAGGAGATTGTTTCCTGTGCCATGTTCAGCAAACTGCCTGTAATGACGGGCAGTTTGAAGCAGGAAATTGCATCAAAGATACTAGCTACTCCTGTACTGGAACATCTTCGTTTAGGCAAGCCCGTTTTTAGGAAAATCCACAGTGATACGAGGCTTGTAGACTTGCTTGGCCCAAAATCGCATACGCTATTTCAGAGCTTGATCATCGGCATAGAATGGCTTTCTAAGTCAGTTGAAGATTGGCCATCATATCTCGAATTTCATATTGCAGATAGTTATGTGTGTTCTGTGAAGGTCGTGAATGATACGGCAGAACATGGAGTGAAACTGATACCTGACTTTGCGACAATTATCACTAATGATCCTGCTCTGCAGTAAACTTTGTTACAGGCATTGAAAATCGTCGTCGGAAGTATCCAGTTTTCAAAAAAACAATGCTGAATTACTGATAAACTAATAGATGGGGACTGTAGCAATGATAGGTAAGTATGCCGCATTTCAACTAAATAAATGATGTACCGGGAGCATAAACAAGCTTTGGAGCAGTCTTTTTTTGTTTTGTTTTCTGGCTTTAAACACCACACAATGCATTTAAATCGAGTTGTGTTGCGTACAGGAGTTGTAGATACTGTTAATACCTATATAAAAAGTCTACCCTGAGTTCTGTATCTATGTTTGTGGAAGTTGTGGAGTTTATAGACCAAAAATTATGTTGTTTTGCTGGGTTTTCGGGGAATGTAAGTTCGAGAGCTTTGAGCGACCTCAGAATGACATCCAATTTTCAAATGAAAGGTGTTTCTGAATTCAGTAATAACAATAGAATGGGAAACCGTCTAGTAGGCACAAGTATTTTGTACTTGTATTTTTTTGGACAACCGTAATGGTATATGTCTACTGATCAATCTCCAAGAATGTTCGATATCTAGCAGATTCCATCTAATTAAGGGTGGGTGTGTTCCAGGAAAAAGAGAGATTCTGGCTTCTCTCCAAACGTCTTACGTTGCCAGTGTTTCCACGTATCTGGAAAACCTGAGATTGTCAGAAGAATTTGAAATTATTCCTAAAAGTCAGAAAACAATGTTTTTTGGTCAAACCTGGAAAAGTCAGGAATGACACGATTGCCAAATAATGATTAGCATACAATGCCACCGGGGCGAGATTTTTGTAAGTTTTCGTGGGGGAATTTATTTTACAATAATTTTGACACTCACGTATAAATAGCTCAAGCTAAAGCTTTTTTATTTTAGGAGAAAAAGAGACACCGTTCCCAACCTGAATTTGAACTAGGATCCCTCCGTTGAGCCTATAGTGTCTTCATCACTAGACAAGAGCTCTCTTTCTCTGTATATAAGAATGTAAGCTATTGTTACTCTACTCAGGGGGATAACACAATTGCCAAATAATGGTCAACACACAAAGCCACCGGGGCGAGTTTTTTGTGAGTTTTCGTGGGGGAATTTATTATACAATAATTTTCGACACCCACATATAAGTAGCTCAAGCTAGGGATTTTTTGTTTTAGGAGAAAACTCACAAAAAACTCGCCCAGTGGCTTTGCATGTTGACCATAATTTGGCAATTGTGTTATCCCTGAGAAGGGTAATAATATCTTACAACCTTATATACTGAGAAAGAGAGCGTTGTTCCTCTTTCGTTTAGAAGTCAAGGCACTCCGAGCTTAACGGATGGACCCTGGTTCAAATCCAGGATGGGGACGGAGTCTCTTTTTCTCCTAAAATAAAACAAAAAAAAAACTGTAGCTGGAACTACTTATATGTGGATGCTGAAAATTATTGTTTAATAAATTCCCTCTTGAAAACTCTTGATGGCTTTGTGTGTTGACCATTATTTGGCAATTGTGTTATCCCTGCGGAGGGTAATAATATCTTACATCCTTACATACGGAGAAAGAGAGCGTTATTACCTGTCCTCATTCGTCTAGCGGTCCAAGACACTCCGGGCTAAACGGAGGGACCCTGGTTCGAATCCAGGATGGGGAAAGCGTCTCTTTTTCTCCAAAATTACACAAGCTCTAGTTTGAGCTGTAATTAATACGTGGGTGGCAAAAATTATTGTACCTCTTAACTTCTGTTTTGAGTATCTAAATCTCCCACAAACGTGAAGCCATTGTCCCTACAAGTGAAGTTCAGTTGAAAAGTTCTCGTAATGGGTCAGGAAATATTTTCCAGCAATGCCAGTAGGAACCCTGATTTTCTTATTTAATGAAAATCATGATGATGACCATGCGCTATCGTCGTAAATAGTATGGCTATTGAAACAGCTGTTAGCAATGCCTTTATTAATTATATTTGCACTAAATAAATTTTGCATAATTATTCTTCCACTGAATTAGTGCACTGTGTCGTCTGTAAATCAAATTTTAATATAATTTAGTCAAATATATATTAATTGAAAGGATTAATAGAAATTGTTATTGAAATGGCTTTTTAATACCGTGGTTAATACATTATAAAAATTATTTGTTGCAGATGATGTTAAAGACGACCATACGGAATCTGATAATGATGATAGCCAATCTTCTGATCAGAGCAGCAGTCAGTCCTCTGAGGAAAGCACTAGCGAGCCCTCTGAGGAAAGCAGTAATCATTCCTCTGATGAGAGCAATTCCAATAATGAGGAATTTCAGCCCATAAAAAAACAAAACAAGAAAGTAAATGCCGCTAACAAGAAAGCCAAAAGCGCCACTAAGGCTCAACATGCAATTCCCAAGAAAGAAATAAAGGTTGCCGCAACACTAGTGGTGAATGGTGCAGAGGTATTAAAAGCTATGAAACCCATTGTCCAAAAAGGTATTCATCTGGATTAATAATTGGTGTGATTTGTAACTAGCCTCTAGTTTGTGGTGTATAGCTTTCCTCAGTATAGGGACAATATGCAAAAATGCGTTTGTGATTCACAGGTGGCAATAGGAGAGTGGAGAAAAACTAGTTGGACCTCATAATCTTGACATACTTACATCTTCACCACAACAAGCACCAGTCTTCTAACCACGAGTTGCTAGCACGGGTGTTTGTTAGCCTTTGCTGTTCTTGAAATAATTGACAAAATTTAAAATGCTACTTTACACAACCCTTGCTTTTTTTTACTTGCACGGTCAAACTCACAAACAGACATTTTTGTGAACTAGTCTATTATATATATATTTAAGGGGTTGGATACAAATCATGGGATTTTTTCATTGATTAAACTTGTGTCATTTTATTCCAATGTTCGAAATACAGTTGATAGATACACTAACAAATTCTTTTTGAGAGTAATGGTGTAAAACAGAGTTGTCCAACATTTTTGGGCATTGGGCCACTTAAAAATTTTCACACAACTCGTAGGCCAGCAGGTTCGTAAAAAAAACTAAAAGCCTCCCTTCATAGTTTCTTCTGGTTATTTATTTACTTATTTTTCACTGACGATAATTCAAGTTAAATGGGTAGATTACCCATGCTGTCTCCGCTGTTTTCCCTTATTTCTGAAAAGGAAATCTAAAATTTTTGTTCTAAGGGTTTTTTTTATTCTAAATAGTTGTCGGCGGACCAGATTGTGGCCCGCTTTCCATATGTTGGATAACCCTGGTATAAAGTATAATGTTTTCAATGCTTTAATAGGGTTCCACACATGTTTGGAATTATCGGGGAATTTAAAATTATCCCGAAAAGTCAGAAAAACAAGATTTTTTGGTTAAACGTGGGAAAAGTCGGGGGGTGGGAGGACTTCCTAACTTCTGTTCTGAATGGGCAAATTTCACGTAAATGTGAAGCTATCTTCCCTGAAACTTGAAGTTCAAAGTTTTCTTTGCGATTAGTCAGGAAATTTTGTTGGAAAAGTTAGGGAATTTCTTCCTCCAATGTGTGTGAGCACTGGTGTATGCAAGGGGATGTTGATGGGGTTATAATCCCCCACCCATTGCAATGAAATTTTGTGTATTAAAAATCGATGTACTTCATCTTCTGTCAACATGTGATGAATATCTTTTTCACTTCTGGTAAATGAGAAAAAGTCATCATCCATTGACACTTTAGCAGCGACATTTGAAACACTGGATTGTGAAGCGAGCATGTGTGTGTGTGGGGACATACGATTGTTGAAGATATGAGGCAAATTGATAGGGTTTATGCAGGCTCTGAGATAAGCATATTGTGTAGACTTGATGGGTTGCTGACCTGCAGGTCCGCAGTGTGGTAACGCGTTCGCCTAGTGCGCCGCTAATCCGGGTTCGACTCCCAGCAGTGCAAAAAGAACGCTTACTCAGAGATCTCATAAAGATCGCACTGCTCACTGTAGTCCGGGGTTTGGTTCCCTAGGCCTTAAGAGGTTCGGATTCCTCGGAAAACAGTAGGTCCCGGCGCAGCATGACCACTGTAGTCTTTGAGCCGTAAAACCACAAGCAAAGAAACAAATTGATGAGTTGCTCTAATCGGGGTGGGAGGAAGTAACGGAAATGTAATGAAAATTTCTATTAATCTGTTACCACTAAAAAGTTACTAAGTTACACTTATTTTGTTAAAAATCTTACGACGTTACCCAGAAAAGGTGACTGTTAACAAGTAAGGCATTGCTCCAATAACTGCATATATATCAATGTTTACATGCTTTGCACCTAGCGTGTTTGTATAACTTATATTTGTACAATGGACTCATATTTTTAGGAACCTTCAATTTACAATCTACAGTCAAACTTATTAATGCAAACACACAAATTGATAATCAATGACCCTTGGAAAATTTTCATTGCTTAACGCTTTTAAACCGTGTTAATTTTTGATTGTTATGAATAAATTAAAACTTAATGACTATGCAGTCATGACTTTAGGTGTCATTAGCGTCAAAAGGAAGGAATGGGAGAAAAGGCCTATATTGTATTAATATCGTACTTTTGCCAAGAAAAAAAAACATATTTACAGATGATTTTTAAGCTCTTCTTTGTAATTAGAATTGTGTTCCTTCGTTGTTTCACTTCTATTTACAAACTTTCAATGTTATAAATTTTTTTTTTGGTGTCCCTAGGGGTTCACAGAAACGAGAGTCCACCATATTTACACAACTTACATTAATGATGTTTATGTGCTTACGTTAGTGATATCTACGTGTTTTACATTGTGGATGTTTACATTTTTCATTGTGTATATAATTTACACCAATAGTGTTTACATGTTCTACATCAGTGGTGTTTACATTAACCATGTTAACATATATAACAGGTAGAGTTAATGAATGTGTCGTTGGGACGCACATGAATCAGTACTTTAGTTTTTTCCTAGCCATGTAGTGTGGCAATTGAAGTTTCAATCATGGCTAGGAAATGTAAAACATTTAATAATAGCATTTTTTTTTTTTAATTTATCGATTCCCCTGATTTTGTTTTATTTTTCATATTTTAATTATAGCTGATGAACTTAAAAAAGATGTTATTATGACATTCCCGACAACTGGAAAAGGAAGTATCACCTCCACTCTACATTCCTCCATTTCCAACAGTGCAGCCAAACGAAAAGGACCTATAAGCAGTCCCGCTATACAAAGCAAAAATTCAGTCCAAATGCCTTTAAAAGGGATAAGGATTGGGCTATCAAGAAAAATTTCCCGAAAACCACTGCACCCTAGCGTCAAGCCTCAGTCTTAAATAATCAAAGACATGTTTTTTAATCATAAAGAGGAGTTATATTTTAACGTCTGTTATATTGTCATATTTCGTAGATGTATATATATATGTGTGTGCATGTGCAAAGTCTGTATTATGGTAACTGTTTTTAAAAGCAATGCTGACGTTTTATCATTTCGTAAAATACTTTTTAAAAGTATGCACTGTCGCTTTAATCTTGGAACTAAAACCAAATGTGTATGTTAAGGCCCTCACAAGGTATGGACCCATTGCAGATCATGTGTAAAGATGAATGTATGAAGATTTTGATTGCAATAATGGCCAATCTTCCACAGCAGCACTCTATCACGCAACAGAAACAATGGTGGGCCCTCTGAGGAAAGTAGTAATCATTCTTCAAATGAAAGCAGTTCCAATGCTCAGGAATGACAGCCTGTGAAAGAAAAAAAAAGTACAAGCAAGCCAGCCAAGGAAGTAAATACCACTTGAAGCACCCTCCTTGAGGATTCCTACCGAAATGTCAAATTTTGTGCAAACTTATTAGGAGACAGAAACGCATGCTATATAAGGAATTCTTAATTAACTTCAAAATAATTATATTCCATAATTTTTCCTCCTAAAAGGAGTCGTATTCTGTTTGTTTGTTTTTTCACTCCTAAAAGGAGTAGTGTTCTGTTCCCGCCCTGAAAAAAAGTAATGTTCTGCCCCCCCACCACCAAACGTAGTCTTGTTCTACTTTTTCCTCTTTTAATTTCCTAATTGTTATATATTATAAGACTTCAATGGATTTGCAGTATGTGTAAATACTTATTTCTGGATAAGTTGCCAATTTTCGTAACTTTTTTTCCCTCCAACTGATTTTTTTTTAAAAATTTTAGAAACTGTAGCACAAATGCATGGATAGTTAAACTTTTGGAAATTATTGGAAATTTATCGATAATTTTCAGTTGATTTACAAAATCGCCACAGAAATTTGCCATCTTAATTTCCAGATTGCACCTTTCTTTCAAATGCTTGGAAATTGCCACAAAGTAGGTAATTTTATATATATATATATATATTCTACTCCTAAGCTTTGGACGCACTACAATCATAATTTTGGACTCACCCCATTTGAAATGCACCCTTTGCAATTTATTTTCTCTAATTGCCACAAACATCCTCCTCCCATTTCTGTCGACGAATTGCCACGAAGCTTTCATCTGCAAGTTTCCATAAGAATTTTTTGCTCTCCTAAGAATTGCCACAAAGGGCTTTTTTACCTCTGAATTTCCATAAAAATTAATTTGTAAAGGAGTTATTATTTTTAATTAAGGTGATCTGTAAATCGCCATAGAATTGTCTATTTTTTTTTAACCAATGTGTAAATAAATTTCTATTTTATCACAAATTGTCTAAAAATTTCATCTCTTGATTAGCATGCCAATAAATTTACATTTTTTTTAGTTCATTTTGTAATTTTTTTAGCTCATTTTGTAATTTTTTTTTTTAGTTCATTTTGTACATTTTTATTAAGTCAATCTCTTCTTTTCAGTTTCTTAATTTACACTGAAATTTGCATTCAATATTCAGAATTCAAGCTTTAGTAATTACGTTTGTCACAGAAATTTCTCCAACAACGTTTAAAAGGCAAAGGAAAAATGTTGTTAAACAGAAATAGTAGTTAATTCTAACAACATTATTTAAAGAAATTACTGTAATTATGTTAATATTATTAATTTTAGGTTTCGAGCTGGTTCACATTTCCCAATTAGCTCTGTATGATATACAGAGTAATTCTGTAGATTTCTGCATTGGGTAATCGATGGGATGATTCGATGGAAAACGATTTTTTATTTATATTGATTATTGGAATCGATTTCAGACCGAGTTCTGATAATTGTTACTACACTGTGCAGGGACGTAGCCATTGAAAAATTACGTGGGGTTCAAATAGCTTTAAAAACGATCAAGCATGTTGGAGTCTGCGTTAAAACGTAAAATATGCCCTGCTATCCAACAGGGGGCTTGTGCCCCCCCTCCCTTCCTAAACCACTGATAGTGATACTGCATTTGATAAATTCATATATTATTTCAAGCGAATATTGGGCGCTCTAAGGACAAAGTAAATTGGTATATTTGTATAAATACAGTAGAAATTGTTTATTACAATCTCAAAGGAATCGCGCAATTTCGGTCATTATAATCCATAGCAAAGGGGCAGAAAAGGGGGGACCTATGGGAACTTTACCCCCCCCAATTGGATATCAAAACACGTTTCTCTTTAACGTCGAAACACGTGATCTTTTCTAAAACTACATGGGACTGGGTGATAATTTTTTAATTTCTATGCGTCTGACCCATAATCGTTACAAAGGATATTTTTTTTTTAAATCATAATATGGTAATACATTCTTACACTCCTTTGTTCTAAACATGCTTATCATTTTATGAGCTCTTTATAAGTGGCTCCAACTAGCTTTTCAAATTCATTAAAGCGAGAATGTGTAGTATTCGATGCGTCAGTGAGTTTTACATCTTGACCAAGAGTTTCTTTCCAAAGCTTCTACCGTTTTCGTGGAAGTCCGAGGATCTTTTATTCAATGTTCTTCATTATGTGTTTCTTCTTCATTGTCACCACCATGAGACTTCCACTGCCTATTTTTTGAATATCCCTCTCAATCCATGATCCATCTTCGTTCGATTCTAAGAAAACGCTCCACTTCTTCGGTGGAAATGATAAACAGCCGTTTCCAATGGGAAGGGATGTCGAAAAATACGTGAAGCGAAAATTTCTGCGAAATTTTCACGACGCGTAATTCGAGTACCTTTCAAACCAAGACGCATAAACGAAAAAATCAAATTAATAACTTATTTCACCGTACCTTCGTCTAAAGCCCCTAGAATTCTAGGCCAACGCCTCAGACGCCATTTTGTTGTACACTTCCGGTTTCATAACAACGTTTATCATTGGAAAATTAATAATCCATTTTCTTCTCACAGAATCTGTTGCGAATCTAAACGTGCTGTGCTTATTCCTCGAGTGGTTTCAACTATTTAGAGCGGCACACCCCCATTATCCCTTCCCTGGCCGGGCCTCCACACAGCATGGTTCCTTGCCGTCGCGGGGCCACTGGCTGCCCCTCCTCCATTGGCTCTGTGTATGTTGCATTCAAATATCGTGTGCCGACTTTATTTTTAAAATTTGAGTCTGCACTGCGCCAGGCCCCTCAAAAAAAAGTGGGCCCTGGACTTTTGTCTAAGCCAGAGTGGTCCAACTTTTCATGCCAAGTAAGCGGCACATCGAGTGAAATTTCAGTATCATAAATTAAAGTGTTCGCAATATATTTAATTAAATATGTAATCAAAAACAATTGAAAAATTTTAATTATTAAATAAATTTAATACAAAAATAGAATGTATATGCTTTCGTGTTAACAGCCATTGCTTTTGATACCCGTACTCAAAAGGTATTTCAAAATTATCGTACTTATATCTTTTATAATTGTTGATTTCGATATATTTATCGTGAATAATTGCATGCAATAAGGAGAAAATTAATTCTATTAAAATTTATATAAATAATTAGATATACAAATATAACAAATGGATTTAAATTTTTAAGGCTTTCGGATATTGTTTCTTAAATATAGCTAAGGACCTCAAGAAAGAAACTTCATAAGCCGCATGCGGGACCACCCTTGTAAATAATTCTAGGAATTAATTAATTCTAAGAATTCTAAATCTTTAAGAAATTTTAAATAAGCGATAATTCGGCCCTGACTAAATGTGTACCTTTGGTTCGTTTCTTGCCGATGGTCTTACTTAATTTTGAGTTTCACCATTCCATAGCATTATTTGAAAATTACCGATATCAATTTCAACAGAATTCCACTTGACAGGACAAAAATTGTGGACTTGTTATTTTAAGTGACACTGTCTGCAAGTGACATGTAACCCCTTAAAGGGGTCACTCACGAAAATGCTTTACAATTTTTTTTTTTATTTAAAAAAATATGGATTATCTTTAAAATCACACAAAAATTTTTGCTCCAGTTTAATTAGAACTATTTTTAAACAAATTTACTAATGTAATAAGTGAAATTAAATGCACTACAAACTTTTTACAAAAATGCGATTTTCTCAAAATGATATTTCCTGTCGCAAAAGGAACATGTTTTCAAAATCTTGAGTTTCAGTTGACTGATAATTTCTTGGGAAAGTTCATTTAAATATTTTACATACGTCTCGTGTAGCGTTTATTATTATTTTTTTTTTATTCCGTTTTTTAATTACTGAACTGAACATAAAATTAAGATCGTGTTTTCTAGAAAAAAAATTTTCATTTGATATAAATATTTTTAATTTTAAAAATATTGCATATGTCGTAAAATGCCACATATAAAATATGTAAATATGTTTACTAACTATACAAAAAAAATTTTGTATGCATCGAATAAGTATTTTCGGAGAAAATGTTCCTTATGTCCTTATGGAAAACCCCATGTTGTTGGTTTTGTTGATGACCCCTTAAGGATATGACTGGATTTGGTTTAACGCCCGGCGATGTCCTAGATAGAAAATGACGGAAGCGCCGACATATCGCTGGCTAAAACTAATGTATTCACTTTGATATCGAGTGGCCCGATTATCTCAATTATTTTACTAGAACAGTGATGTCCTGCCTCTCCTTGTGCAGCATGACCTTTGTTGACCTTAGGCTATAAGAGTTCAATGAACCAATCAAACCTTTCCCAATACCAGGGGTGATTATATTCCAGGAATTTCAACTTGCCTCTTCCGGGATTTCTTTTTAAAAATTACAAAAGGAGTAAGTTCATAGGTCACGTTAAGCCGCCAGGTCGGATTCGATTCCCGATAAGCTTGGTTGAGGCATAAATAATTCAGAAGCAAGGGCGAGTCCAGAAAATATTTTCGGGGTGGGAGGTAAAGTTTGAAAACCAATATGGAAACCTATAATAAGTTCCCTGCGGTGGTAGAGCGCTCATGCAGCGTGCCGTTAGCCCGAGTTCGATTCCAAATGGTGCCGAAAAGGGAATGCTTACAAACTAACTGCTCACCGTAGTCCGGGGGGTTGGTTTCCTAGGCGTTAAGAGTTCGGACTCCTCGGGACAATTGCACTTCCCGGCGCAGCATGACCATTGCTGTTCTTTTGCGATAAAACTTCCAATTAAACAAAAAGCCTATAAGAAGTGTAAATTTGTGGGGGTCCTTTGCTCCAATTCCCCCCCGTGTCCTGAAATCACGTAAGGAAATCGATCCTATTCCAGATGACCCCGTGGCACGGAAGATTTGGCCTTAAGCTTGGAAAATTCGTTCACTGAAATCTGTTCCCTACTGTGACCAGGGCCGGATTAAAGCTTCGTGGGGCCCTGGGGAATATTTTCCCCGGGCCCCTTGTAATATAAATTAAGCCTAATTAATTATATGGCCTGTATATGACGTGTCTGAGACCAACGAAAATACTCACTATATTCAATTGATCAATAAACCCGTTCTGGAATTTAAGCTTTGAAAATAAAGTCGGTACAGAAACGTATTTGCCTACAATGTACATGAAAAAAATTTTAAAATTCGCGCCGTGACTTAGTGGTAAGTTCCGATTGGCAACGATTTTGAAGTAACGTTGAGTCTTCACCGCGCCGGGCCCCCTTAAAAAAAAGCGGGCCGGAGACATTTGTATGTCTATGCCATAATCTGGCCCTGTCGATGGCATAGTAGTAACGTGTTCGTTTACCGTGCCATTTTAAATCATTTCATGTAAATCATTATATTATAATTTAAATTATAATTTTATTTAATTTAACATACAGTAATTGTTTCTGCAACCATCAATTAGAACGTATAATTGTTTGAACAAATATCGTTTTTTTTACACTGGTGTGCCAAATTATATCTCATTACAATTGTTTTTTGTTTTTAAATTTCCTTGTTTTGTAAGTAAGTAAGCAAAATAAAGCGAATTGACTTTTATTTCCAGTCTTGTGACATGCCTGTAGCCAAGCTAGGGGCAACAGGGCATTGCCCCATGCTTGTGCCCCATAGAGCGATTTATTTAGATGGATAGACGGACAGACAAGGAACAAAGAACGAATGTACGAAAAATGGTGCTGTTATGGTTTTTTTTGAATAGATCTTTATTTATTTATTTTTATAATTTAGTTATATTATTTATAATTTGAAATGAATTTTAACATTAATATCATTTATGGTTTAACATTTGAAATGATTTAGAATATGAAATGATAATGAAGTATTAGTATTTTATAATTAATATGGTTATATTGTAAAGTTAGTTTACTTATTGATTTAATTTTTACTTAAATACTATGTTAAACATAAACAAAATAAAAAAACAGGTTCTTTAAAACAGACATGAAACAATTATTCAATAATTACTGCCTTTTATTTTATATTATAAACACGATAATATATTTTCCAATTCCTTTAGAATATAACAGTGCCATTTATATAAGCATTTGGAGCTATTAACCATTCTACATACTATCAATTTTTCACTTATCTTTTAGTTACTCATTTTTTTTATGAGAATTGTGCTGGGGTATATAAACCACCAGGAAAAATTTGCACATTTTATTATAAGTTTAATGAAGGAGGAGGCACTTATAATTATCGATTAATAGAAGAGAAAGAAAGATAACTTTAACTTACATGTTACACCCTTAATGGCCCATGTTTGGAGTAGGTTGGGGTCCCCTGGTCTGAATTACATCTTCGTGTTTCAAAATTTCTCTCTCTCTCTGGCTGAGCGAGACTTGTAAGCGTTTTTAAATAAGCGCCATCTTGAAGACTTTTTTTTTTTTTTTTTGTGTAAGGACTGCTAAAATCCTTATTCTCGCCAATATATTGCCAACTTTTTCATTTGGCTTTTGTTAACGTATTAGACGGCAATTTCGCCTGCCTAAATTGCAATTGTTGGCCAATTGTGGTGGTCTGGAACTGGACGCCCAGCCTCGTGTGTGGCCTGACCTATTTATGCACGTGCAACGAGTTGGCTATTTATTGCTGTGATGATTTATTTACTTCCCCTCGACCAGGGATTTCGTCTGAACTTAAGTTTT
Organism: Dysdera silvatica; assembly: GCA_006491805.2. Taxonomy (NCBI): domain Eukaryota; kingdom Metazoa; phylum Arthropoda; class Arachnida; order Araneae; family Dysderidae; genus Dysdera; species Dysdera silvatica. The sequence continues at coordinate 78,241,300 of QLNU02014802.1, read as the reverse complement.
TATAGGTTTCGGTTGCTGATGGATATTAGCCATATTGTAGGGAGCGAAATAGCAGTTTTTAGGTACACTGATTGGCCAAAATTATTTTGTTTGCAAGTTAAAAATGGGTTTAAAAAATTAAATATGATAGGTAGGAAAAAAACAAAAAGGTGGATTTGTATGTTAAGGGGTCCTACTTTTAAAAAGAAAAGGAATTTAATTATAAGTGCCTTATTTATATTCAGAATTTTTTTAAGAGTGTTTTTTACTAGTAAAAATCAAATTAATTTAAATTTTACACCTTTGTTAATTCAACAGGCATTTTTAACAAGTCTTTTCGTTTGTCACATAAAAAACAACTAAATTTAAAGTTCTTGAAAAGAAGTTACAAAGAATTTGATTTTGTTTGGAAGCATGCCTTGCACAGGAAACTTGTTTACTTCCTATTATGCCCATGATGAAGGTTTCTTTGGACGAAGGTGCCGCCTCTTGAATGGAGGTGTCTCCTCTTGAACGTTAATTAATCTGGCATAGTGTTGTAGACGCAGTGTACAAATAATTGGAGGTACAACTCCATCTGAAAAAATTAAATAACAGGCGGCAGAATATCGAAAAAACAAAAACACTTAACAACATCTAAGCATATATTTATACATAGTGAGAGAGAGAGAGAGAGAGAGAGTGTATGTATTTTTTATTTAATTATCTGCTCATGGGTGTTTAGATTTAATTAGTTATTTTAAAAAGAGAATTTTCAATTTTTACCGTAACAGTGCCCTGTGCCCCACATGCCCTTTGCCTTGCTCCGGTTACCTCTTCATCCTGGCCACAGGCCTGCTTGTGATACACAAACCTGAGTGTATAACTTGGTAATATCGAAACATACCTGCATGTTCTTGTCACACATGTATTTTGTTATGAAAACAGGTTTTTTTTTCAATGACGCACTCCCATTGTTTACCAGAAATGCCAGACTTACGTAAATATTTGAACTACGATATTGCGCTTGGATTAAACCCAAAACACTGTTAAAAGAAGAAAATACTAACAATAAGTTACTAAGCAACATAATATTGAATTTTCCTGCCATAATTCTGAGCAGATTAATATCACTCTTTTTTCTCAACTGTTTTGTCAATAAAGGAGGTTGCGTATACCCAAGAAACTTGTGCCTATTATCGATATTTCCTCCCAAAGAATAAAGGGTAGGAAAAAAACCTACACGTCCATGTATAGTATCGGCTTTTTTTTATTTCCATTTGGAATATCCAATCAATCTTTTTAATCTGACTCGAAATGTTTTGTGTGCAATTTTTTATTTATGTTTTTGGACCGATGTTTTCACTGGACACTTTTCAGTGCTGTTTATCGCAAGCATGCTGTCCAATATAGTTGAAATACCTCCTTTGTTTGCCCAGAACGCCATGGCAGTATTCTGACAAAAAAGTCTTGTTGATTATATTGATTTTCGTGCATCTACTCCTTTGCCCTCCCACAAACAACTACGTCATTAATTTTTCATCATGGCCGACTTTGCTACAGGCCTGGGTACTCCAGATTCAGCCATGCTTCTCATCAACAGGCTTGTCTACTTGTTATCACTTCACGCAGATCATCAGACCTAATGCTGTCGTCTTTTTATTCCTCGCAGAAAATTTTCCTGGCTGTTCCATTTAATTTCTTTCTGCTTTGGTTCAAATGCTTCCTTAAATAACGGAACCGCCTTTGATAACTATCGTTTCGAAAGAATAGTACAGTGATCAGTTTTTAAAGTGTTATGCGGATTTCTAATGAAGAGGACATGCATCTTAAAGTAGGAGCGGTTAATTTGTCTCATAACTTTGTCATTGAAGAAGTGGGAAAAGGATGTTATAGAGGCCTGGATGGCATGGATTTCGAATTGTTAACTATTTTATCAAAGGTCCTGAAATTCACTTACGAATTAGTGGTTCCTAAGGACCAAGAATTCGGTCGTTTAAAAGAAGATGGAGAATGGACAGGAATAGTTGGATTACTTAGCCAAAACAAAGCAGACATGTCGATCAATGGTTTGATGTTAACTTATGAAAATTCCAGGGTAATCAAATTTGTACTTCCACATCACATAGATTTCGATACTTTTGCGATCAGAAAAGCTTCCCTTGCAGACAAAGAAAATTTCTACGTTCATCCGTTCCAGTTTCCAGTTTGGAGTTGTTTCGCGGTGTGCTTATTGGTGTGCTCTATTTTCCTTTCTTGTTTCCAGTCTTCCAGCATGTCCCAGATGTGGACAAAGCAGACGAGATTCAGAACCATGTTTTGCGCCGCAGAAACCTTGATCGGAAGCGGCAGCAGGTTCAGCAGATTCCTTAAACGCGGCTCTACAAGGCTGATATTAGCTTTGTATGCTTTGCCTTTTCGCGTCTTGATGCTAAGTTATACCAGTCTTATGCTGTCCTTTCTCATGGCACCGATTATGGAAGATCAAGTAAAAACTATTGATGAATTAGCGAAAGCTAGTCGAACAGGAAAATTTAAAGTCACAGTACCTATAGAAATACCACTTTACCAATCCTTGCAAGCTGCCGAAACCGAAACAATGGTGGATCTAGGCAAAAATCTCCTTGCCCATCCTGAAACCGTCCTCAATGAATCTTCTGCTGTCGTCGAAATGATTGGAAATGATTACGCTGTAATGGGCCCTAGTATGTATATCACCATCAAGACTTCGGGAAGCATTGATGGCGAACCAATATTTATTTCAAAAGATAGCCTTAAAATTTCACTTATTACAATGTTATTTAGGAAAGAATTCTGCTGCACCAACCAGTTTAATGAAGCAATTTTGAGCATCTACCAATCTGGCATTTACCAAAAAATAGTGCGAGACAAAACGTTCCATCTTAATCTCAAAAGAAAACTTCACGAAGTTGAAAAGCAGACGGTAAGACCTATAACAGTCAAAGATTTAGTTGGCGTTTTCAAACTTTTAAATTTTGGGTTCGCACTAGCTTTTGTGGTATTAATATATGAACGATTTTGTACCAGAGGCATGGACAAAAAGAAACACCGAAAACGCAAAAATATTTCAAAGCTTTTTGGAAGTACACTCGGCCCTACATAATTGGGTTACGGATAATTAAATACCCCGCAAATAAGAATAAAATCTGTTAGAAACAAAAAAAATTCCATAGGATAAATGTTTTCCCTCTTTAACGAATAATATTTGCGGGCTGTGCTTGGATAATGGAGTGAAGACGAGAATCTTAGCATGAAAACAGTGCTTAAACTAGAAAAAGTTCAAAGGGAAATTTGCACTTTAAAACTTCCCTCTCTCCCAATTCTATAAAGGATTTTCAGTCTCGTAATCGGTGCTTAATGACTATTCGCGTAGTCGCTTCTTTTTATTAGAATTAGGGGTGGGAGATCTTTTCATATTTGTCCAATTAATCTGACCTAATTATTCATTTCCAGTCATCGCGTTGTGGGAGGCTTTTTTTGTCAGATGGACATTTTTTCACCGTTTCCTGCCCATCTTCATCAAACTTCATCAGGTTCGCCCTGCCTTTTCTCAAAGCTTGGTACCCCCACCAAGTGTCCTACCATCCTTCCTACCTCATTACACTGGTGGGAAGGAGCGGTGTATCATCACTATATCTTTGCCATAACCTCTTATAAAAATACCATCTGCTAATGCGGACACTTTTTCCCAAATCACCATTCTGCACACGAAAAAAGAAGGACATTGAGTTTATGTGCTAAAAGTTTTAGATGCAATAAAAAACAAAGTAAAGGCTTACGTAATTCAAAACTTCAGGAGTGTGTCGCACTTGCACATGAGTAAAACTACAAGTGTATACTATACTACTGTACAATTTTTCTCATTAAAAGATAAATATGTACGTATAACGTTTTCTTTTTGTACATACTGTTATTCTTTCAATACAGTATCATGTTTATTATGTGTGTACTAGTGTGCCAAAACATTTAAGTGTATATGTAGCTGTTTATTCCCTTCTTTGGATAATCGAATGCCCCACTTAGTCGTATATCCTTACAACCATCAATATTCGTTTAAGCGCAGCTGATTGTATATTTCGTATACGTTTTTTTTTTTTTAAACGCAAATATCTAGGGGGAATCTTGCACCTCTTCTGGCCAACTTTTCTAAAAACGTTTTGTACAAGAAAGAAGAGAAAAATATGAATTTCGCATTCATTAATGCAACTATATTTATTTAGTAATTAAATTTGCCATTTTATTTCGCTTTGATTATAGAGGCCTATTTGATATAAATCTTTGTATGGTGGAACCTGACAAAGCGACTACTTCGGTAAATGTATGTTTTTCACCACCGTTTTATCTATTAGTTATGCTGTATATCCTTGTTTAATAATGGCTTGTGACGTTGATGTTACTTTTTTTTTCCAGTATCCCCTCAGGCCCCTTGTTTTCATGGTTTATTTTACTCATTTATAATTATTACATTGTGTTCCTGTGAATAAAGGCAAACGTAAATTCTAACATATATAAGCTTAGCTATTCTTCCACCCACTGGCGCCGTTAGCGGGGCACAGAGGGACCCATTCCCCTCAATGTTAGCATTAGGTTTCAATGGCATTAGGTTTCAATGTATTTAGTGCGAAATACAATTTTCCTCCTGGGGGAGGGGTGTGGTTAAAGATCAGAAGAACATGTGCTTCTGATGGAGGGGTGTGGTTAAAGATCAGAAGAACATGTGCTTCTGATGGAGGAGTGTAGTTAAAGATCAGAAGGACATGTGCTTGCTATAGGATCACGTATTTTGCCCTCACACTCCACCCAGGCATTAGAGAAAATTGCAACAGATTTATGGCTTTCGCCTTTCGGCATTTTCTGAAAACCTTCAATGACGGCAGTGGCATAAGCAAGGGGCACATTTAGGTGTTTAAAAGTAACCGTTTGAATTTTAATTTAATTTAGGATTTTTTGATACCTGTAAGTTTATGAATATTTTCTTTTATTCAATCTTACATCAACATTACAGATTAGGGAAGTGAAAATCATCATGGAGTAATTATTTTACTCGACTCCCTCACCCATGTTTAAAATTTTGAATGGCAACCTATACCTTGGTATATATATCGTTTTAAAGGGAGTTAAAAGCGTTATTGTTGTACTGAAGAAAAATTGAAATTGACTAGTGCTTTCGTGAGAAAGAGGAAAAATAACATTATTATTTTCACCTATTCAAATTTGCTAGGGAACACACTGTCACTTACTCTTGGAATGAAAGATGAAAGTGCTCTCATTAAGATCTTTGATTAGGTGAAAATGATTTTATTTTGGTTTTTGCTCACAAACGTACACGGCAATTGCAATTTTTCTTCAATCCACCAATAGCGCTTTTTACGCACTTTAGAAAATATATACCACAAAATAGGTGTTACCATTCGAAATGTTAAACTTAGGGTGGTCTGGGGGGGCGGGTCGAACAAATAATTTACTGTATGATGACTTTGAACTTCCCCCTTGAAAATAAAATTGACATGTCGGACCATTTTTTGAAGAATCCATTTTAACTATAGTTCGTTCACAAAAAGTTGTCCGATGGTGCCGTTAGAAAATAAGGGGAGCTGACGTCACAAAGGGCATAGCCGATTCCAGCAGAGGGAAGGGTGTCATTTCAGAACTGTTTTTTAGTGAACGTTTGTCTGCGCCAAAAACCAGTTCTGAAATGACGTCCTCCCCTCTGCTGTAATCGGCTAGGCCGTTTGTGACGTCAGCTCCCGTTATTTTTAACTGTTTCAACAGACAACTTTCCTTAAACGAACTATACCTGAAAATCCGTCTGTTTTGTTTTCAAAGCATCACCCTGTATATATTACATATATATTACTTTGATATATATTTTTCTGCACATTACTTTTAATGAACATTGTTGTCTTTTCAAGATGAACTTCGTCATTTATTTGATGTAATTATACCTTTTGTTGGATTGTATTATATAGCTCTCTTTTCTGCATGGCAGCGTTTTCATTGACGTGTTATTATTTCAACTTTCAAACGGAACATTTTTAATAACGTTACAACTAAAACTAAACTACAACAGCTAAGCTACTTACAACCACAACTAAACTACAACAGCTAAACTACTTACAGCTACAACTAAACTACAACAGCTAAGCTACTTACAACTACAACTAATTTCGCAAGCTCAAGGAAATTTTTGGCCCTCTAAGCTCATTATCAACGACATAAATTAAAGGGACTGTCTACATCAGGGGTCTTCAACTCGCGGCCCGCTGGCTCATGAAAAAATACAAATTGTTTCACACAAAAATACACTCCTTACTCCCTGTGAGTCTTAAGTCTATGTATTGTATTTTATTTTGTTCACGTTTAGTAATAAATATCTTAAAACCCTGGGGAACTGAAATAACACGCGGTCTTCATTCAATCGTGCTTTAGTTTAAACAGTGGCACACCCAGAACATTCCCAAGGGAGGCCAATCATGCAAGGAATTTTTGGTGGATAAAGTGGCCAGGTTCCATATCAATTACAATTTTTTTTATTTTATTTTATTTTTATTTATTTATTATTATTATTTATTTTTGTCAATTTACCATTATTAAATTACTAATAATTCTACAGTGCAAGATACTTAAATCATTAGGAATAATAGTAAATTTTGTTAGTATAATTTTACAATGTCCAGCTCTTGTTTTCCACAAAAAGCCACCGGTTCGGTAATAAGATGAAAAATAACCCTATTGTGCAAAACTTGCTTTTGCTTGCCCTCTGGTTACTACATGATCTCACCACAGAAAAATCTCACCACAGTCGGAAGTTCTGCTCATCGAAACTGAGTAAGCATAAATATCTAGCTTAACCAAAGGTCAAAGATGGTGCCTATAGCAAATTTTGTGTGTTCTCTTTTCACCTCATGAAGTCGGTTTAAGATCGACACAATCCACACATCAACTTGTTTCAAAAGAATTTAATAATTGGAAGAAAATGCCATTGAAGAAGTTCAGCCAACATAGAACTTTTCTCTATCATAAGGATTCAGTTCAAAAAAGCCGATGAGTTTTCAAAGGTCATAAAAGGAAAACGGCTTTTGTAGATCTTGCCCTCTGGCTAGTGCATGATCTACTCTAGTTAGAAGTAGGTGGGGCGCGAAAGACCGACGTTCTAAAAAACGAGTCGCGGATTCAAAAGTTTGGGAACCGCTGGTTTACACCATGGCGTTTATGCTAAGTAATGTATAGTCATGTATAATTATCGCATGGTGAAACTGAAAAAGAACGAAAAAACATTTAACGTCACATAATAATAATTTTAATTGACACCTAATATGTTTTTTTTAATTAGAATTATTATTCACGTCTCTTGGTAGGTGCAACAATGATAATCGTTTTTTTAAGATATTCTGAGAAATCATACTTTTTTTATCGGATCGGATATAGTGAACCAAATGTTCCGCCGTCCATTGTGGTTCGCTATAACGGAGTACGACTGTACTGTAAAGGAAAGGAAGTTCACCAGATCCATTCATTTTTTGCAAATTTTTTAAAAATCGTTTTGAATTAGTTAATTTTCATATTTTTATCATTGCAGAAATTTGAGTATTTTGTGATTAAATTATCACTTCAAAAAGGATACCTGGTGCGGAGCCCAAAACTCCCGAGTAGCATGGGGTATTTGATTAGGCCAAGAATCATTCAAGGCTACTATATGCCTCCTAACTCATATATTTGGCTTTTATTTTGGAATTTGGCGGAATCTATCTGAGGCGTTTTATTTACATTTTCCAAGCGTCCATGTTAGTTTGATAATCGAGGAAAGATAGTTTGATATTATTACATTAGTTTGATATGAGATATTATTATATTAGTTTGATATTATTACATTAGTTTGATATGAGATATTATTATATTAGTTTGATATTAGATATTATTATATTAGTTTGATATTATTATTATTTTATTAGTTTGCTATTAGTTTATTTTATTATATTAGTTTGATATTAGATATTAGTTTATTTTATTATATTAGTTTGATAATTGGAAGGAAATGAAAATCGTGGAGGGAATGCGAAAAGGCACTCAAAATTTTATTTATAACGAATACGTGTATTGCCTTCGATGGAATAAAGATAGGACACGATATTTGAAGTGCAGAATTGGAATGTGTCCCGGCCGAGGTATTTTTAAAGACATTTTTCAAATGAGGAAACGCCATAACCATGTGGATGACATTCAGCAATATATGCAGCAATTTATATTGACTGCAATCGAAAAGCCCTTTTTTTTTCGCTCTCTTTCTTTCTGCATAGTTAATAATAAATCTACTCAAGAAACAAAAGATATAAAAAAATTCAGGCAAACGAACTTTCCATCATCATTGTCGTCTTCATTACAGTTGTGACGTCAAACGATCTTTGGCGATGATTAATTGGCGATATTGGCGATATTGGCGAGAATTTTGGGTGGTTTTACTTTGGTCCTTTTTTTTTTTTGCGTCAAATTCATTTGTTTTGTAATCACCAAGATGGAGGATGACCCCCCCCCAACGCTGCGCGGCCTCCCTTTTCCCCCTTCGATGCTTCCTCCTGTCAGTTCAATACCAGAAGATATCATTAGGTAAAAGCACATTTAACTTAAACACTGCTTTGTTATTGTCTGTTATCCCTGTAAAGAGTTGTTAACAACAAGGCCTTAACCAGAAATTTTTTCGGGGAGGCAAAAATTTTTTACAGCCTCGCTAATGAATAAGTATTGGTAGTAAAAACGTTTTGAAAGTGGGTAGGTGGGTGGCTTGTAACTAGAGTTTAGCACATTGTAAACTTTGATAAGAAATCCAGAATAGGAGGTTCCGTCGGCACCTTCCGATTGGTCGATTGTGTCGAATCGACCAATAAAAAGAAAGGCGCGGACGGGACTACCTCCTTTATTCTAGCTATCTTGGTTTCTATGTTCAAAATTTCCAATGTGCCCAAAATTCCCGAGTTTTTTACAACTCTACTTGTGACCACCCACTGCTTACAGTTCTGGTTAACAACAAGCTACTTTCCACTAGTATTATACTGCCCGCCACCCCACCCTCAATATTTGATTCCATCGGCGTGCATGCTTCCATCACCAAATAAAAAACTCAAGAACCAAAACTAAGATTACTTAAGATCACTGGCATACACGGAGGGGGAGGAGTTGTGGCGATTGCAACCCCCATTGCCATGAAAATTTGTAGATATACATAGGAATATGTGGAACTGAAACTTTGTAACCCCTTTGTCAGCCTGCACCCCTGTATGAGTTTTCTGCGTACGCCTATACTCAAAATTTAAAACTAAGATTACTCGAGATTGAAAACTGATATTTCTTGAGATTCAAAAATGAGAATATCTGAGATTCAAAAATGAGATTATTCGAGATTCAAAACTGAGATTACTCGAGATTTAAATTAAGACTGCTCAAAAATCAAAAGCGAGATTACATAAAGCTCAAAACAGGAAATATCCAATGATCAAAACTACTCTGGTTTGATTTTATGTTCGAAACCTTCATTTATTCATTGTCGGTTCCGCTTAATTGGGTCAATTCTCAAGGAACAGACGCCAATTAACAACAATTTGATTTTTAACTCCCGAAAAGCAAAATAAAAATAACCTTTACCTTGACCCAATATTGGTTACTGTTTGTTTACATTTGTGACGGGTATTGTAATACGTAAACAGAAAACGTGTCATGCACATTGTTTTTTCTTTAAAATTAGATAACGATACTTTTTTTTTATATTTTAGATAATCGTTTCCATAGGAATTTTTTTAGACTAAATATGTTTAGTCTAAAGGGTTAATTTACTTTTAAGCTAAAAGTTGCAACGAACTTGTCGTTAACACGTGAAATTAAAGAGAAATTCTCAATTTCTCCAATAATTTCCTTTGTATTCATGTAAGTGTAACAGTCACTGAAACATTTTTATATTTCGTAATGTCCCTGACATATTTTAAAAGTTTCGACAGAACGAGTAACATACAATCAAACCATATATCCTGTTCAACCTTGTCTATAATATATTTTCTTGGTCACTTCAGTATATAGGAAGATTTACCTGTATTTAGCCAGGCGGCTATGTATGTACATATATATATATATCATCATATTCAACCATTATCTATCCACTGCTGGATGAAGGTCTCTCCAAATGCTTTCCACACAAGTCTATCCTGAGCAATTCGCTTCCAAGTCACCCCAACCTGTTTTCTTATTTCATCTACC
>QLNU02014802.1:78209345-78230979 GCA_006491805.2 Dysdera silvatica | reverse complement strand
GCTTAGCTAAAAGTAATTGCTACCCATTTTGAAGTTGCTCCAAATTATAGTACTTTGCTAAATGTTTGGTGTGTTCGTTCGACTTTAGGAAGGGAATAAACTTACTCCATTCATTTGCAGGAGTTACTAATACAGAAGGATGGGCGATTTGGGTTTAGTACTAGAAAGGTGTGGGAGAGTCCCCCCCCCCCCACTGGACATCCACTGATTCAAGAAAAAGGGGAATGGTGCATATTCCTTGTCACCATGGATGTCACCAAAACTCATGCTATACTCTTAAAATTGGTCCAAGAATTGTATGTTTGGCTGTTTCGATGCACGGGATCTGCGTAAGAGCGTATCAAAGCATATGTACAACATCCTCTATTTTTTGGAACATTGCCAGAAAGAACGCTGGACGTTGGGATGCATGTATTAGATAATACTTTAATCAATGGATGCCTAGTGGGGGTTTGACCCCCCACTCCCCTCAACTTAATATTGTTAGACTCTGAGAGGCTGTCTGAATAAAATCAAAAGGGTTGAATCAGTACAACACAAATATGTTGTCCATTCGTAAACAGTAATTCGTCATGGCGACTGGAAATAAAGCGAACGTGCAAATGACAATTCATGATGATGAAATCCGAGAAGGAAGTTGGTGGCGGGATTGGCGACAGAGACAAGGAAGTAATATGCACTGACGCCAAGGAAAGTACTGGGGTCCTACAAGAAAATGGGCCTTAGTTTTTTAAAATCTAGATTATTATAATTTCCAAACACCTCTCCATTAACGAAAAATGCAATTTCCGAAATGGTCGAGTTACAGTGTTGATGTGCATCCAATGTGATGAAAAGTCTTGAAAAGACATCACAGTTATAATACTCTGGAGTTATAACACCCATTCAAAAGTAAAGTTGGGTGGTGTTAGTCTGTTCTTTCTTCCCCCTTCTATCTACACCTAACCTTGTGGCATGAAAGCGAAAATTTCATGGTTAGAAGGGCTTTAATGGTGTGTTTTGCATCTGCAAGACTGGAGCCAAGATTTAGTTTGTGAGGGTTGAAAAATGTTTGCAACATGTATCGATATAATCGCAGCATGCAAGTCCATCGCGAAGTCCTATTAAAAATTTAATTTTTTTTTGGGGGTCGCCCCTAAGATCCCCTCTCTGGATATGGGCATGCACATCTGCGTACTTCTGATAAGGTTCCATTGTTTATAGACATATCAGTACACTGTATTACGGCTGACAGCTATTCGCAGTATCAAGCGTCTTTTCGGGAAATTTGTCTCTCCTAGTAGAGATGTTCTCACAATAATGAGACATTATAAAATTTAATGTTTAGCTGCCTGCCCGTATGCAGACGGAGGATCTTAGAGACCCTAAATTTTTAATGGGATTTATCAACGGCCGTGCATACTCTGATGATTGTATCGATACATTCTGTAAAAATTTTGAGCTACTCCCTGAAATTAAATTCTGGCTGTGGTCTTGTTCAGCTGTGTCATGTGTCATTGTCATTTGAAAATAGTTAAACCCTTGGGAATGAAAGAAAACGTACGATTTCACAACCATTGTATATTTCCAGATGAATGTTGTAGCTCCTTTGCAACTTTCCACTAACAATTGAATTTCTGGATTATTTGAAATAGGGTCAACCCCACTTCATTCCAGGTATAACCAGGGTTCTATTGTATCACCTTTATAAATTATAAAATATTTATTTTTTTCTTTATTTGTGTATAGCTGAAGTTCTACATATTATCATAAAATCTTATGAATCCACTCCCATTTCGTATGCACTGGCTTAAAAACTAGAGAATGAAGTTCACTTTTCTATAAAATAAATTGCTTCCCCCACACCAATATATAATTATTAAAACTAGAACAAACACTTGTCTTGGGGGGGAAAAATTAAAAAAAATAAAATCATATATCGTAACATCTCAAGTTATATGAAGTTTGTTTTAAGGTAAAGTAGAGATGACACACTCAGGCGCGGACTGTGCCACCGGCCCTTGGGCCATTGTGCCATGGATGCAGAGTGTACCGTATTCTGGCATTCTGACTACCAGACAAAATTGGCCACCAGCAAAAAATTTCTCAGGGTGGGGAGAAAAAGAGGACAAAAGAATTTTTTTTTCAGATCGACCGCCAACGCAAAAGTTTAGGGGGGACATCCGAACCTTAGGGGGAGCCAGAATTAAAAAAAGTTGCCATTTTATTAACATTTTTTGGGGCCACAAAATATTTAGGGGGAGGCCAGGCCTGTCCTATCCCCTCTTCCTACGGGCCTGGATAAAAGGGCCTCCAAAAGTGATTAGGTCCAAGGACTACAAACACGTTAGGACATCGCTGCCTATTATTGTGACATAAAACTCACCAGACAAATTTTGGTACCACTGCCAGACAGTTTGGAACTTTATGCATTGTGCCCTCATGGACGATAGGACTCATGGCTCTGAATAGGCAAGGATTCGTGTCTGCTGATAATCCAATGTATGCATCCTTTGAGAAGACCCAGTCCGTCCGTGAACACACTGGTCTGTAACGCAGGTTACCTGGTTTTGATTGCAATGGTAGAGAATAGGCCTACATGCTGTTTTTATGCCCATTATTGGCAAGGGTTTTGTGTTCTAGGAAATGAGTTCGGAGTCCTTGAAAATCTGTAGGTTCCAATGCAACGTGACCTTTATTGTCCTTGTTACCTTAAATCATAATCAATATAAAAAGTTTATAAAGGACAAAACATTTAGGTTAGGGATTTTCAATTTACCTGAATGTGTGCTCTTTTATGAATAATTTAATAATCTATAATATTCTTTGAATAGGTAACTTTATAACCTGCAGTCCCCTTTTTATAGATAACTTTATAACCCGCAATCCCCTTTTTTATAGATAACTTTATAACTCACAATCCCCTTTCATTGATAACTTTAAAACCTAGAGCTCTATTGGATAGATAACTTAATGCAAGAAGGATTTTCATTTGTCATTAGAGATATAATTGATTTATATTACTGTAAAAATTTAACTTTTCAATGAAAACTCATTAATATTTTAGCAAAAATTGTTTAATGTTTCAGCAAAAATAGATTGATGTTGCAGTGAACTTTTTTAACTTTTTATTGATATTTTTGTGCAAATCGATTAATATTACAGCAAAAATGGATTAATGATACATTGAAAAATGACTAATATTGCATCGAAAATAAATTAATGTTACAGTGGAAATTGGCTAATATTTCAGTGAAAACATTGATTAACATTCAGTTCTGAAATTTAATTAACCTGCGAGCAAAGGGGGATCCAGAGAGGGGATTTTTTTTTTGTGGGGTGGGGGATCAAACTTTCTGTAAAATTTCTGTTATTATATGTGGTTAGTCGTTATAATTGGTGCTCGTTATAACTGATTTTCAGCACATTTTTATAGATTTGGGGGGGATTTCCTTAATCCCCCCCATGGATCTGCCCCTCCTTGAGAGTGGTTAATGTTTAGTTAAAAAAAGTTGTATATTTTTTAAGAATTGCTTTTATATATTATTATGTAATCTACTGTATCTAATTTGTTATATCTTATATAAATTTTTAATCAAATTTTAAATATTTTCAGTTTCAAACTCTTGACAAAAAAACAATGGGAAGAAGCAAGAATGATGTTCGATCATCTTTTCCTGTTGATCATTATCGACGAGAAATAGGTTTTATTTCCTTTTTACTATATTGAAATTTATAACAGAGAACTAATTTCCATTTTGTTTACAAATGCAGTAGAATTCCAATTACCTAGATGTAGCACTAGTCTAAAGGCTAGATATAAAGATAAGCAGTTACATAACCAGGACCGTAGCTAGATCCTTGTTACACGAAGGCCTTAAAATTCATTAAAGTTTTGTGATGTATTTTATTAATACAATAAAGTCTCATTAATCCGAATCACACTAATCCGAATAACACTAATCTGAAAATCCTGTTAATCTGAACTTTTTTCCAGACAGATGTGGTTTTTTTTTTAATGGCAGCTAACCGACCAGACGTAAAAATACATCGCACATCGTGTTCTGCCAACAAATTGAAATTTCCCAAATTAGTGAAAGATATATTTTTCGACGTCTGTTGTCTCTTATGCATGCATACGCAAACACACAAATATAAAAAATGATAGCTTGCAGTAAATTCTATAGCAAAGGTTTCGGTTAATCTGAACGGATCTTGGTTCCAATGAGTTCAGATTAACAAGACTACTATATATTTAATGATACTAAATGTCTAAGCAGGCTAATATGTTTTAATATTAATGAATACATTTCTTAACATAAATTTTGCATTAAAAATTTACAGAAGTATACTAAATTTTACAATTATCGTAGAGTAGATGAATACTCAAATGTGTTTAAAAAAAATGATGTACACAAAACCTATGGTAGAAATCTATTCTGAATATATTTTTAATGTCAAAGAACAATTTTCACTGTCATATACAATTTCATACGAAAAAAAAATTTAAACAAAATTCTACATTAATTTATTTAAAAAAAAAAAAAATTCTGCACTGGGGCTCAGCCCCATAGCCCCATCCTGGCTATGGCCCTTCATGAAAGAGCACATTTGAAATATTTAACTAACGTTTAAACTGTTTTAAGCGAACAACTTATTAACTTATAACAATGAAATCACACTAATAAATTTAATATGACTGAGTACATTTTTTGATGTAAATTTTACATTAAAAATTTCTAGAGAAAAATTCTAAAATCCAGCAACATTGAGTTTCCAAAATTATTGGAACGACACAAGCACATCTTATGTGGGTCATTTCACGCCACATCAACAGGTGCTGGGTGCTCTTACGTCACGGATTTTTTTTTTTTTATATGAATAGTTACCTATGAGAAAATCTAAGTTATTTTTTCAGATTTTTTAGTTCAAAATTAGGTACAGGAGATTTTTTTTTTTAAATTTTTGATTTTTACATGATTTAAGCTATCATACTTTCTTCATCCGTTTAGAAAAATCCTTCTGTTTTATTTATTTTTTAACCAATTAGGCTTATTTTGGTATCAAATTAAAGACAATTATTTGCTCTTTCAAAAGAAGGTGAACATATGTTACGAAGTGTCACAGAAAAATATCACTGAGCATGCAAATGCAATTTTGGTAATTTTTACATTAGTAAGTTCCATAGGTCATAGCTCGCAAACTACCATCAACATACATATTATATTTTTATGGTAGAATGAGTTGACCATGTACTATTTATGTTTACAAAATAAGGAGAGTGTTTGTAGTGGTTCTTAAATTAAAACTTATAATTTGAAAAAAAAAATGCCATTCAGAATCTTACATTGGCGTAATCAATGTCTCTGAAATCCTTGTTAATTTGAACTTTATGTACTGCAGCAACATGGTCAAAGTACTGTACGTATGTGTTCCCAGCATGTAAAACTAAATTGTCAGACTGATTTGTTTACTGCATTATGCATATTACCTTCCTGATTATCAGAAGGAAAAAATTGATTGCTTTTTTATTTTATTTATTTTTGATGACCCCCCCCC
The DNA here is from genome assembly GCA_006491805.2 of Dysdera silvatica. Classification (NCBI taxonomy): domain Eukaryota; kingdom Metazoa; phylum Arthropoda; class Arachnida; order Araneae; family Dysderidae; genus Dysdera; species Dysdera silvatica. The sequence goes on along the minus strand of QLNU02014802.1, from coordinate 78,225,441 downwards.
AAAAAAAAGGGGGTGGGGTAGGCCCTACCTATATTTACATTGAGTTTGCTTAATATCTTAACAAGAAAAAACTAGAACAAGTTGGATTGGATGCCAAAGTTTTTATGAGTGAACATGTCTTAACAAGAAAATTCGTGTCAAGACATGTTACATTGCACCTCATTCCTTCAGTCTCATTGCAGACCTGTTTGAGGAAGGTTGTGTTTAAGTATTATAATAGAATTCAAATTATTTTGAAACAAGAGCAAGTCTTCAAAGGACTATTGAAGGGCAAATCTTGAGTAAACAAGATTTATTTGAATTTGCTTCAAAACACAAAGGGAATTCAAGTATTTTTCATATCAGCTGAAATACCTGCAAATGAATAGACTTCCTGAAAATACGGTATGAAACTTCATTTTCGATAGAAGGCACCAGAGAAAGAACCACTTCTTCAAACCATTGGACAAAACAACCCTTTTGGTTAAGCGAGTTTTAGATTATGAAAAATCTTTTAACCCCTTAATGATTGCATAATTTTCAAGAAAACAGTAAAAAAAGTGCCTACTTCTTTGTTCAAGAAAATTGTATAAAAGTAAGTGTACGAAAAATATATGTATTCATTTTTAATTTTTGGAATTCTTTTTAGCTTGAAATCTAAAATAAAAGTATATTTTTCTAGGTAGGTTGACGTTTTCAATTTTTTGGTGCATTACTTGAACATTCCAAATAAATATCATTAAGGGTACTGGCAAATGAGGTGAAACCTCACTCCGTAATTTTGAGGGGAGCAAGAAGGAAGGGGTTAAAGCCACTGTGGGTGATAAAATAAAAAAAAAATAGTAGATATTATTTTAGAAAAGTTTTATGTAGTTATTTATGACAGTAAGCGGTGGATTGGGAAGATGCTAGGCATCTGCAAGGAGAAAAAAATGCTAACTTTCAGTTCATGCATACATGCGCATGGTCCAGCACCAACATAGTTTTGGCCAATCAGGAATGACTGCTGCTGGATGCCCTATGAAAATATACTCAAAGAAGTTCCATCATCATCATCTTTATCAGGAAGGACATATGTCATAGATAAAAAGGTTCACAAACAAGTACAGCAACTGGCTAAAAGTGTAATATGATTTTTCACTATAAAGGTAAGCTAATAGCGAAATAATGTAAAAGGAGTATCAACTGATATTGCCACAACATAAGTGGATACACTTTTAACTAATTTCATAAATATATATTAGTTATTTCAGATTCGGAGAGCTCTTAAACTTGTTAAAATGGCTGATATTTCTGTCAACATGATATAAAGCAGATATATTTTTTATTTTGCAACCACAAAAAACACTTTTCTTATTTTTAAAACATAAAAAGCACATGGTCAGCTTCATTAAGGAAAAAAAAACATGATACATGTGTTGGTGGTTGTTTGCGAGCTACAGCTTATCAAATTTACGAAGATATAAAAACTTAAAAAATTCACTTTGAATGTGTACTAAAAATTTTCTGTCAGATTTAATGATATTTTTATATATTGTTTTCAAAGAACAGAAACATATCTTTATTTTGACACCAAAATAAGCCTAATCGGTTAAAAAATAAGTGAAATAAGAGAAATTTTCTAAATGGACACAGCGCATATGATTACCAAAATAACGCGAAAATCAAAATTTTCTCCTGGGTCCAAATTGAAACCGAAAAAAATTGAAGTCTCAAATTTGACATTACCTCATAGGTACCTTCTCATTAAAAATATATATATATATATATATCTGAGACGTGAGAGCATGGTCCAGAATTAAAATCTGTTGATTTGTTATGAAATGACCCATATGTATTTAATTTACAATATATATAAAATTAAATTTTTTTCAAATTATTGGGGGTGGAGATACATGTAACCGTGGGCACGTATCACTCTAGGTCTACGCTAAAATCTTTAATTTCAATGATGGACTAATCAAGTTTCTATCATCATTAGGACTAATCATCATTATCACATTACCTCTCTCTCTCTCTCTCTCTTCCTCCCTCCATCTTGTTAATAATATATTTGATTTTATTTGTAGCGTTGATTAAAATATGAAGTGCTAATACTTATTTAAAAAATAAAATCTTGCAATTTTATTTTTTAAATTTCATTAATTTCATCATCAATTTTTAAAGGTTTTTTTTTTTCTTTTTTTCCTTGTACCAAAAAAATGACTACAAAACGAAACAGTAAGATTCTAGTTTGCATTGTAGCACTCAGAATTCATTTAATGATTTATTTTGTTGCAAAACAAGTGGTGTTCACCAGCATAATCCTGATTTAAAGATTTTGGCTGGCTGTACTGCCGCAGGAAAAATCAGAATTTGGAATTTGATTAGCACTAAATTATTACTCTTTAAACAAAGCACAGGGACCCACCCCTTAGAAGCACGGGGCTCGATTTATCCACACTGGCTGACTATAACTCAATTATAGTGAATTTACAAATATAAAATTTGCGTTAAAAATGCAGTTTTTACACCAGTAACATAGCAATTCAAAAATTATGGGTGGGACAGAGGTCCTCTGGTTGCAGCAGGGCTACGGCCCCTATACTAATATACTACAAAAATAAGAAGCAGCATTTACCTATGTAAAAATATGAAGCTGCGTTTAATATGAAATTACTAATAAATTCGACACCCACATATTAATAGCTCAATCGAGGGTTTTTTTGTTTAGGAGAAAAAGAGACTCCGTCCCCGTCCTAGGTTCTAAACAGGGTCCCTCCATTTAGCCTGGAATGTCTTAACCACTAGACGAACGAGAACATGGAATAATGCTCTCTTTCTCCGTATATGATGATGTAAGATATTATTACCCTTCATAGGGATAACACAATTGCCAAATATTGGTCAACACACAAAGCCATCGGGGCGAGATTTTTGTGAGTTTTTCGTGGGGGATTTTTTATTACAAATAAATTTGACACCCACGTATTAGTAGCTCAAACTAGAGCTATTTTTGTTTATGAGAAAAAGAGACGCTTTCCCCATCCTGGATTCGAACCAGGGTCCCTCCGTTTAGCCCGGAGTGTCGACCTCCGGGCTAAATGGTTCTTTACTGTCAATACAGTTGTTTAGTAAATTATATGCAATTAAATTATTAATTTAATATATGTAATTAAAAGTGTTTTTGGATAAATATTTCAATTTCTTTCTACCCTTACTCTAAAAAAAGAATTTTTAAATTGCCCTTTCTACATTTCTTTTATCTTTTGTATTTTAAACATGTTCACTTAAGACGATAATAAAAATTAAATAAAAAAATAAGATGAGCCAAATCATATTAATAAAAATAGAAGGATTTGGTTTGCACAATTCGGATTCATCGAAAAGGCCGCACACTGCCCAAAAGGTCACATGTGGCCGCAGGTTCCCCACCCCTGGACTAGATCAACGGTTTTCTACATTTTTCATCTTACGACATATCAAAACTACTTACTAAACTTTTGCGACATACCAAAAAATACGTTTTTCGCTGATCTGATAAAAACATATGAGTAAAATACGTTAGTTATAATCAATGAATAAAAAGTGACTGTGTGGACTGTTGCCATTGTTTTACTCGGAAAGCTCAGGGGAAACGAGGTTAGTGCATGTGACTAAATAGTCAGATATTGCATGTTTTACTAATCTTCGCGACACACCAGTTAAAAACAGCTGGAAAATTGTAAATAGAGAAAAAGTACTTTTGTAAATAGTATAATATACACAAGATATGCTGTGAAAATGTGTTTTGAATACAATTTTAATGTCAAAGAATTTCTGGCGTTGTATACAATTTTGTGCAAAACAAACGATTTTCTACAATAATTTATTTTGAACAAAAAAATATATAAAACCAACAATATTTCCAGTGGGGGGGGGTGACTACAGTTATGGGGGCTCAGCTCCCCGTGGCCCCAAGCTGGCTATGGCCCTGGATATAACAAAAAATTTTGGGGCGCTCCTTGCAATAATTTTGTTGGGGGGCCCCCCCCCCTGTTACGAAAATTAATTTGTATATGCATATATGAAAAATATAATATATATATATAAAATATTGTTGTGTCTTCTATAAGAAAGTAACCGGCGATGCATTCCAATATTTTAAACAGAACACATGTTTATTAGTCACTATTTCATAGGGTAGGGTTCTGGTGTAAAGTGTATGCTATAGCTTTAAAACTCGTCTAGATTTTATAATTTTTTGATGTTGAGTTCAATTTTAAAGGCAATGAAAACAGCTAAAGTAAATACGCGTAATGAGTTTGCCACAGTTGGAAACCGTTTATTTTACTTTATATTTTACCTAAAGATTAAAAAAAATCCTTATTAACTAAAAAAATATTTGTTTTACTTATAAATTTTATGAAAAATAAATGATGACAAAAGGGGACCCCCACCCTCCAGGTGGGGGGGGGGTGTTACCAACACACTACTGAACATACGGCATGCCTTGCCTTGCTTGCCAGACTTCATGTGCAGAACTAGAAGTAATGCATATTTGAATAAAGTCATTAGCTTACACGGAAAATTCATAAGGGGGTGTCAGAGCTACAACTCCATATATTGTTATGTATATGTACAAAATTGCATCGCAGTGAGGAGTTATACCCAGGTTCGTAGCAATTCAAAAATTGTGGGAGGCTTAAACATCTTTAAAAAGGTTGCATATGCCTGTGATCCAGCATGAAGGAGATCAACATACTTCATTATCCAATGGGGATGGCTCGAGCACCATAAGCTCCTTCCCCCCATGCTGCTAGTTATAACCCCCATCAACCTCCCAATGTGTACATCCACGAATTGAATGGGTGCTATTTTCCAATTAGATACAGATTTCCGTTTTGTCAAGTTTCCTTACCTACATTTTTCTCCTACCCTAATCCTGATGTTCTAAATTTTTCATTATTAGTTTTTTATTCAAATAAAAAAAAAAAAAATTTCTATCCCAAATTTTTTTTGTTGCAAAATTAATTTTCCCACCTTTTTCTCGCTGTTTGGTTTTTATAATCGTTTGGGAGAGTTTTTTTTAACTGCGGAGTAGTATGTGGAGGCAGCATACTATGGGTGTAATGAAGTTATTCCCTGCATTTTTGGAAACTATTAATTTTTTTTTTATCCTCAAACAGCAAATAAACGAAATTAAAGGTAACCTAAAAGCGAATGTTATGTTAATGAGTATTATAAACTAGTGGGAAATTTTCTCCAGTTATTACAGTGTCAAAATATTTGTGGATTAATGAAAATTACTTTTTTTCAAAATGGCGGAATTGTGATAGGCATCATATGTGTTCGTTATGATGGTAACGTTCAGAAAAGTCACACAAAGTTGAATTTAAAGTAGAGAAAAAACCTGATATTGAACTTAAATTACAGAGAAAAAAATGAAGTTAAATTTAAATTAGAGAGAAAAAAAATGAAGTTGTATTCAAATTGAGGTGGGGAGAGCCTCGCCAGTGCTTGGCAGCTTTGTAGTTATTTTTTTAATCAAAGAGTCATTAAAATAATTGTTTTTTAAGTTACATTTAATTTAGAAGGGAAAAAAATGAAGTTGAATTTAAATTAAAAAAAAAAAAGATAGTATTAAAAAAAAGTAGGAGAAAACCGGAATCCAAGTAAGAATAAATATATGGGAGGAAACACTCACTGAAACGGAAGCCTGTACCGTATTGTAAAAGAGCGCTATCGAATGTAATGCTGTTGCAAATTAAGAGAGTCGTTCGATGATGCAATGAATAGTAATGTTTTCTCTTAGGCAGGGACAGACTAGATTCTCTTAAAGGGCATGGATACCTTGAATTTTTGTAGGCTACTAAAAAAAGTTCCGACTACTGCCCATGAGGGTGCATCAGCCCGGGGGCCTGTGGTCCCTTCTCTCAGGGCACCGTTAATTCAAGTTCGACACTTGATGGTGCCAAACTAAGTTTCTTAGACCTTAAAAGATTTGGATTTCTTGAAAAAATTTAGGTCCGCTACCCTGCGGTTATGTAGTATGGTAATGTGCTAATCTATTATGCTATTACCATAGTTTAGTTCTCATAATAGCAGAGGTTGAAATTCCTCAGAAAAATGTAGGTCCCGGCGCAGCATGACCTTTGTTATCTTCGCATTGTAGAAACATGAACAGATTAGAAGCTTACAAAATCATAAAATTACAACGATAACACAATTGGCACATTTGCAACAATTTAATGTAACTTTAAAATGCATTCTAAAGTTCATGCCACTTCTGGGTTAAAGAACACCCGGCATACATTCAAAAAAAAGGAACCGTCAGAGTCATCCATAACGCAACATCGTTGGACCACAAATTAAATATTGATCAAGCTAAATTAATCTTTAAATTTCCTTCATTATCAGACTTAAATTTCTTTGAAGCGTATCTGATTTATCAAAATGTTGAATGTTCGGTCAATGACATCACTACTACATCCAATATCCATCCATCATGGTCTGGTTTTCTCCCGTATTCATTTTTTACCTTAATTTCCACCGTTCTGTTCATGTCTCACTTTCGTGTAGTTTTCCTTTCTTAACTTTCCTTCTGTTATCTGCCACTCGAGGCCATCAACTCATAGGCGACACCCATATCCTTACCTTGCTCCCCTGCTTATTGTTATGAACCATGGGCATCCCCAGTATTATACGGGGGGTGCATCTAGGAGAAATTCCAATTAAATAAGGTTGTTGGACTATAGCTTCTTGCGGATTCAGTCATTTTTTTTCCCCTCTCTTGTATAAGTCAAGGGGATTCAATTGCAACCCCCGTCAAAGTGCCCATGTTATGAACCTGTGGTGGGTAGAAGATGGCAGCAAACCATCAAAAATGTTTAAAGCTATATTAAATTTGTTGCAACTGTACCAATTGTGTTCATTGTTATTTTATAATTTCGTAAGTATATTTATTACACAGAAAGTCAAAATTCAGTTTCAAACAAGACATTGTAAAATAAAAAAAGAAGAAAACTAAGGTTTTGAGGTTGTTTCTTAGTAAGTTCATATCTAGACTACATAATAGCAGTCTGATGTTGAATTGTTAACTTAATGTGACCTCTAAGCGCTGATGAATTTGCACAGTTCTTTGTACTATTTAACTGTTCAATTCTATGTATTTCATTTTCAAGCACTTGTGTTTCTACCTAGGAAAACAAGATTATAAGAAATCAAAATCTGAAGTCAAAGATTCTAAACTTAAGGCTCAGACGAAGCAAACCAAAACAGAAGTCATTAAAGTAAGTTTGAAATATTCAGAATTAAATTTGTTTGAAGGAGATTGGAATCTGTGCAATCATTAATAAAGTATGAAAAGCCAAATTTTTTAAATCTATTTCATTTGAATAACTTTTACAATACTTTAAATTTTTTCGACTTTTTAACTACAATGCGTTCAGAATCTTTTTTAAATAATGACGAGACTAAAAACAGCCACAAATGTTTTAATCATTGGCGTAATTAAGGGGGGGGTTAACAGTGACCTAACCTCCTCCCCCCCCCAAAAAAATTAACTTCCCCCCTCTCTGAAAAAAACGAAACTGACAAATGAATCCTATGTATGGAGCATTGGGGTGAGGGCCATGGTTTACGGAAAAGTGTCCCTCAAGACATATCGTCTCGCAGACATTTCACCCCTCTGGACATTGTGCCCCCTGTAGATAATTAGTAGGCTACCAAAATGTAAATAATACATGAATTGTTTATTAGTAGAACACTTGTCCTACGAACTTTGCTTAAACAAAATGACCACCTATACTAGTGTTTCTCAACCGCTGGGCCGTCGCCTTGTACCTTGCTTTGGCATCATTTATATCATACAATGATAGATTCCCCTGGAATTTAGCATTGTAGGTTTCTAAGCAATTTGTATGAATAAATATTTTATCGTGGAAATATTCTAAGAAGAATGATAGTCATGAATGTGTCTGAAAGCCTAGACCGGAACGTCTAAATAACATCTGTGCCGCAACTGACATTGAGCAAGCTGTGTACTTTTAATTATATGAGTATTCATGAATGATCGATAATTTTCAGACATCGAAATCTTTTAGCATTCGAGAAAGGGTATAACGCTCATTATGACCTGTCATAAAAAGTGCCCTCAAGCCGATTACAATAATGTGCGGTCATCCTCTGTTCTTAAAACTGGAAGAAATGAGTTAACCAGTTAGCAAGGAAGAGTATCAGAAAAGTGTGTATTAATGGAAGGAGTGTTTTGATATATATAATTATTCCATAGTTATATTTATAATTATTCCATATATAGTTATGGAATAATTATACTTTATAATTATTCCATAGTTAATTATTCATACTTATGATAATTACATGAACGTTAAAAAATTACAAATAAATTTGTCGAGACCAGGTCCTCGTCTTATAAAAAAAAGAATTTACTGGGCCACGACATTATAAAAGTTGAGAAGCACTATTTTATACTATATTTTTTTAATTATTCTTTTAAGTTGACACTCATTCAATGCTTTTTGGCAAAAACGTTCATACAATGAAAATCGTTTATAACGAATCCCAATCACCCGATCTTCACTTAACCAAAATGACCTGTACTGTTTTTATTAAGTGTTCACTTAAAAAATAATCTGAAAAAATAGTTTAGAAAATCTCTTCAACTAAGTGAGGCTCTGATGTTCATTATGAACGATTTCCACTATATTAGCGTTTTTGCCAAAAAACATTGGAGGAGTGTCCGCAAAAATAATTAAGAAAATAGTATACAAACTCACTTCAGCAAAGTTTTGGTGACCTGTGTTCTACTGTTAAAGAGTTAAATGGATTATTTACATTTTTTGTATCCTACTCATTATCGACAAGGAACAAATAGTCTGTGGGGGGATATGAAATTCTGGAGACTATTTTTCTGGATCCCGTGAGCTATATTCCACCCCGGGGCATATCAAGGCCTCAACTTGGAAACTCGATATATGTTAGACGTGCATTTGAAGAGCCTCTAAAATATTAGTTGCTCCAAGCCTCGTATTTTCTCTGAAAGGCCCTGCCCCTCCACCTTCCCGAATTCTCGAGGTTGGCTACATCAATGGTTTTGATGTGTTTTCACTATTTGTGTTGATTCTTGTTTTGTTTCAATTTCAGGAGCTTTTCGTTCTGATGAGTTTCTTAATATTTGTACTTGGCCTTGTATTTGTTTTTCTGTACATATACCTGGACAAGAAAGAAGGCCCTTTCATCGAGAAAGTTTAGCCTGTAGTTGTGTTTTAGAAAGCCTTTTATACTGCACTTGTTATGCCAGTATGCTCATAAAACCAGTTTTACGTTGTACTTGTATTTGTGGTACTTTAGAAAGCCACTTTTATGCAGAAGTGCTAGTAGTACTTTAAAAAGCTGGTTTTGTGTTGTACTCGTACCTTATTTAGTCAGTTTTATGTTGTGCTTGACCTAGTGGTGTTTTATAAAGCTACTTTTATATGGGACCTGTGCCAGTAGTGCTTTATAAGGTAAACTTTATACTGCACTTGTGTCATTGGTTCTTTGAAGCCAGCTTTATGGTGCACTTTTGCCTTATAAAGCCATTTTATATTGGGCTAGTTGCACTTCATAAAACCGGTTGCATACTGCACATGTATCAGTGGTACTTTATAAAGCCAGTTTTATACTATTTGTTTATTTTTATCAGTTTTATGTTGTGCCTTTGGCCTAGTAGTGCTTTATAAAGCCGGTTTTATTCTGCACTTGTGCCAGTGGTACTTTAAAGTCAAAGTAAAGTGGTACTTATAAAGCCAGTTTTATCCTGCACTCATACCAGCCGTGTCTTTTATAGTCAGTTTTATACTATTTGTTTATTTTTTCAATTTTATATTGTACTTGGACTAGAGGTGCTCTATAAAGCCGGTTTTATACTGCACTTGTGCCACTGGTACTATATAAAGCTAGTTTTATCCTGCACTCATGCCAGCCATGCCTTTTAAGGTCAGTTTTATACTATTTGTTTATTTTGTTTTCAATTTTATATTGTACTTGGACTAGAGGTGCTCTATAAAGCCAGTTTTATATTGCACTCATGCCAGTGATGCCGTATAAAGCCAGTTTCATTCTGCACTTGTACTAGCCAAGTCTTTAAGGCCTGTTTTATACTATCCATTATATTCTGTATATTATTCTTAATTTTTCCAAGTTGTCAGCATTCCTCATGTACACAAGGCAATCATGATTAAGTAATTTAAGTTTGCACTTTAAAGACCAACCTCCATTTTTAGAGGACCACTCGCATTTTAAAAAACAAAAAAACTACAGCAATAATCTTACCATTATTGATGAGGTTACAATTTTTGAGATTCCATTCCATGTAAGATATTATTACCCTTCACAGGGATAACACAATTGCCAAATAATGGTCAACACACAAAACCACCGGGGCGAGTTTTTCGTGGAGGATTTTTATTACAAATAAATTTGACACCCTAAAGTTTTTCTCCTAAACAAAAATATCTCTAGTTTGAGCTACTAATACGTGGATGTCAAATTTATTTGTAATAAAAAATCCCCCACGATAAACTCACAAAAATCTTGCCTCGAAGGCTTTGTGTGTTGACCATTATTTGGCAATTGTGTTATCCCTGTGAAGGGTAATAATATCTTACATCCTTATATACGGAGAAAGAGAGCGTTGTTCCTGTCTTCGTTCGTCTAGCGATCAAGACACTCCGGGGTCAATGGAGGGACCCTGGTTCGAATCCAGGAGGTGCATGTGTCTTTTTTTTCTTCTCCTAAACAAAAATAGCTCTAGTTTGAGCTACTAATACGTGGGTGTCAAATTTATTTGTAATAATTCCATTCCATGTAATTACATTGGTACAGGCGCAATCAAAGTAAATACATTCTTAAATCTGTATCTTACCTCTCCCCCAAACCAATAATAGTGTATATAAGGAGAAGTTTGAAAATATGCTTTGAATATCCACAGTGCCTTCTCGCTCAATTCGTATGTCCTCATAACCAACAGTGCCTACATGTAGGTTGAAATGTAGAAAAACAGCTGCCTGCTAATAGTCCATTTTTGCAACTTCAACGCTTTAAATACTGTCATGCCCCAGTGGTCGTAATGGCTGGGTTTAATTACCAATAAGCTTAATTATAATTAATTAATATTAATTATGCCATGTGTTCAGTTGAAAAGGTAACGTCTTGTATAACTCTTGATAGGAGTTGGGTAGGAATTTGAAACAAAAAAGGAAATTTTTATTTCCAGGAGCTGTGTGTGGGGGAGTTCAAAATTTATATTAAAAACTTGTTGTTCAACCTCCAGCACCCTTCATACTTTAAATCTTCAAATTCAACCCCCTATCTTTTGGTATATCATTGCAAAACAGCATAAAAAATACAATAGTCAATTCTGCTTAATTGGGCCACTGCTTGATAGAGGCATCTGCTTAATTGGGCCAAATCTCAAGGAACGGAATCCAAACCAAGAAACTAATAGTAATTTACATCACTTAATTGGGACAAAAATTTAAGATTGCAATTAATTTGTATGTACATATTATGTTACATATGGCCTCAAAAAATGTACAAATAATTTAATGTAATGTGATCTTATATGCACTACAAGACTTCAGATACGTAGTATCACACAATTTTTACCGTCGGAGTTGTGATGCAACACTGTTACGTATGTGAAACACATTGGCATCATAGGGCTTGACTTGTTAATGGGGTAAAACTGAAGGCACTGTCAGTTCCAGCTACATGTTTTATTTTAAAATTTATTATTTTTTCCTTATGTATATTGTTATATCTTATTTTCTTATAAGTATTGTATATTAATTTTGTAGTATTGAAAGAAACAGGGCAGTGTCTTAACGCAGAACATTGGCTGTGGTGACGGAGGTTCAGATTCTTCATTAAACTATAGATCCAGCTTGCCAATCCAATCTGGCCAACATGATTAGCTTAAAACGTGTATGTGTGATAACAAAGAGAGAGACCTTCATCCTGCTGGATTAAAAATGGTTGTCAATGATGATGATGAGGTACAAAGTACTTTTGCCTTTTTGTAGTTACGGTTAGAGAGTGCTTATTAGCATTGCACTGTGGCAGATGTAGAAGATACGGCAGTGTCGTAAAACGTCTCTTTTCTGCCCACCGTAGTGTGGGGTTGTGTTTCCAAGATTTGCAAAATACAGTTTTGATGCTTTCTGCACATGCTGATTATAATGAAATATACAAAATTAGTGTTTTCACTGGAAATTTCTGAAGTTTGTGCAGTGTAGGTCTAACCACGAAAGTAAATATACTTTTCGCCTCCTCATGTGTTTCAAAAATTGTATCTGGTGGTCGGTTAGAGAAATAGTAATGATGCATAAAAAAGAGGTTGAATCTCATGGACAGAATGTTGTGATTATTGGAAGGAGGGTGTGTGGAGGCAAACATATATACATTTATATATTACAATATATGTAAAATTGCAATTTATTTTAAATAATTGAGGAAGGTGCTCAGGCTCCAAGGGCCCATGGAACTACAGGGTTCCCACGGGTCTCTTAAAGTCCTTAAGAACTCCTTATTTTGGTTTTAATTTTTAATTTTCCTCAAAAGTACTTAGTTTTTTTTGTCAGCAGTCCTTAAAACTCCTTATTTTTTGTGAAATTGGAACATAATTGACGGGATGATTCAATCATGGTTTTGTACCCTATATGCTGATATGTAGGTGATTGAATATTCATACTTAGAGACACATGACAAGCAAACAACTTAAAATAAGCTGTAACATACGAAGGCAAAAGACTATTGTCACATGATGGTCTGAAGCATTGGCGCCGATAGCCTAAAAATATTGGTGGGGGACAACATGCCAGTAGAAGGCATTTTGTTTGAAATTGAATGGGGGATTTGGAACCTAGCATGACATTGGGATGCTCCTGCTAACGATGCTCATGGTCTGGAGGATTGCTCTCTGCAGTCAGGATATAAATGCTATTGATGACTTTTTTGGTGGAACACAAGATGATGAAGTTGTGTTTTTTAATAAAAAGAAAATACTGTTATGTTTAAAAACTAAAATATTTTGCGTTGAATTAGATATTGAATTTATTTAAATAAAACTGTTCCAATTTTTGAACAATGTTTTAATTACAAAGAAAGATAAAAAAAAACCATATATATTGCACATATGCACAAACATACATGCACTATGTGAACGAAATATTTTTGTTCATATATACCAGGTCGAATGTGAAGGGGTCACATGACATCCGCATGTAAATTTAAAGAGATGGGGGGGGGCAACGTCCACATGTAGATATATGTGTAAAGAGGGCATAAGAGTAAAAAATTTGAGAACTACTGACTTAATCGATAGTGATGCGATGTAATATGGTTTTTGGCATATCGTAATTTGTCTTTAGAAAATATCGTTTATGTCCTTTTAAACTTCTTGTTTTTTATTTTGGAAAAAGGGTGGGAACCCAGAACTATATGCTAATGTTGAATCCTCGTCGTTGTTTTTAAATTTTACTTTATCGATAAACTGTACCCTTATATGTAACCAATAGTGTAGAAAAGGGGGGGCTCTGGGGGCTTACCCCCATTAGAAGAATATAAAATACATGGTTCTCTGTAACCTTGAATCACTTCATCCTTTTTTTTTTTTTAAACTGTTTGAGTCCCTCCATATTTTTAACTTTGCTTCACTCCTGTATGTAGCCTATGATGCTTTGTTACAACTGCAAAGGTAAGTTCAATCCACATAGTAACAAGGCGTCATTCTACACTGATTTGTAGCTTGTGGTTTGTTTCCAAGGAGGAAGGAATGAGTCTCGAAGTGAAACTCGACACAGCACATGATCTCACCTTTCTTTATTCCCTAATGTGCAAATACTAACGTTATACCTAAGTTTCATGTGATACATCATGATTGCGCAGTGTATAAGTGCCATTTACTGTTGGTTTTAGAAACAGTTTTACTCTTTTTATTGTGTATATTTTTAGCTGTGTAGACGCTGTTACATTTTCCTTTTAGTGTGAGGCCAGTTTTTAAAATTTTTGTATTATTTGTATCTTTAGATTTGGAATCTGTGTAAAACACAAGGTTTTGTGTAATAAAACGTATTTTTAACAATATGCTAATATGTGTGATTGTGAGCAAGAGGTTGGGGATCACAAACTTCCCCATTTTTAACAAATATCATTAGCTTCAAAAAATGAAATTGATTATGAGGGAATATTTTGTTTTTATCAATCCCCCTCCACATGTTTTTATATCTTGTGTACATGCCTGTTACTATATTTTTGGGGAATTGGGACCCTGAGAAGCCTTTATCTTATGAGTCTGATCCTTCTGATGCTGCCTCAACAAGTAAGTTAACGGAACTCTGACCTATAGGCGACCCATGGGGGCGGGGGATTGGAGAAAAGTGTGTTTATTGTATATATATATATATTATAGATTTCTTATTGTAATTTGGAAATTGAAAAGCCAGAGTAGTAGGGACCCCTAAATGCATTAAGACGGCTTTGTGTCGCTCGGGACCCGGTCCCTCTGTCGCTGCAATATTCTATGGATATTTATAAAATTGTATTTTTGTTTTATTGTTTTTGCGAAAGAGAACATTAATTATGCTAATCATTCTTGAGAACGAGAAGGCCAACGAAGTATAGAGGTAATTCATATCGTTCACCAGCCGACATGAATGATTCATTTTATCTAGCGTAGATAAACAAAATCATTCACTTATTCGATCTTTGAACGACTTTTCACCTCTGTATCATCGTTGTTACGAAGCTGACATCGATATTTTTAAAGAATTGTAATCGATTCAAATATGTACAATTTTAGTGAGATGTGATAATAAAATGTGTTTGTTTTTAGTAGACTTTCATTTCATTAATAATAATAATATTTATAATCAGGGACTCCGAAAGCTAATGCAGGCTCCCCAAGCTCACTTCCTTGGGTCCCCTCCCCACACACACACATACAGCAATGGTCCTTGCCAGCGCGATCCCCTAGACTTCACCCGGGCTGCCTGCTTCCCCCTCTCCTCTCGTCGGCTGTGGTTATAACGTTCGCAATTGCGTAGCCGGAGCAGTAATTTTATCATTGGAGAAAGATACAAAATTCGTGGGTGAACGTCAAAATTCCGCCAAAAAAAAGTTCAACATTTCAAAATATTATTTGTCAGTTTTGTAACATAGTAATACGCAGTAGTGTAGCTAAGGGGGGCGGCAATTAGCCTTTAAAAAACAAAATTTATTTGTTTTGTTACTCCATGGGGGTGGGGAGGAGAGCGGCAATAAGTCGCTCGCCCCGGGCGTCAAAATATATAGCTACGCCATTGGCAATACGAATTACCAATACGTAGATAGTAGGTATCAAAATCTTATACTAACGAAACTATTATTTTGAATTTTATTTTTTTGAGATGCTATTAGTTGTTATTACAGGTTTATTACGTAGCTATACTTATCGCCAAATGAAATTATTTATTAAATTTTTACTAAGTCAAACATAACTGTTCTTTTAAAGCCATTCAATGTAACATTCCACGTAACACAGACCGTACTGATGTAGCTTAGATAATATAGCTATAATATAAGATAGAATATCTGATAAGTGGGTAGTCTAACATGGCTGGGGAGAGAATATATCGCAGAAGTGACATCGACTTGGGCACTTCAGATTGGCCGTGCATAATTCACATTTCGGATAAGGCGCTGTTAGGAAGACTGCTACATTTATATGAAAAATTTCACATACTAAACTGGAATATTATTTGTTTAAGCAACATTGATTCATTATATCAGTACTTATTGCAGTTCTAGTTTCAGAGCTACAGTGACATTATACCTGTCTAAAGTGACCACCTTGCTGGACTGCAATGGTCAGCAAACACGATAAACTATGGTACAGTCAAGTCCGTACGAATTCTTTCTTATAAAAAGTGATCACTTTATACAAGTGATCAATTTACCCTAGTGTTCACTTTCTAAGGTTCCATTGTATGTAACGTGAAAAGGGGAATTTTTTAGGGAACAGTGTCCACACTGTCACTAAATAAGAGTCTTAGCAATTATAACACGTTTGGATTAATTTATTTTTGAATTTCGAAATAAATAATCCAAGAACAAATAA
>QLNU02014802.1:78188588-78203947 GCA_006491805.2 Dysdera silvatica | reverse complement strand
ACACTGGCACTTCGGGATGATCGATACAAGCAATTACAGTCATGGGCACCCCGAAGGGGTGCAAGAGGGTGCACTGGCACCCTCTTGGGCTTATCCTTACCTTGGCTTATGAAAAAGGGGAAAAAAGGACTGAATTCACAAGAAACTATAGTGCAGCAACACAATACAATTGGAATTTTTCCTGCACGCATCCCCTGCATGTAATTCTGGTGGCGCCCATACATACAGTTTAACCTCGATTTAACGATTTTTACGAGACTGGTGCAAATAATCGTTAAATCAAGGAATTCGTTAAATGGAGGGAACATATTTATCAGAACCGATGAGGACAATGAGGGGAGGGGGGCGATGGGTCCCGATCCATTTCTTGGGGTGAGAATTTACATGTAAAATGCTTTAAAAGTAGCAATTATTGCATTTGAAAAACTAACAATATTTTTTACACTTTTGGCTATCCCCCGAGCAAAAATCATGGGCATAGGCGTACGCAGCAAGTTCATAAGGAGGGGTTATGCTCAATGAGGAGGGTTTACAAAGATACAGCTCATATATTCAGGGGCGGACTGGGCCGCCGGTGCGCCCTCATGAGCGATAGGCCTTGCGCCTCCGAAGAATGGACAAGGATCTGCGCCCTCCAAGGTATGCACTTTTTAAGAGAAACTAGTCCGCCCCTGCATATATTCCTATGTTAAATACGAGTATACACAATTCTATTGCACCAATAAAAATATTTATTGGACCAGTAAAAACATTCGTTAAATCGAATACATCGTTAAATCGGGTATCGTTAAATCGAAGTTAGACAGTATAAGCAAAGTGTCGATATTTTTATTTGATACCTAGTAGGACATGGTCAACCAAATGTCCAATGGTATCGGTAAGGGGATTTTTTTTTTTTGCCAACACCCGAAGCAAATAACTACTTTAATGTATTAAGAATTTTAATGTATTCAAAATATTGCATATATTTCAATTCTAGGGATGGGGGGGGGCAAGTGACTCCCTGCCCTCCCCAAACGACGCCCATGCAGGAGCTTTTTAAAGTTATTGTGCCAAAACAATAATGTACGTGCCAGACTACACTCACCCAAATGTTTAACGTTCAGTTTACTACCTAACAATTAATGAAAATTAATAGATTAGTTAACTAAAGGAATAAAAATTAGTAATTTGAGGTACAAATTAATAATTAGCACTTTAATAAGATACAAATTAACAATTAGTAATTTAGGAAGATACAAACTAATAATTAGCAAATTAATAATTATACAAATAATGAGTAATTTAGGAAGATACTAAACCAATACCAAAGCAAATTCAATAATTAGTAATTTAGGAAGATACAAACTAATAATTAGCAAATTAATAATTAGTAATTTAGGAAGATACAAACTGATAATTAGCAAATTAATAATTATTAATTTAAGAAAATGCAAATTAATAATTTAAGAAAATGCAAATTAATAATTTAAGAAAATGCAAATTAATAATTTAAGAAAATGCAAATTAATAATTAGTAATTTAAGAAAATGCAAATTAATAATTAGTAATTTAAGAAAATGCAAATTAATAATTAGTAATTTAAGAAGATACAAATTAATAATTAGCAAATTAATAATTAGTAATTCAGGAAGATACAAACTAATAATTAGTAATTTAGGAAAATGCAAATTAATAATTAGTAATTTAGAAAAAGGGAAATTAATAATTAGTAATTTAATAAGATACAAATTAATAATTAGTAATTTAATAAGATATAAATTAATAATTAATCAAATTAGAGGACAAAAAATCTTTAGGGAATGGATTCTTTGCAAGGAGTTATTTTAAAATCAATTCGCATGCCATCGAAAGGTGTTCGCGTGCCAAGTATAGCACACGTGCCTACTGGCGTACGCAGGGGGTGTTGATGGGAGTTGTAACCCCCCATTGCAATGAAATTTTGTATATTTAACATAGGAATATGCGAGTTGTAGCTCTGTAACCCCCCATTGAGCCTATAACCCCCTTATGAACTTTCTGCGTACGCCTATATGCGTGCCACATGTTGCCAACCCTTGGTATAAACTTTAAAAATTCATAAATAATGAAGTGCGGTTTGCGCGAGAACTGTTATCTGGATTTTTTTTAACAGAATTTGTGTTAGTTATACCTCTGAACATAACAAATCAAAATTAGTAATTCAATTGGTCACCAAAACGTTCCTTCCCTGGCAAACTCCTCAACGGCAAACTCTTCGACAAATATATGCCGCCGTAAGCTTTAGCTTACTTAGAATATTGGTAAGTCGGCCACTGGTTGATGGGGGGGGTCATGAAACCTCGCCTATTGAGTATATAATACGTTACAATTTTGTAGAAATAGGGATTTATAGCCCTGTGAACTCCCTTTAAAACCCTGTAGACCCCGTTTCTACCACCACCTCCCAAATTTCTGCTGGCGCCAGTGGCTCAAAGTAAAATCCTTTTCTTTTGAATTTCAAGTTATCGCGTAGTTTGATTTGTTTGTATAAATTGCCATTTGTGCATGATGTTAACGGGAAAGGTGGCCGCCGAAGGACAGCACTGCAATCCCAGAGTTTGCATAAGTCAGTGAATCTCAAAGTAGGTGATTGTCAAATCAGGAGGAGAGGTGGGCTTTGAAACGATCCTTAGCATCCTCACGCTCTTAAAACCCCTCGGACCGCCATTATTTTAGCTCTATCTGCCATAGCATCAACAAACGATGTTTTGGGCTTGTTATTTGTAACAAATTGCTTTTGACGCAAAATACGCATATCGTCGTAAAATATGCTGCAAAGATTTGTTTTTTTGAAGTTTATTTGCATATAAATATAATACGTGAATTTCAGTTGGTCTCTAAAAATCTACACCAAGATTACATTACGGACGACATAACATATTTAGAGTTGCTGACAGTGGTTGACCGTTAATTGAAAGAGAAAGAAAATGCAATTTTGAGAGCTGCAATTCCACCACACAAGAGGTAAGTGGCAACTAGAAGAAATTACGAAAACCTGAAACTTTTTACAATAATATCACCTGAGACTCTTTTTTTTCTATATGCTATATAATGCTAATTCCTATAACATATAATGTTTATATTATTGCATATATAACATATAATACGTATATTATTGTGTATATAATATATAAAGCTTATATCATTGCACATATAACAAACATATAATGCTTATACTTGACAATTCTTTATAAAGTTCTATATAAAGCTCTACAACTTTTACTGTACATATATAAATAGCGCTGTGCTATTATAACACCTGTTGCCAAATTAGTATCACAAATAAATAAATAAATAAATTATTTTTAAAAGATACATGTCAACCAATTTCTATGCCTTTAATGTCAATCCTAATAACAGTTGCAGTTTCAATACTGTACATTATTAGAACTGTTCACTATGTCTGCTTAGTACCGATTAGAACAGCAGTGTGCTGTTCATGTTTGTTTTAATACTGTACGTTTTGTTGTTTTATTACCGTACATTCTGCTGTTCCAGGGCTCAGTTTCTAAGAAAAAATGTACAGGAGCCCTAATATGATAAATCGATTAAAAAATGTAATGGCTGCAAAAGAATCGATAAATCATATTAATTGTTTATATCCATTTTTCTGGACAACAAAATTCATGACTTTAATCAAAAATTCATTCTTTTTTCATGAAAGTGTCTATTTAGGGGTTCTGGCTAATATTTAAATAATCGTGAAAAGCCGGACACCAGTGGACTTTCGCCCAATTTGATCCCTGTGCTGTTCTAACACACATTCTGCTATTCAATAACACGTGCAGTTCTAATTAGGCACACGTAATGAGGCTGTGTAAAATCGCTCGCAGTCTTAATCATTGAACGAATCGGCTCATTTAACACATATGGGAACAATCGTTCATTTGATTCGATCAATATGCGATTTTGCATATCTCATATTCAAGCGAAAATAACGTTACCTTACACACAACTCTAAACACTAAAACTTATACATGCTCTAAAGGTGAGCGGGGAATGGGAGAACAAAAAAAGAAAAACTTGCTGTATAGATGATTATAGGTACCGTATAGCAAAAATAGGCGAAGCCTAGGGGGCCCCTTACTTCATTTTTTGGCCCCCGAATAATAATAATAATAATTAAATTAATAATAATAAAGTAATATAAAAAGAGGATCCAAAACCTTTTCTTGCCTAAGTAACTTAAAGGGCCCAAAATCTTTTCTTGTCAAGAAACTTAGCTATGCCACTGCTTCCACCAGACGAGTTCTGACATCACAATCAATATTCCTAAATCATAGCATAGGATTAATATGATGAATATGCCGCGAACTGTACGAAAGGGAAGGGACCGGTGTGCTCGACTTGACTTTTCCATTTCGTTTTGTGATTTTAAGCGCAGACGATACAAATGGTCGTTAAAGAGTTTGCGCAAGATACCAGATCCGTGAAGCCTTATAATCACTTCGTTGAATTCTTTGATGCAACAGAAGCCTTTTCTGAAAGCAATCGCAACAGGGATCATCTGTAAACTGTCTTGCGAGAAAAACAAATCTTCGTTTTTACCAATTTCGTATGACTTTACTCGGGTTAATCGAATGTTCTCGATGAACGCAAAGCCCTTCTCCAATATAACTGGTATATTGTCCTGTGCGCCATGCTTTGTGTAGCTTTGAGGATGACTTCGCAAATGGATACTTAGATCTTGCGATATTGCGTTCGTTTCGTCCATAAGCATCGCCTGTAAAAAGGAGTGTCCTATGGTCGTGACCCTAACTTTACCACTTTTGCTTGCTGTGGCAAGTTCGGTAAAAGTGGCTATTTGGTGTTCCATAGTCGGAGACATCAAGAAAGAGAGGAGCACAGCAGAGAAGCACAAAGACAAAAAACGCGTTGCCATATTGCTAAAACCGAACAGTATTTTTGAGGACAGACGATCCATATTTCTAAGTGCGCGGTTGCTAATTAGTATCTCAAAGGCTCTTAAAATTCCATCAAAATACTTGACAATACCTGGTGTTCTTGATTGATATCTTTGGCCGAAAGCAAACAGAAACGCATAAGACACAAGAGACAGGATGATACTCATCCATACAGAGGATTGGAATGGATACAAATAAGCCAAATTATTGTCCACTAAACCAGCTTTCTTAATAGTGAATGACACGCGATCTACTGCATGTGGGAAAGCAAAGTCCACGACTTTAGATCTTTCGTGGGTTGCCGTCACAATTTCGACTACCATATCAGCTTCCTGTCGTTGTAGCATCCCTACCAAACCTCCATATTGGCCATCTTCGTTTTTGTTACCCCATGTGCCGTCCTCTGGTGTCACTAGGTCAAACTCAAAGTCCAGCATGCTTGATAAGATCTTTAAGAGCTCGTATTCGAAACCGCCAACTCCTTCATACACACCCGCTTCTAATTCATCTAACTGGAAGAAATTGGAAGAATTAACTGCAGCCACAATTAATTTCTTCATCAAGGTTCTGTGCAAAAACTTTCAATAGAGGAAAAGAAATGTTCAGCTTGTTCCTTCAAGCGACTTCGAAGGACAAAATTATTGGTTAATCTGAACCAAGTTCGTCTGAAAAAGTGTACTTGTATATTCAAAACGACAAGGGATATCGGTTTTTCAATTACGAAAGGCTCATCAGTCACTGTCAGACATACTAAACCTTAATGTGCGTATTCAATGGAAATTATGTGCAATTGATTATTTGCAATAGCTATTGCTTCATGATTTCCAGGACATCTATTCACGTGAATTTTATAGGATCAGTCTGTCTCTTTTGTCCGAGAATTTCCCCTAGAATAACATTTAATAGACATATTTTTAGGAAAGGGGCAAGCTAAATTATAGCGCAAGATACGAGCGAAAACCATTTCAATTTAGGCGCTCTATTTTATCTTAGCTAATGTGGGTTCTCAACTGCTATATATATATATATATATATATATATATTTAAGATGAATATAAAATTATATAAATAAAATTGTAAGCAATTGAGATGAAAATAGAGATTCGATAAAATTGAATTGATTAAGCTGAATACACGATTATTGAAAACCTAATAATTAAATACATTAGTTTAGAAATTGATGAATAAATCAGTGAATAAGCCAATATAGAAATCAGTGAGTAAACTAATATAGTAATGAGTACATCGACGCAGAAGTCATTTAATAAAACAACGCAAAAATTAGTGAATAATTCAATGTATAAATTAGTGAATAAGTCAATGTAGAAATCAGTGAGTAAATAAATGTAGAAATTAGTGAACAAGTCAATATAGAAATCAGTGAGTAAGAGTGGAATAAATCAATTAAATTAAATATAGTCTAGCCTTGATTTAACGATTTTTACAAGATCACTGAAAATAATCGTTAAATCGGGGGAATACATTTATCGGAACCAGTAACGCATCCACGGGTGGGAATGATGGATCAACGGGCTCTTCCTTGGGTTGAAAATTTACATGTAAAATACGTTAAAAGTAGTAACTATTACATTAAAAATAATAACACTATTTTTTATAATTTTGGCCCTTCCCCGAACAAAAAAACATAGTTGCACCATTGAACGGAACTGAACTAAGAAATTATGAAAAAAAACCCCCATAAAAATGCTTACCAGCATTCTGAAGAATACATGTTAATTTTAATAAACATAAGACACAAGTATGTATGCAGTTACTACTTCGAAAAGACGTCTTTGATTGACCTTCGTTTTGATTTTTCTTGGGAGTTGGCATTTAACATTGCCTTTTCGATTTCTGCAAATCCATCAAAAGATCATCGTTAGCGTCAGAGAGCAATAAATACTTTGCACGCTCTTAACAAGCATGTGCTTCAATTGAGTAAACTCAATTGAAGTTGATTTTCTGACGATAGTTAACTTTTTAACCGAAATTCTACTTGCAGCTACAAGTTACTGACGAAGAATTATCGTTAAATCGAAAAATGCCAACGTTAAATCGAGGATGCCGACGTTAAAACAACAAAATCATAACACTGGATTCAATATAATTCAACCTGGACCAATGACAATCATTAAATCGAAGTTAGACTGTATATTAATCAATGTGACTTGGTAATCATTAAAGTAGATCTGACCAAATCAATGAATGAAATACAAAAATCAGTGAATAAAATGCAAAAAGTGAATAAAATACAAAAATCAGTGAATAACATCACGGAAATTCATATAACAATATATACTAGATATTTGAAATAAAAATAAAGTAAATGCCACAAGATCTCAAAATTGTGAATTCGTGAGGTCATGAATTATGGGTAAATAGTAGGTAGAAATTAATTAATTAATGTATTGTCATGTAGGAGCACCACTGCGAAAGCAGGCAGTTCGTGGAGCCGATAAATTTTAGTCCTGTTGCATCCTTTTGTCCCCAAAAAATGAACCACTGACGCACTTCCAATTTAGATGGCACTTATAGTTGAGGAGGCATATTTATGACTAATTAATTAGCGAGCGAATGAAAGCTGACATGTCGAAGCTGCTACTGCACCTGCCACTGATAAATGTCTGCATTGTTGTCATAAACAGGGGGGCAGGGTTTTTTCGCCCCCTCCAGTGTCGGAGGGGGAGAGGCGGAAGGCATATTTTGCTCCCCACTATCGAGGAATACTATTAAAATTTTAATTTCAAAAATATCATTAAACATTTCCACTAATGTAGCAAAGCTGAAAGAAACTTAGATTTTAATTTCAGTTCCTGTTAATAGATGTTGGCACCATACCGTCAATAATACTATTTTACATTGCCCCCTGGCGTATCTATTGTTAAAAAAAGTTAGTGGCTGTTTACCTGTACATTCCCTTTCAGTCTTTGTGAAACCATCGATCTTAAAGCTTGGTGCTCTGCGAAATCAGTAAAATTGAAATCGTTCAAGTGGTTGTTGTTTTGTAATTCAGTTTATTTTAACTATTTAATTAACTAATTAAAAATTAATTTATTTAGTTAATATTTTATAATAACTGCTGGGGATTTGTGGCAATAGATGACGTACCAGTTTCTCTCCGGAAAAGATCTCTCGCCCCTTCCCCCCCTCTCCAAAACGTTGGCACGTCACTGGACACAAAGTTTCAATTAAATACCAGTTTTAACAATTGTTGTTGTTGATGATGATACAAGAGATTCTAGGAAAGTTGTCCACTGCTTCGGCACTGTTTTCCAAGAAGAGGGCTGTTAAAATAACAGAAAGTGGAAGGTGAGAGAACACACGCATAAATGACGTCGAGAGTTAACCCGATTGAAAAACCAGGTATGGGTTTGTGATGACGAGGCATTACAGAACTTCAAGATTTTTACGGAGGAATGCAACTAACTTTTTGACTAACCCTCATATGTATATAGCTTGAAACAGTTGTCATGCAAAAGAGAATTACCTTTTAATTTTTATTTTCATAAAATAAAACAAAAGTTCCTTATGTTGTCTTTTTTTTATAATTAAAAGATCAAAAGTAATATAATAACCGGTCTGCGGCTGCCCCTGAGATCGGCCGCCCACGTGCAGGGGCACCTCATTCGCCCCGCAAGAAACGGCTCTGCTTAATCGTAAAAAATGTGACGTACCAATAATATAGAGAAAAAGTAGTGTTCGAGGTCGAGACAGAGCCATAGAGAGAGAGAGTTCGGTCACAGGAAGTGCATGGCATAAATTTCGCTCAATCCCCCCCTCCAGAACAACGTTACACTGTTTTACTGCAATCGGCTATATAATACTGAGTTATATATATATATAGAGAGAGAGAGAGAGAGTTCGATCACAGGAAGTGCATGACGCCATTTTCGCTCCATCTCACTCCTCGTTCAGTACGACGTTACACTGTTGCATTTGCTATAATCGGCGTATTTTTTAGTCTCAAAACGGAATGAAGAGTAATATTACATTTTTCGAGCAAATTTTGTATTTTACCTTTAAAATAAGACATAAAAGGACTTTAAATTAGCGCGTAAAGGCTTTTATATAGGGTTGCAAATTTTTTTTTTCTCCACAAGGGCATTTATAAACATGTAAATAATCTCTCAGTATTTTTCAAATTGCGTTTAGAAGTGATAATTTTGAGGTTTCTTAAAAAGCACTTACCTTCAGGTGGATAACTGTCAATTTCCTCAAAGGCTGGTAGTTAAAAGAAAGTATTATTGTAACTTTTGTTTTAAATTGTTTAACTATTTATTATTGCTTTATAAATATTTTTAACTATTGTACTACTAACTTATTTATAGTTTACTTCACTTTAAATTTACTTATTATATTTATTATATTTTTACTTTTTTAAAACGTATCTACTTTATTTAATTACTCTATTTTATTTAATTACTCAATGGGCAATGATAGCAATGGCAAATGAGACAATATGGTAGGAATTTCATTTGGCTTTAATTTTCCAGAAATTTTCATTTCAAATTGATCAAGTTCAAAGTGTGGCTGAACGAACAACATTTACAAATTAATAACTAAGAAAAAGTATTTTATTTGTACTTAAATTATTAAATGCATGGATAACTTTTTTCACCAAGCATAAAACATTAATGATCCAGGGAATTTCAAGTTGCAGTTATTTTAAATTTGTATTTAAATTATTAAATGCATGGATAAATATTTTTTTTTATTACAGATAAAATAAATTGACGATGCATGCGATTTTAAGTTTGCAGTTATTTTATGAAAAAACATTAATATTTAAAAATTAATAACTGATATAAAAGCTTTTAAATTTGTATTTAAAATTGTAAATGCGTAGATAAACATTTTTTTTTATTATTGATAAAATACGGATAATCCACGCAATTTAAAGCTGCCATTATTTTAAAAGCATAAATATGAAACTAAAAAATTATTTAAAATATTAATGATAGGCATTGATACTTTTATTTTACATGTTTAAATTACGGGTCAAACTTATTCCCGATATTATCTCATATCGTAATACTCTCAGCAAACAAAAAATTATAAAGCGGGTTGCACATTTTTTACTTAAAAACAAAACAAAAACACTTCACATAAACAGGCACACTTTTCACGAAGTCAAAATCTTTTTGTTTTATTTTGGCTAACTAAATTTTGCGCCGTTCTTGATCATTTTTTCCATTTGGAATGTGAAATAATTTTACTCCTTGACCACTTCGATTCTTACAATTTACAGTACAACAAATAACCATTTTTCACAATGAATGGGTTCCGATTATATTGAATATTAAAACACTCGTTATCTGTACCAGCCAAGAGTATGCTAACACAGTACTGAGAGCGCGCGATGATTGAGCCATAATGGCCGCTGTCTGTCACTTGCCCATCAGTTAACCAATCAAGCAGCCTGAGCTCGACAACAATACATGACAGAACTTTCCCCATATATTACTCTGGGTCGAGAGGGTCCTTTCTTACCTCGCGGACTTTCTTATCTGCAGGGCACCCTTCTTATTTTGACTGGGAACTCCATGAAGGCAGGTGTGGAATTTCCTACTCGTGACGTCACATCGGGGCACAACAAGGCTGGCTCTATTAGCGAGTAGAGTGAGCTATGGGCGCTCAAAATATTTTTGATATAGAACATTTCGATGGAGTTTACGGATGCTCGACTTGTGATTATTCTCGAACATTGTTAATGTGAAGAAACTTAATGTGAATTACTTTTCACGTGAACTGTTTCCCAGGGGCGGACTGGGCCGCCGGCCCACCGGGCCTCGGGCCGATGTGCCCTCATGGGCGATAAAACTCGCGCCTTCAAATGGACAAGGTCTCGCGCCCTCCGAAAATCCAAGGTATGCTCCCTTTGAGAGGGCCCAGTTCGGCCCTGCTGTTTACTGAATCCCCTCCAAGATGTAGTAATACGACTCTATACGCCCGTTTCCGGATAGCGTGAACTTCTTTTAACATGAACGAATTTTTTTTTTTCACTGTGAGCGTCACGAGATTCAATTGTATATTATATTTATTGTAATCTCGGTCTGTCTGTTTTTTTTTTTGTTGTTTTTTTAATAGATTATCTAACACTTCTAGATTTTGAAAAGTTACCGAAGATATTTTAATGGGTTATCTAACATATCGCACCCTTGCGACGAAAGTGTTACAACTCAAAAAATCCCAATTTTCAGAAAATGAAAAAAAAACAAAAAAAAACAAACCTGTTTCTGGTTGAATTGAGGGATGTTGTGTTCATCTAATGACATGTGCCAACTAGCAGAAACCCAAATAACTTATGACCTAACATTTTGCATGGCAAAATGCAGCACTGTTTTCTACATCTGGTTATAACATTTTTAACGAATTTTGAGTTGTAACACTTTCGTCGCAAGGGTGCAATATTTGAACAGAGCAGAGGTTCTTCCAAAGGGTGTCTTGTATGGGGCTGGTCAAGTATTACGTAAGCATCTTTGGGGGAAGGGTTTTGAGATTTGCTTATTTTTGCTGACAACGGGACAGAGGGAAGGATCTGAACTATGTTCGCGTAAGATACAGAAAATAATAGAACTCGCACACAGTTACCAAGTAACAACCACCCTAACAGAACTGCGATATTTGGAGGTATATCACGCTGCGAGTAAAAGATATAAAATACACCTAATCACAGTTAAATATTTAATTATTTAAACCAGTGGTTTTTAACACTTTTTCGCCCGGAGGTGGGGGTCCTTCTTCTAGGCTCCCCATGGCCTCCTGACATTTTTAAATTATAATGAATGTATTATTGTTAACAAATGTGCGTATGTGTTTTATCAAATCCGCTTTTTATTTATTACACGCTATTTGCTTACAACATAGGAAATATTAACAATAAAAATATAACAAAATACTTTATCATGCTACCAAAATAGCAATTAAGAGCGTGTTAAAACTTTTTTTTTAAATGAGATAATTTGTGATGATTACTCTCTATTTATAAATCAGCGTTTAATATTATAACGAACTTGGAAGCGTGTTCAATATTACAGTAAATAAGTATTATAATATGCATCACACATTGCATTCTTATTTCAAAGCATATAAAAAAATTAGAGAACCGAAATCTTACGTAAGCATGAAGGGGGAGGCATTTGCTTATTTTTTCTTATTAGGTGGGGAGGAAGAGTATAAAATGTAATACTTGAACGGCCCCTATTTTAAGAGGTTATCCGAGATATTTTAAAGGGCGCATACCTTGGATTTTCGGAGGGCGGGAGTCCTTGCCCATTCGGAGGCGCGAATGCTATCGTCCATGAGGGCGCACCAGCTGGCCGATGGCCCAGTCTGCCCCTGGCTCGAATACCTTCACTTGTAATTTAGGGGCGGACTGGGTCCTCTCAAAGGGCGCATACCTTGGATTTTCGGAGGGCGCTAGTTTTTGCCCATTCGGAGGCGTGAATGCTATCGCCCATGAGGGTGCACCAGCTGGCCGGTGGCCCAGTCCGCCCTGTCTTGAATACCTTCACTTGTATTCAGGGGCCTACTGGGTCCTCACAAAGGGCGCATACCTTGGATTTTCGGAGGGCGCTAGTCCTTGTCCATTCAAAGGTGCGGATCATTGCGAGGGGCAGTCCGCCCCTGCCTGTATTTTCAGATTACTTAAAATATTTTAAGAGTTAATTTGGAATACCTTCACTTGTATTTTCAGATTACTCTGAAGTTATGATATTTACATAATACCTCACATTAAAATCAGCTTGGATTCCAAAACGGAAAAGGCAATGTTTTTCCATTTCCAATCTGGCAACAGCGGTTTTGCCCGATTGCTAATCATAACGGCAATTTTGTTTAAAAATCTGCCAGGACGTAAGCTTCCAAAACGGTTGTTTACCGGATGTCCGAAACCCGTTCGCTTCGCCTCCTCTCACCCTGCCTCTTCCGACTATGCGTCTCCTCAGACAGACGTCTGACCCGATTCCCTGCATTATCTTGTTTCTTTTATGTCGACGGCCCGCGGTGGCCTTTCTCTCGTTTTAGATACATTTTTATCAGGCAATAGTATGTATGGCCTTCCTCTAAGCGGTTGCCCCAGACAGTGCTATTTTTTTTTAAAACATTTTACCACTTCCGCGATTTGCATGTTACGTTCCGGTTGATGACGTGGTTACATGGTCTGTGAGTGCTCACTGAACTGTGTAAACACGCGTTCGCTGTACACCAGCCCTTTAGAAAATCTGTTTCCCCTTAAAGCGGAATATTTGCCAATGCATATGGCAGGGGAGACAGACTGTGTTGATGTTGTTTGTCTTTTATATAAAAAATGCAGTGCTGCAGTAAGAGGCAGGCAGAGTCAAGGGCCAGCATAGCTATAGGGGCTGAGCCCCTCATCTGGAAAATACAAATATTTTTCTCGAAACCAAATATTGTGAATTTTTATTTTAGATTTTTTGTTTTGTACGAAATTGTACTTAACAATAGAAATTGCTCTTAAATTGGAAAAATAAGAATAGAAATTGTTCTAAAATTGAAAAAATAAGAATAGAAATTGTTCTTAAAATTGAAAAATAAGAATAGAAATTATTCTTAAAATTGAAAAATAAGACAGAAATTGTTCTTAAATTGAAAAATAACAATAGAAATTGTTCTTAAAATTGAAAAATAAGAATAGAAATTGTTACGTTAAAAATGTATTCAAAATAGCTTTCTACGGTAGATCTGGTTTATATAATGTTTTTTACAGAGGTTTGAATCTTCATATACTTTATAATAAGGACAGGGGAAATTATAGAGAGGTATACTAAAATTGTTTTCAATGCAAAAATTACATTAAGAAATTTATTTATTAACGTTAAATATATTATTCTGCTTACATATTTGGTATCATTAAATATATTAATAAATTATATCAGCAATACGTAACCGAACGAAGTAATACCGATAGCTACTGCATTGCTCGAAAATTTCTGTTGATGTAAAAATGTTTTGTGACAAAATAAAAGCGTTTTAGAGATACTTTAATTTTTCGAAAATTCTGCAAAATTTCGATAAAATATCGAAAGTGAGACTTTTCAAAATTTCGATAAAATATCGAAAAATTTCTGTTGAGGTAAAAATGTTTTTTAGACAAAAATAAAGCGTTTTAGAGATACTTAATTTTTTCGAAAAATTTCAAAATTTCGATAAAATATCGAAAAATTTCTGTTGAGGTAAAAATGTTTTTTAGACAAAAATAAAGCGTTTTAGAGATACTTAATTTTTTCGAAAAATTTCAAAATTTCGATAAAATTAGAAAATTTTCTGTCGATCGGAAAACGATTTTCAGACCAAAATAAAGCTTTTTAGACCTATTTGATATTTTTGAAAAATTTTGTGTTTTCGGTTAAAAGTCGAAAAATTTCTGCTGACCCAAAAACGTTTTTTAGACCGAAATAAAGCGTTTTAGACCTGGCTTATTTTTTCGAAAAATTTCAAAATTTCGATAAAATATCGAAAAATTTCTGTTGAGGTAAAAATGTTTTTTAGACAAAAATAAAGCGTTTTAGAGATACTTAATTTTTTCGTAAAATTTCAAAATTTCGGAAAAATTAGAAAATTTTCTGTCGATCGGAAAATGTTTTTTAGACCGAAATAACGCTTTTTAGACCTATTTGATATTTTTGAAAAATTAGCAG
This sequence comes from Dysdera silvatica, assembly GCA_006491805.2. Classification (NCBI taxonomy): domain Eukaryota; kingdom Metazoa; phylum Arthropoda; class Arachnida; order Araneae; family Dysderidae; genus Dysdera; species Dysdera silvatica. The sequence continues at coordinate 78,189,363 of QLNU02014802.1, read as the reverse complement.
TTTTCTGTTAAAAGTGAAATAATTTTTTATTGATTTAAAAATGTTTTTTAGACCGAAATAAAGCGTTTTAGACTTGGCTTATTTCTTCGAAAAATTTCAAAATTTCGATAAAATATCGAAAAATTTCTGTTGAGGTAAAAATGTTTTTTAGACAAAAATAAAGCGTTTTAGAGATACTTAATTTTTTCGTAACATTTCGAAATTTCGGAAAAATTAGAAAATTTTCTGTCGATCGGAAAACGATTTTCAGACCGAAATAAAGCTTTTTCGACATATTTGATATTTTCGAAAAATTTGCAGTTTTCTATTAAAAGTCAAATAATTTTTGTTGATTTGAAAACGTTTTTTAGACCGAAATAAAGCATTTTAGACATACTTAATTTTTCGAAAAATTTCGAAATATCGGTTAAAATTCGAAAATTTTCATTCGAGCGGAAAACGATTTTCAGACCGAAATAAAGCTTTTCAGACCTATTTGATATTTTCGAAAAATTTGGAAATTTCCGTTAAAATGCTCGAAAAACGTTTTTTAAACCGAAATAAAGCGTTTTAGACCTAGCTTATTTTTTCGAAAAATTTCAAAATTTCGATAAAATATCGAAAAATTTCTGTTGAGGTAAAAATGTTTTTTAGACAAAAATAAAGCGTTTTAGAGATACCTAATTTTTTCGTAAAATTTCGAAATTTCGGTAAAAAATAGAAAATTTTCTGTCGATCGGAAAACGATTTTTGGACCGAAATAAAGCTTTTCAGACCTATTTGATATTTTCGAAAT
>QLNU02014802.1:78170138-78186598 GCA_006491805.2 Dysdera silvatica | reverse complement strand
AAATTTCAAATGCAAGACCGTAAAAATTAAGTGAATAACTAGGGTTATTTTTCTAAACGCGTTGTGTGTTAAACATAAACAAAATAAAAAAACAGGTTCTTTAAAACAGACATGAAACAATTATTCAATAATTACTGCCTTTTATTTTATATTATAAACACGATAATATATTTTCCAATTCCTTTAGAATATAACAGTGCCATTTATATAAGCATTTGGAGCTATTAACCATTCTACATACTATCAATTTTTCACTTATCTTTTAGTTACTCATTTTTTTTATGAGAATTGTGCTGGGGTATATAAACCACCAGGAAAAATTTGCACATTTTATTATAAGTTTAATGAAGGAGGAGGCACTTACAATTTATCGATTAATAGGATATAAGGAAAGGTAACTTTAACTTACATGTTACACCCTTAATGGCCCATGTTTGGAGTAGGTTGGGGTCCCCTGGTCTGAATTAAATCTTCACATTGAAAAATTTCTCTCTCTCGCGCGCGGAGCGAGACTTGTAAGCGTTTTTAAAGTAACACCATCTTGAAGACTTTTTTTTTTTTTTTTTGTATAAGGACTGCTAAAATCCTTACTCTCGCCTATATTGCCAACTTTTAATTTGGCTTTTGTTAACGTATTAGGCAGCAATTTCGCCTAATTTGCAATTGTTGGCCGATTATGGTGGTCTGGAACTGGACGCCCAGCCTCGTGTGTGGCCTGACCTATTTATGCACGTGCAACGAGTTGGCTATTTATTGCTGCGATGATTTATTTATTTTCTTTCGACCAGGGATTTCGTCTGAACTTAAGTTTTTATAGGTTTCGGTTGCTGATGGATATTAGCCATATTGCAGGGAGCGAAATAGCAGTTTTTAGGTACACTGATTGGCCAAAATTTTTTTGATTGCAAGTTAAAAATGGGTTTAAAAAATTAAATATGATAGGTAGGAAAAAAACAAAAAGGTTATTTTGTATGTTAAGAGGTCCTGCGTTTAAAAAGAAAAGGAATTTAATTATAAGTGCCTTATTTATATTCAGAAATTTTTTTAAGAGTGTTTTTTACTAGTAAAAATCAAATCAATTTAAATTTTACACCTTTGTTAGTTCAACAGGCATTTTTAACAAGTCTTTTCGTTTGTCACATAAAAAACAACTAAATTTAAAGTTCTTGAAAAGAAGTTACAAAGAATTTGATTTTGTTTGGAAGCATGCCTTGCACAGGAAACTTGTTTACTTCTTATTATGCCCATGATGAAGGTTTCTTTGGACGAAGGTGCCGCCTCTTGAATGGAGGTGTCTCCTCTTGAATGTTAATTAATCTGGCATAGTGTTGTAGACGCAGTGTATAAATAATTGGAGGTACAACCCCATCTGAAAAAATTAAATAACAGGCGGCAGAATATCGAAAAAACAAAAACACTTAACAACATCTAAGCATATATTTATATATAGTGAGAGAGAGAGAGTGTATGTGTTTTTTATTTAATTATCTATTTATCTGCTCCTGGGTGTTTAGATTTAATTAGTTATTTTAAAAAGGGGATTTTCAATGTTCACCCTAACAATTCCAACACACTTTCCTTGGTAGATTCAATCCTGTGACGCTTAATTCATTGTACCTGGTTGGCGCAGTATGCCCAGATGCTCTTGCGCCATAAAAAGCCAAACAACTAACCATTGTACCTGGCCCAAATAAAATAATGGTTTTGAAAATATTTGATGATTTGAATTAGGGACGCAATGAATATTCTGTTAGGCCGAATAGTTGTCATAAAACCAGAGTGTAAAAAAAATCTAGTTAATTTAAAATAATTAAGTTTCTGTGAAATATAGACTACTCTGCCGTTCTTTCAATCTGTTTTAGAATTAGTGATCGAAATATTTTTAAAAGTTGCAAAGTATTTTTTTTTAAATCATTGCAAAATAAATTTATCAAAAATTTAAAGAATCTATTAATTAATTGCTCATCGTAATCAGGAAGTTGGTTCTCTAGGCCTTAAAAGATTCGCCTTCTTTACAAAATTGCATACCTTAGCTCAGCATGGCCCTTACTGTCCTTGCACCGTAAAACTCAAAATTTATTCAGTTTATAACCATGTCAACATTCTTCAATAGAGTATTCACAGAATCCAGCTGCCTCAAATATTCAAGCAACACATCAAGGTAATTTTGTTAAGGGTAATTATCGTAAACGTCAAAATAATTTTATTTTGAGGAATATTTTCAAATGAGTTGCAGAAATATTATACATTAAACAACCTGAAATTGTGATGCAAAAATAGTAGTTTTCAGCATTTTCACGAAGAACTCTTATTTTCTTTTCATGTATATAATCGAACCTCGTTAAGACGAACACCAAGGGGAACAGAAAATATGTTTTCATTAAGAGTAATTCGTCTTATCCGGAAAGCATAGTATGCTATACAATCTGACGGGACTTCAGAAAATGATTTGTATTAAAAGTAATTCGTCTTAATGAGATCCGACTCTGTTGCCTGCTTTTGAAAACAAGCATTCACTGAATACTGTACATGTAGGTGCAGAAAGGTATTTTTCAGCCAAGTGTGCAAGTCTGGGGAAGTTTTTTGGATTTATCTTTCACCAGTTTAGTCCACATTACATCCTTTCTAAATTACTAACTAAAATTACTTACTAAAAAGTATAAATACGTTAGGTTCTAAACTTTGCAACGAAATACCTGATTATTTAAGAAATGAAAATAAAAGTAATGGTTTTAAAAAGAAATTAAAACCCTTGCTGTCTTCACACTCTTTAAATATGGGCTTGTAATTTCGCCTCTATTACTTGGTTAATGTTTTAACGACATAGAGTGTTGGAATGTGAGGTGGTGTCCAAGGAGCTATCAGATAGCATAAATGCTACCTTTAACCATGATATCCCTAGTTGATTATCAAATATGTATAAAAATTAGTGTTAAATTAACAACTGTAAATTGCAAATTTAAATTTTTGTCATAATGTTTGTATTTCATCATTCATTGCAGTTTTAGAGTTCTTTTGTAATCGATTGGAAATTAAATAAAATAAACATTTCCCAACAAATTGGAATTTCGTTTTATTTACGTTCGGACGATGTCTGGAGCAGGGATTTATACTTCCCACATTTTTTGATACACCCTCTAAAATTCTTGAACACATAATGTGTTTAATGAAAATAAATTAATGAAATCTAGTCCACACTCCCTAAAAATCTTGAACACCCCCCCGCCTCCCACACCCAGTTTATGAATCCTGGGTAAGCCCTTGGTCTGGAAAACGAAATACGTTTAATCGACAAAAAATCCGCAGTGATCTACATATTAGTTTTGAGAATTCTTGTCTGCACGCCACGCGTGTTCGTGCTTGACTTGACTTTGTACCAACCGTTTAATTTACGCAACCTCGTCTGCGTCCCTAATTTTTAAGTCTCGTTAGACGCTGCCTTCAACCCACATATCTTGATTTTTCATCGGTTGTCCGTCCACCTGTCCCTCCCCCCACGTATTTTGCGCCTCTCGTGACGTTGTCTCGCCATCAACTGCAACGACACGATAACGCCAAGCGATTTCTTTGCCGATGAAAGCGTGCTATCAACGGTTACGACACTAACGGCGGAAGGCAAGCGTAAATTAGACCTTCATAAAAACAAAAATGGCAACACAAAAAAACCGTCGGTCGTCATCGACGGGTAGGAGTCTCATAAAATAGTTGTGCACATTCGCCGAGTTTTACTCCATTTTGTTAGCTCATCGTTTCTCATAGCCCCAATAATAAAACATAAAAGTATGGGAGGGGATGGAGAGAGAAAGCGAAGTCTGTATGTGTACATTCCCTTCCCTCCCCAAGCTTGGCAAGCAGGTGGAAGCAAGGCGACGGCAGTTAGGATGTCGCGGGGGGAGGGGGGGGAGGGGAATCCGGCGGCATTGCTGTCTAGACGGCCGCGTCTGACGTCGGTGCTACGCGCTCTCTGATTGGTTTTATTTAGAAATCGGTCTAGACAGCAAGAAAGCTTCGCGCACTCACTCTGTGGCAGAGCAGATTCACCCTTTTTATCGGAGACAAGCGGTCGCCGCATTACCAGATCCGAAATGCCTTGTATCCCTCCGCTTGGTGGGGACAATGACCAGGCTTGTTATTAAAAGAGGCGAGATGGACTCATCTTAAATTTTTCATTAGTTATTTCAATATATCCCATTCTACAAAATATTACGTATTTTTCTACGATTAAAAAAAAAAAAGTAGAAAGACTGGTCTATTTTTTTTCCGATAAGGTAGTCCTACTTTCACATTTCGCCTCCAACACCCAACTTGTTTACCACAGGTGCGAAGATCTCTTAGACCACTTGTCTCCTGTCTACGGCCATTGCAGTGGAATCCGAACCATAGCGACCTTCCAGCTGCAGCTAAAAAGTCATCCAATGGGAATTTAGCGAAAATTTCGCATTCGAACGTTCATTTAGCCTTCCGATAGTCCATGGGATTCTCCAATTTAGCTCAGAATTCAAGATCGATAGATCTGTCTTAGGAGTGGGTTCCTAAATCATGAATCGCCTATGTGATATAACAATCTTCTTTGAAGTGTTTACGACATAAATGGAATTTTCCTCGACCGAAAGCCCAGAAAAAATCGGTAAGTCATGCATATTAGTCGTATATTTATTTTATATTACAAATAATATAAATCGTCAACATAGAATTCTCAAAATTATTGGGCGAAGGGGGGGGTCAAGCACACCTTCTGTACGTTTATACATTACAATATATGTAAAATTGCAATTTATTTCAGATTATTGGATGGGGGTGGAGCTCGGGACCTATGGGTCTATATGATTCTACGCCTATGATATAAATATTACAAATAATATAGATATGTTCATACAAATAGGGCTGTATTTTGGGTCGGTGGCGCGCATGTGCTAAAGTAACTTGACGCGCTTATTAATGTAATATTATTTAAGAATTTTATGTGCAGTGTTTACTTTTATATCTATGTGCACATAGTTTTAAATAGTTATGTAAAACAATTTTTTTTTTAAATTTTTAGTTCCATAAATTAATTATTGTTTTGATACGTGATATTGTCTTCGATCCAACTATACGGAAGACAGCATAATAAGACAATAAATGGTCTGAAGCCATCCATGAGCTTGACGACCCATTATTTGCGAGGCTGCCCCCCCCCCCGTAGTGGGGGCACCCTCGCCAGGAATGGCCCTGTATACTGTTCTTCGTTCATGATATCTGGGGGTCTTCGTTTATAAAGATATAACGTTACCCTTTTCCCAAATGACGTATATTTTTTCAATATCTAATTCTATTCAGTTCGTTTTGCAATCATAGTGCACGATTTTTGTGGTTTTTCATCTTCCATGAGGCGCAGTATAGCCCAGATGCTCTTGCGCCATAAAAAAGCCAAACAATCAATCAATCATCTTCCATGACTCGCTATGTTGTTAGGATACAACCAGTAGTGTAGCAATTCAAAATTACCGGGGGGGAGGGGGTCAATTACAAGGGCAGATACAGAAATCTTTTAAGTGGAGAACGATTTGTTTCCGATTCCTATTTTTAGCCAAGTGTCCAGTACTTTTCATTTCAATTTCCCGTTTAAGTGGGGAGTGATTGATCCCCCACCCGCTCAGTTACGGAAAGAACTTTAAAGCAGGGGCGGATCTAGAGAGGGACTTTATGGGAGGATGTAAAATACAGTACGTCCTACTTATAAGGAGCCCGCATTTAGCGAGTGTCCGTCCGAATATAGCGAGGAAACTATGGATTTTGTTTAGTATGATGATTAAGCGCCATACAGTTTAGCCGGTTTTAACGAACAAGTATTTTTTGGACCTCGGATTTAACGAGCATTTAAAAAAATAAAATAGGAAATCAAACTTTATGTAAAAATTCCGTCGTTATATGCGGTTGGTCGTTATAATCGGCGTTCATTATCTCCGTTTTTCACCGCATTTCTATGGATTTGGGAGGTGGAAATTCCCCCAATCCCCCCCGTGTCTGCCACTGTTTAAAGATAATTATATGTTGCGGCATTTGAGAAAATATGTTTTGATGGTCAGCGCGGAGGAGCTTGAGTCCGAACCCCCTCCTTTCCTACGGCACTGGATACATCACTGACTGCTCAAGTTTGTTTATATTCTGTAGCGCAAGGACAGCTAAGAGCATGCTGCACCAGGGACCACAATTTTCCGTAAGGAAGTCGAACCTTTTTCGACTAAGAAAATCAAATCCGATTTATTCTTATTGTAGCTAACCGCGTTCCCGCTACCGTCGTAGCAGGGTGTGCTGTAGGGACTCATGAATCAATGATCATTGGTACATGAACCCACATTTCCAAAAGGTTTTATCATGATTTAATGTTCACCATTTTGTTTCCCCGTACATACGCTTTTCTCATCCAGAATCCAGATGGCCCGACTAATCAGCAGTTCGCTCTGTTCCCGGCGACGGAAAAGACATTGGCTGCAGGCGACGATTGAGTTTAGTGTACAATACGATACGGCTCAAAGATACCTAATCGTATTTCGTCAAACTCCTTCACAGGCATTTCCTGCTTATAAATACCCATGCTGGACATGGTGATTACGATCCTGTGACTAGAACAATAAATCGTCTATTAGTGTTAAAGGGGTAACCAATGAACATTTGCGTATGAAAAGGGTGAACAGCCAATAAGAGTGATTGCGAGTGTAGAGACGATGAGGCGAACACCAATAAAAGACATTCTTTCGGTAGGACTCTTAGCGAGATGGTCACGCTGCCCATGATGTACATTCATAATGTCTTACAATAATAATGTCAATTCTTAATCGTAACAATTTAAGTTATTTTGCTATGTGATTGTAAATAATTTGTGTAACGTAGAGACATGCTGTCTAAATAGTTCATCTGTATCTTGGTATTGCGGAGTCAATTTCGATAAGGTTCCAGGGTAACAATCCACGTGAGTTGACGCACGTGCTAAAACCCTTCTGACATAACTTATAATCTATCGGTGATATTATGGAGCCTATCACCGCTCCATCGTTCTTCAATCCGTCATAGAACAATAACCAAATCTATAAATGTAGAAACCATAGTTAGTAACCCTGTAAGTGGTATCCGGACATACCCATGGTTAGTTACCAGCTCGACATTGGGTGACACAGGACTTAACATGTTAAGCTCAGTAACTGAAACGCAACTAGAGATGAAAGCATTATAGGACAACAACATCGACGAAATTAATGTTGTCCGTAAAAGCAAGGAGCGGACAACTGACGCAGCGATTCAACAGCGACCGCCCGCCAACTTGATGGATGACAACGGACGCTGGAAATCAACTGTGACGACCCGCCACCTCAACGGAAGACGACCGCGTGGAATCCGGCAGGATAACCACAGACAACGCAAACGCACCATCGACTCTCTCTTCTCTCGCATAGAAAACCGCCAAGCAGTAAACAGCTCTCCGCGTGTGCAAGGCAGTGGACGAAAGCCTGATCCGAAGCAAGCATTAACAAGGTAAGCGATTTATTTAATGGCGGTGTGTGTACATGTTGTTATTTGATAAATTCAAAACTACCGCGAATGTAGGCTATAAAAAAAGGTGTTTTATTGTTCGAAAAATAAGCGTTTTTGTGTGTTCACTTCACTAAAGCATAAACATCCTCCCTGTTGTTACTAAAAAAACAAAATGTGGGAGGTGGGGGGGAAATGAGGTATAGACTAATGACTATGGTAACAATGCTGGTATTTCTGATAATGCAACAAGCAGTAACTCGTAAATGGCGATACTATCTGTCAAAATGCATATATTTCAAAAAACGAATTTAGTCGTATTTCACCCAATTAGAAGCTGCTTTTCAAATCAACCAGTTCCATAATGAAAAAGCGAAATTCAATTACCTAATACGACTTTAGACCCTGAAATATTGGCTTAAATGACAGAGATTATCGCGAATCTAAACGTAGAAAATCAATATAGAGTGTTGAAGCAAAAAGTAATGGAAATATTTCAAAATTCTACTGCCACAAAAATTAGGATTTTATTAAACGAGTTAAGGTTAGGTGACAAAAGACAATCAACTTTGCTCAGTGAGATGAAAAATTAAAAAACTTGCTGGAAACACAGTCACTAACGAGTTTCTAAAAGCAATCTGGTTTGAGAAATTAACGCCACAGATGAAGTCAGCGCTAGCAGTAGTGGGAGATGATTTACCACAATTAGCAACTGTCGCTGACAAAATTAGCCAAGTTACCGCTAATAAAAACACAGCTATTTCAAATAGCCAATAGTTCGCAACTAGAGAACCTGCAAAATCAGGTAGCCAGTTTGGCGAAAAAAAATAGAGGATTTATCCGCCAATAGCCGTAGCAGAAGCGCAAAAGACAACAAAACGTATACTGGCACGCCAGGAGTAAGTCGACCCGGGGATATAACAATCACAGGTCGTTGAACTAGCAAGACAATCGCGCATGCGATAATGTGTGTTTTTATCACAGGCGTTTCGGCCAACAAGCGCGTAAATGCAATAAACCATGCGCTTTCGAGAAAAGCGACGCACTCGAACAAAAGGCTTCAAAAAACTAAGTACGCCTAACACTGCTGATAACGCAAGCGCGGCAGTAAATGTAGGCGTTAACAAACGTTTCATGCATTTGACCGTATTACAGGACTCGCGTTTTTAATTGATACCGGAAGCGACATATCATGCTTTCCAATCAATAAAGAAAATAAAAACAGCATCCCTACAAATTTCAACGTATAAGCTTCAAACGGAACCCCAATAAAAGTCTATGGAGAGAAGCTACTCGAATTAGAACTTAATCTCCGTGGATCATTTGAACGGAAATTTATTGTGGCCAAGTAAACCAGCCAATTTTGGAATCGGATTTTTTGGCGCAATTTGGCCTCATTTTAGATATAAAAAATCAGGTTTTGATTGACCCACTGACATTATTGACTACAAAGGGGATACAAAAAAGCTTGTTTACAGATGTCCATTAAGTGCACAACGGAGAGAAATGTGTACTATCACATCTTAAGAGTTTCCGGATTTGACAAAGCTAACGCCTTATCCGGCAAAAGTAAAGCACGATACTTATAAATATATTGAAACCACTGGCCCCCAGTCAAATGTATGCCAAGGAAACTAAACCCGGCAATGTTGGAAGGTGCAAAACAAGAATTCCAATACCTTCTTGAACAAGGTCTTTGCGAACATTAAAAATCTCCATGGGCCAGCCCTTTGCATATAGTTCCGAAACCCAAACTTAAGGACAGTGATAAACAACAGCATAGAATATGCAGAGACTATAGAGTAGTTAACACCCAAGCTATACCCGATAGTTACAATTTGCCCCATATACACGATATCTCGCATCGTTTGCATGGCAAAACTATATTTTCTAAACTAAACTTGGTCAAAGCATTCTATGCAACTCCCGTGTTACCCGAGCATGTAGAAAAAACGTGTGTTACAACGCCATTTGGCAATTTTAACTTTCTACAAGTGCCATTTGGTTTGTCAAATTCTGTAGAATCCTATCAAAAGACTTTTCAAAACAATTTTCAAAACGAAAATTGGACTTCCCATGCTTGGTTTGAGAACCGTAATTAAATCAGATTTGGGGGCGTCTCCAGCTCAACTTACGTATGGTAAAAATCTAATGATACCAGGGAAATTCGTTACTAGCGGCAGGGAGGATGTTAATGCAGGCCAATGTGTAAAAACGCTCCAACAACATTTCGAAAAACTTAGACCAGTTTCCCCCCGCGCACCACGGGAAACACAAAATTTTCGTGCATAAAAACCTAAATACATGCACACACGTCTTCATTAGGAAGGACGCTGTACAAAAACCTTTAGCGCAAAGGTACAGTGGACCTTTCGAAGTAATCGCCAGAACGCCTAAATATTTCACACTGTTAGTGAAAGGCAAGAAGGAAAACGTTTCAATCGACCGCCTTAAGCCGTGTTATATGTCAACAGAGGACATAGCAGCCGAACAAGGAACAAAAACTGAAACCACAGACGAAAAACGGAAGGAGACCGACGTTTCTATGAGAACGGATGCCGTCGACGGTACAGCAAACCGATTGCTAGACAACAATCAAACCCCTCTGCCTAGAAGGAGCAAAACAACTGTACATTTTCCGGACGGGTTTCAGCATACAGCCTGACTATGAACTCGGTTCAAAAGAGCGGAAAGCTAGTTGACACCCGGATGGGAGCACAAAAATAAACAAACGCAAACCGGAACATTTAAACCCGCATAGCAGCGTGCAACCAGAACGATGCACCACATTGCATGATGAACCCTGTTGAGGTGATGGTTATAAAATGAAGTATATACATCATTTTCTTCAGGGGGCTTTAATATAGGGACTCATTAATCAACGATCATTGATACAGGAACCCACATTTCCAAAAGGTTTAATCATGATTTAATGTTCACAATTTTGTTTCCCCGCACATACGCTTTTCCCATCCAGAATCCAGATGGACCGACTCATCAGCGGTTCGCTGTGTTCCCGGCCACGGAAAAGACATTGGCTGCAGGCGACGATTGAGTTTAGTGTACAACACGGTACGGCGCAAAAATAACTTAATTGTATTTCTTCAAACTCCTTGACAGACATTTCCTGCTTATGAGTACCCCTGCTGGACATGGTGATTACGACCCTCCGAGTGTGATGTCACGCTGCCCGTGATGGACATTCATAATGTCTCATAATAATATTGTCAATTCTTAATCGTAACAATTTAATTTATTTTACTATGTGATTGTAAATAAATTGTTTCACCCGAAAACATGCTGTCTACATGGTTTATCTGTATCTTAGTATTCCTGACTCAATTAAGAAAAGGTTCCAGGGTAACAATCCACCTGAGTTAACGCATGAGCTAAAACCCTTCTGATATAACTCATAAGCTATCGGTGATATTATAAAGTCTTACTCCATCGTTCTGCAATCCGTCATAGAACGATAACCAAATCTATAAATGTAGAAACCGCAATTGGTAACCCTACATTACCAACGGCCCACTCAAAATTTTTTAAAGTGGGGTTGTGGGGCTTCATTTTTTTAAATTCACGTTTGTATCATATGTATGATATTGTAGTTTCCGGCAATCGAAACCTAATTGGGGACTGACCCCATCAACCCCGCCTTTGCATAATGCGATGCTATTTTAGTTCTATTTCGATGCTATTTTAGTTCTGATTCGATGTTAGTTTATACTTTAATGATACTATTTTAGTTCTACGTATTTCGATCTTAGTTCGTCGTAAATCTTAGTTCTATTTCGATTAGTCGTAATCTTAGTTCTATTTCGATTAGTCGTAATCTTAGTTCTATTTCGATTAGTCGTAATCTTAGTTCTATTTCGATTAGTCGTAATCTTAGTTCTATTTCGATTAGTCGTAACCTTAGTCGATTAGTCGTAATCTTAGTTCTATTTCGATTAGTCGTAATCTTAGTTCCATTTCGATTAGTCGTAATCTTAGCTCTATTTCGATTAGTCGTAATCTTAGTTCTATTTCGATGCTATTTTAGTTCTGCTTCGATGTACTTTAATGATACTATTTTAGTTCTACGTATTTTGATCTTAGTTCGTCGTAAATCTTAGTTCTATTTCGATTAGTCGTAATCTTAGTTCTATTTCGATGCTATTTTAGTTCTGCTTCGATGTTAGTTTATACTTTAATGATGCTATTTTGAGGTTCCTGCAAACGTTTCATAGAATTCTACACATTGCGGCAAATGTCTTTTTCGTTTAAAGGCGCTTGTTTTCCGCCTTATAGGGGTCGTTGTTGGGACAATTTATGGTCTATAATCATTAAAATTCACGAGCAAAGTGCAGGTCAAAAAGTAATACAATGAAACCCGGTAAATTGACCACCTTGGTAAACTGATCACGTGAATAAAGTGACCGTTATTTTCTAAGAGAGAGAACTGGTAGGGACTTAGTGATGCCTGTACCCAAGTCTGTAGTGTGTAGTGACCATTGAAGTCCAGTCCCGAAGATGGCCCGAGATCTTTATCGATGGTCCATGAAGATGGTCCGATCTTTTACGAGAAGATTCTACTCTACATTGAAGGATCAGGGCAGAAGTTGATAGAAACATTGGTCAAATTGGTAGAAATATTTGCAAACTTGGACAAAAATTGAAATTGCATTAATGAATTCCTGTTTGTATGTGATTTTAAAAAATAAGTAATTCTTAATTTGAATTATAAAGATTGTAATTTTTAAGTATTTTTTTTATTTAAATTTGTGTGTAGTTTTGTGTAAGAAACATGGACAAAGAAATCACCACTTCCGCCATTTTTTTAAGCGCAGTTGTTGTCTGTTAGCTATGTATAAAGTGGTCGCTGTATTTGGAAAATTTGGATTTAAAAATATTATTTATAATCACTTCTTTTCCGCGGCCACATTTTAAGAAGGTCATGGTTTTTTACAACGGTTTTTTAAATCACCTCAGAAAATTATTTTCAAGATAGAAATATTAAATATTATTATGTTGTGAAATGCATAGAAAAAGCTCCCCAGCAACTACGTATATTTTTCATAAACGTAAAATACAATATCCATTATTAAAACTCATGATATCCAATGTATTTATTGATATATTAATATATATTTATTGATATCCGATATTAAATGCATTTTGAACAAACCCTTAAAGATGGACAGAACAGAACTTGTAACAACAGACATAAGCTCAAAACAAGGAATAATCTAGTTTTCTACCTTAGTCTGTGTCTAGCTAGCTAGTTTCTCATAATTAAAAGTAATATATATTATTTACACTGTCAACACGTAATAATATAGTCATATTATTTACACGTAATAATATAGTCATATTATTTTACGTAATAATATAGTCATATTATTTACACGTAATAATTATAGTCATATTATTTACACGTAATAATATAGTCATATTATTTACACGTAATAATATAGTCATATTATTTACACGTAATAATATAGTCATATTATTTACACGTATTTGAATCACTACGGCTGATCAACGATTTTATCTAATCGGTTACCCAATAAAAACTTGTCCCGACAGGTTTCCAGATTTTCCAGAGGTGGTCGCCCTGGAGGGATTCAACATCAACAGCCAACCATTGAATCAAATTCTAGCATTCTAAATGAAAACTAAAGAATTGTGATCATTTTCCAAACATCAAGTCGATTTCAAATAAAATTAAACAAAGTTGCATAACGAAATCTATTTCGTTGCAAAACAGGCAGACGAGATTGCAAAGTAGGCGGACATTGATTTTTTTTACCCCGCGAAATCGTTTCCCTGCTTGCCTGCCTGGCGTTTTTTGTTTTTTTTTTTCGTCTGGAAAAAATCCGCGCCATGTGTACCGAAAAGAAAGAACCCAAGAGGAAAGGAATAATAACGTGCGAGTGGAGGGAGAATGGGGGTTTGTTATGACGGGCTTCTAGTTCTCACAGACGCCGCTAGGTGCTCAATGCTGGGAAATTTATTTCTGTGAGTTTTTATTTTTGTGACACGCGCAGGTATAAAATTCTTCGGCGTTCGTCTACGTAAAAGGGCATGGCATTTTCGTTTTATATTCTTTGTCTCAGTTTATAGAACGGTCCTGATTTATAGAATGACTTTTACCTTCCCTGTGTACCGCGGTCACCTCTGAATGCTCCAAAACCCTACTGGTCGATACCTGGGACGGAGACTGATGATTGGATAGGACTTCTTACGTTATGTCAATTAACAGGGGCCGTTTCCAAATTTAACTTTCTAGTTCGTTATTTTTGGCGTGGGTAATTTATATGAAGGTGAAAAGAGGGAGAGTAATGGCGAAGCTTTCCTAAGACGGCCACCTTTTTAATTGCCACTACTCTGCCAAGCGACCGGGTTTTAATGGTGCCGTAAGATAGCCATTTTAGAAAGGTTACACTAGCTTTGCCGTAATATTTTGAACCTATAAATTAATGAAGGCGCAAAATTCGGCCAAAAACGAAATTTTGGCCGAATTTTGCGACTTCATTAAATACAGGTTACAATTAGATAGAAATATGTTTAATTACTGTTTCAATACGTTTAATTAATGTTTCAGCATATTTAATTACTGTTTCAGTATGTTTGATTACTGTTTCAGTATATTTAATTACTGTTTCAGTACGTTTAATTACTGTTTCAGTAGCGCAATATTAACGTATTCGGCTACCTTGCCGTTAATTTGGATCGACCCCCGATGGTTTCGTAGACCGCGCGCCATTTTTTGATTCACCGCAGCCTAGTATCTGGTTTCCTTAGCAGCAGAGACTTGGATTTCCCAGAAAAATTGCAGGTCCAGTTTCTGCAGGATCTTTGCTGTTCTGGCCCCGCAGAAACACAAAAAACAATTTTTATGACTCAAGGATAACGAAGATTACACTGCGTGAACTTTTTTAAGAGAGTACACATAGAATGGTATAATGCCAGCATAGGAACCTGAAATAACGCAATAAAAACCTTTCCGATCAAAAGTCACTCATTTTTTGGCTTATAATGAAAATCATTATACATATATATCATTATGTATTATATAGGAACTATTTAAAGGAGGTAGGAAGCAGTTCACCTATCCTAAACCTAGGTTTTGTAAAAAATAATAATAATAATAAACCCAGGGCCTGACTAAGGTAAGTTGGGACCTAGGGCACAAAGAAATTTTGGGGGCCTCGGCCTATTTTTTAATGCATGCAGATTCATTCATTCATTCATTCATTCATTCCGCCGTGTCGCACTTTCTGTGATAGGATATATACCCTGTTCTACGATTTTTTACTGTGGTCCACTGTACCAGCATGTACAACAAATAAAATCCTCAATTTAACATTGGGAAGTGCTGAAAAAATTTTAATTGGGGGATTTTATTATTATTTTTTATTTATTTATTTACTTATTTTATTTTATTTATTTATTTATTTTATTATTATTATTATTATTTTTTTTGTGAAGATTTTTGAATGTTGAAAAAATAAAAATGGGGGTCCCGCAGGACCGTGCGGTAATCAGGGCCTGAATAAACCTACACCTGCTCTCTAGCTCCAGCCCCCCCCTTTACCTATAGGAAAGGAACCTAGGGTTAATGCCCTTTTACCTCGTGCCACAATCCACCACTGCGAGTAGATTTGACTGCGCCGCCCTGCTAAGGGCACGCAAATTATAGGTCGATGAACACAAAATCTCCTAGACACTACGGGTAGAAACCTGTCTTCTTATGCTTATAATAAAGAACGAACACAACTTTGTCTTTGTGTCTGTCTGTTTGACCTGTTACGTCTGGCCAATCAACCGAGATAGCGGTCAGCTCAAGACGTGGTACTACTGAATGTCCTTGACCAAGACTTAAAGAGTAATTGTCCAGCTTTTTAGGACTTAGGTTACTCCGTTGGATCCCAAGGAGCTGAAAACAATCCCAGAACGCCAGCAAGTCCAAATCGGAGAGAAGAGGTCGTCTGCTTTTCGATTATTGAATTTGAAATACAATTTGGTATATTTAAGTGTTTTTTTTTTTCTTTTTCGCCCCGAGGGCGTCTGGTTTAACGAACTTACATAGCAACACTTTTTCTGAAAGCCATGCTATTAAGCAAGAACCAAAATCCATGGGCGTTCTGATACTTCCTAATGATTTGATATAGGGCCGTGTACATGATTTACGGGTCCCCCAACTAAGTATGTGTAGTAACAAATTAGTGAAGTTTCCTTTTGGGGTCCCTGGATATTTTTCAGACGATTATCGCCAGAAGACTGTTTGTGATGACCCCTAAATCGCAAAGTATCATCTGTCTGAGTAATAAAAGTAATGTATGTATAAATGAGGAGAAAAATCATAAGTACCAAATAATCAAAAATATTTATGAACGTCATTATTGTGCAGCTAAATGGCAAGAATATTGACGAATTAATGGCAAAAATGGTCGTATATCTAAATAACAGGAATAATATACAGGGTTTTGAGGAAAGCCCGAATAACTTTTGAACCAAGACAGATATTGCAAAGAAAGTTAGGTATTGGTATAGTAAAATGACTATGCACTATCAGATGAGATGAACAGCAGCGCCCCTGGTGGCGAATTGAGGAAGTTAAAAATTTTATTCTCGAAAAATAATGAAGATGAGGAAATATTTTCAATTAGGAAGTTGTAGAGCATCCTTCAGTTAGTAAGAAAAACATACGGCTTACATGCACTATGTACACGTACTGCCACAAGTGAGGTGTTCAGGAAGTTTCAATGCATCTCTTTCAGTTAGTGTTTTCTGATGTTTTTGAAGTTGAGTTGAAGTTCATATAGGGGAGCCATCATGTTTACTTTCCTTTAAGAACTTGAACTCAAACTCTTAAGCGCTAGAAAACATTAACTGAAAGCTATACATTGAAACTTCCAGAACACCTCACTTGTGGTAGTACGAGGACAGACCGCATGTGAGCCGTA
>QLNU02014802.1:78146064-78170038 GCA_006491805.2 Dysdera silvatica | reverse complement strand
AATGTTGTTAATCAAGCTGAATCAAAATTATTTTTTATCTACAGGGACAATTAAAACATTCCACTAAATCCATCAGATTATTGTTACAAAACTTACATTTTCTCAATATTAAATTATGCTTCCGAAATCTGGGATCCCTTTACAGACCTCAATATCAACCACTTAGAATTTGTTCAAAGTCTGCCTGCACGTTTCATATTGAATAACTGGTCTCCTAATGTCTCGGTAACATCTCCTAAAGCTTCTTTGAACCTAATTCCGCTTTCCCTTCACCGTAAACACCTGCGTCTTACTCTTTTATATAAAAATTCTTTATAATCACTATAAATGTAATTTCTTACAATACGTGAGACCTGCCGACTATATTTCTTCTCGTATTGATCACTCTTTCAAATTATAATTATTTACCGCACACAGCAATACTCATAAATTTATTTTTTTTTTTTTTTGCTCAAACGATTGACAATTGGAATAAGCTTAACTCAGAATTGTGTTCCTTCAATTAATATCAATGCATTTGTTCATAATATTCGACAATTTGTAACATCTTAAATGTGTATTGTATACCCCTACCTGGGCCCTCACGGGCCAAATAGTATTGTATTGTATGTACGGATGTATGAATGAATGAATAAATAAGTAAATAATTTAATTAATTTTTTTCCACTTATTTAAAAAACAAATGTTCTGCTTCTTAACACAAAGGATTGATTTTTCTTACTAACTAGCTGAAGCAAGTAGAAGTATTTGATATACATAATAATTTTTATTGTATCATATCACAAGTTTTCCATCAATATTCTGAACAATTAAGTTTTGCCTTCTGTAACTCAACAGCATTTTATGGCTAAACAGACCCTTTCCAAATCTGTTGAGGTTATTGGATTGTATTTATAGAATTTGGGAGCAGTGTATAATGGCGAATATCATAAATAGTGTATAATAGCTTTTTTTCATGGAACCGTCCATTTCGTTATATGGAGGTTCTACAGCATGTTTGTATTGTTTCAGGGAAAGAAAAAGTAAAAGAGCATTTTAGTGCAAAATCTAAAGATACATATGAGTAAATGCAAGTTTTGGAACTTCTGGTTAAAACAAAAAGACAGTACCGGTCATGAACTTTCATAGTGGTGTGGTAAACAAAGTGAATGTGAGACGTTTTGCAAACTATGTACTTCTGTGGTAAATATTGAAAATAAGGGTGTTCATCATTACTACAACATGCTAGTGACGTCAAACGTAAGAAAATTTTATGGGAGACCTGTGGATCCAAAACATATTAAGGCTTGTTTCGAGACGTTTCGCCTTCTGATCCGGAACAAAGCAGTATCGGGACAATTTTGACTGGTGTCTTTCTCAGTCTCAATTCATCCCTACTAATTGTTGCGCATAGTGATTTGGATACGTCAATCTCTTCCTCAATTTCCCTTAATGCTATTCTACTATTCCCTTTAATTAAATCGGAAATTTGCGTAACTTTACCTGCAGTTCTCTTTTGGATTGGCCTTCCTTGCTGTTCATCATATTCCACTGATATTCCTCCGTTTTTTCAGAGATAAAACTACTGAAATACAGCTGTCCTTTTAATGTTTGATTCACCAAATACAAGTTGTAACATTTCAAACGTCTCGGTAGCTGTTTTACCTAGTAGTTACCTAGTTTACCTAGTTTGCAAAATTCTTCCATCATAGAAACAAAGCACACTTCGCGAGTAGTGTTTTTAAAATAAATAAATTTTAGTAAATAACGCATACGCGCGTGACACTCAAATTTGTATCAGCGTGTTGCCAAACTTTTCTTCTATATCATACCGCCAAAAAATTATTTTATAGAAATTTAAAATTTTATTTCTGGCCCCTGTCCGGGAACTTTTTGGACACACCTTGTATATTAAATAGAAAAAATTTCATTGCAAATGGGGGGGTTATAACCCTCATCAACACCCCCTGTGTACGTCACTGCTTCAGCTACTGAGTTCTACTGCAGACGATCCGCTAATCAGCTTTTGGCCGTAGCATTTCAAAGCTTTAAACTAAGCTTATTTTTATTTCGGAAAATAAGGTTGTGCGCCGATGAACACACCTAGACGTGGCGCAGTATAACCCAGATGCTCTTGCGCCATAAAAAATCCAAACAAACAAAGGAACACATGCAGACGAAGGATGACTAAGCAGACTTGCTGCGGCCTTTAATTGTTTAGAACCGTCTCTTTGAA
Source organism: Dysdera silvatica (assembly GCA_006491805.2). NCBI lineage: Eukaryota > Metazoa > Arthropoda > Arachnida > Araneae > Dysderidae > Dysdera > Dysdera silvatica. The sequence continues at coordinate 78,167,823 of QLNU02014802.1, read as the reverse complement.
AAACGAAATAAAAACGCCTGTCTTAAACTTCATGTTCGGTTGAACATTCAATACTGTTAATTTTATGTTCAATTTCACATTGAATTTCAGTTTCATGTTCAGTTTCATATGCAATTTTAGGTTCAGTTTCATGCACATTTTTGCCATCAGTTTTATGTTCAATTTCATCTTCACGTTTTTATGTCTAATTTCGTCTAAACATTTTTATGTCTAATTTCATATTCAGCTTCACGTTCAATTTCTTTGCAGGTGCCTGTCAATTTCGCTGTCAGCGGGATGCTAAGTGTCTTCCACGTTGGAGTCAAGTGTGCGACGGTCGAGCAGACTGCTCTGACAGTAGTGACGAAGCCAAGTGTCCTCCACCGTCTCCCTTTCCCCAGCCTCCATTCTCTCAGCATCACATTCAACAAACTCCATCTCCACACCCAGATTTCATGCAAGAAGGTACTGTTACTTTTTTTTATTAGAAGCAATGACATAGGAAACGGAGGGGCCCATGAGGCTCAAGCACCCTTATTGGAAAGCAAAATACATCGTTCTCCTTCACACCGAATTACTTGGTCTTCATTAAGACTGCTTGAGCCTTCCCCCCATCATACTTACAACAATATTTGGCTTTGAATCTGCTAAAAAATTAATTCAATAAGAAAATGTGATGCAGGTGAAATTTGCGTTGGTAAATTTTCCCAAAATATGTGTGGTTTATTTGCAAATTCTTTAAAAACGATCTATAATTGTTTACGTTGTGGTATTTACTTTCATCTAATTTTCGTCATAAAATAATGATCGCCTTAAATGCATAACTATCAATATAATCCATTGCCTCGCTGAAGAAAGCGTTTATTCTGAATAATAATAATAAATAATTTATTTATCATAGGAGACAATGCATACAATCTGCAAGCACATTCTTCTATGTTACAGTGAACAAGTTATGTGTACAAATTATAAACCACACATACAGATGTACATAAAATGCCATCCTGTGACGTGTCTCCGGTAAAAAAAAAATAATATTTAACAGGCCAAGGACCCAAGCATGGAAATTCTTAAAAATTCTCCGCTTTTAAATGCTGGAAGGCTTGTTTCATCATGCTTGCCTCAAATAGACATATGGTATAGGATGCTGTTTGAGGCAAGCATAATGAAACAAGCTTTCCAGCGATTCGATAATTTGGAACTTCCGTTTATATTACACTGGTTATAGAAGTTATATTAAAAGCATTTTTTTTCTTGATCTTTCGTCAACCAAATTATCAATTATTTCTTCGTGATTACTGATAGTTACATCACCTTTTTTTTTTACGCATAAAACAGATAAACAACTTATTTTTAACTGGCTTAAGAAATTTCGTAAGTAATTTTGAGTCAAAAATTATATATTTTTTAACATGAAAATTAAAGTCTTAAATGTGTTTTAATAATCTTGGTATTAGTCGTCTTTGCAATTAAACAAGCTCATTCATTTTAATGTAACTTCCATAAATTTCTAATTGTAGTTTCAATATTGAAGTTTTCATGGAAGAGGCTTTTTCTCACACACACACACAAACAGCCTCTCTCTCTCTCACTAATTTAATTAAATACAAGTAGTGGAGGAAAAAATACCCTTAGAACTTATAAACTGTTAATTTGATTTATTGAAACATATTTAATAAATAAGTTACTAAGTAATCAGATTGGATATGGACTTATTCGTTATTAGGACATTTTGCGCCCTATCTAACAGAACCCCTTGCACAGCCGAAAATCCATTTCTAAGGATTAAAGGCTGAAACCATAACCTCTGTGAAGTAGAAGATCTTCATATAGCATAATAAATGATAATCCAACTATGGATAATCCAAATACAGTGGAACCTGAATAATTTTAAACTCAAGCGATTTTACTTCGAGTTATATATATACTTTTTGATATATTGCGGTTCAGAGGAGAATAAGTATCACTTCTATTTACCGAGAAATTCTTGTTTTTAAAATTTGAGTTATCGAGATTCTGCTGTATAAAATTACAGCCACACGAATGTTTATAACGAACATGAAGGGATCAACACTTTTGATCGTTGTATCCGAGTTCTCTTTAAAACCGAGTTACTATTAAAATTATATAAAAGAAAAGAAACCCTAACAGAACAGCGAAGTCATCAAAAACGAACATCAGCATTTAGCATATATATCATATATTTAAATATTCGATTTTTACATATTTTCGCGTTGCCTTATATTAAAAAAAATCTCGTTGTTCTAAATCCACTAAGATGGAATCTTAGTAAAAAAGGAGAATTCTTTTTTTTTTTATTTGACCTACGCAGATTAAGGAGGAAATTTACTGCATAGAGCTGTAACAGATTTCCTCTCGCAATAAAGGATTTTTGTCGTGTATGTTTTAATTGTAATCGAACATTGTTTTTCCGAATTCTTGTTGTAATGGCGTTCAACTGTATGCCAAAATTTCAGAACCAATATTAGGATTAAAACAAAGCTTAAAAAAAATAATACTCGGGCCCTAGACCCGGGTCGACCGCTCCCTTGGCTACGCTACTGCGTAAATCCATTGGCGTACGCAGGGGGTGTTGATGGGGTTGTAACCCCCATTGCAATGAAATTTTGTATATTTAACATAGGAATATGTGAGTTGTAGCTCTGTAACCCCCCATTAAGCCTATAACCTCCCTTACGGACCCTATTCGTAAATCCATCACTGAACATAAAATATCAGTTTTTAAGATGTACTGTTAAGGTAAAAGATAACTACACTGCTGGCGATCCGAAATGCAGCACCATGAAAGACAAAAGCTATCAAAGCCATATTTACTGGAAAATAACATAATGTACAAGGGTGAAATGATGGAAAATATAGCTCCGTACGACGTGCAGAACACCAGGAAATCTGTATTTTGTGTAGTCGCCATGACTGGCAATAACTGCAGCGACACGCCTCGGCATTGAAAGAAAGAAACTTTGGATGTATTCTTGGGGTATGTCAGTCCATTCCTGCTTCCACACGTTGCCAAAGTTCATCTAACCTAGCCGCGCGTGTTGCATGCTGGGCCTATCGTTTCCAATCATCGGTCAGATGTATTCGATGGACGACAAATCGGCAGAACGGACGGATCAAGGCAGCAGTGCAACCTGGTGAACAATGAAGAATTGTTGAAAGTTGTGTGCCATGTATCTTATTGAAACGTGGCCTCAGGCAAGCCTTGAAGGTAAGGGAGGACAACAGGTTCCAAAACTTCAGAGATGTATGTCTGGATGTTGATTGTGCCGGCAATGCGTATTAGGCGGGCGCGGAAATAAAATCCAATGTCACCTCAAACCATGACGCTAGGTGATAGGTATGACGATGCATACATAATGCAGGAGTCATGTAGTCTGTCGCCGAAGCCTGCCAGACTCGGATACTATCATCGTGATGTTGTAAACAGAATCGAGATTCGTCTGAAAAGATAAAAGACAATGACGCGCCATTTGTTTATCTATGTCTGGCGCTCAACGCACCATTGCCGCCATATATGCCTGTGATGTAGAATCAAAAGTAATCGCAGCAGTGGACGCCTTACAAAAATTCCCCTCTGCTGCAGACGACGTTGAATGATACATGCCGATATAGGTTATTGTACAACAAACCCTAATTGTTGCGCTAGGGCTCTTGATGTTGCAGTGGGATCGGCCATTGCCATGCGCACAACTTGCCTGTCCTTTCATTCGTTAGTGTGATGAGGATGGTGCAAACGCTCCCGTCGATTCGTCCGACTCTCTTTCACTCGATTCCATGTGCGTATCACTGTTGCTTGATTTCGTTCAACACGAACACAGGGTTCAAGAGAATCGGTACACAGCACTGGTTTTTGATATTCGGGTGGCGTGTACCAGTCTGTAAACTCGTCTTCTTCTCTTGTGTTGTAGTTCGTTATTGTCAGGCGTATAGCAGTCAGTCATGTCGATAGGCTTCAATGGCGGCGGTATTGGCGGCGCCTTTATTGCAGCCATCGTTGAAATTATCCTCTGACGTTCACACATATTTGCGTGTCCTGTGCCTTCTAAGTTCAGCTACTGGCAATGGCAAATCCCTGGATAGCTTCTGAGAATCTCTTTCCCATGCTATTCGGTTTCTATATTTCACGGCTGCATTTGCCCGAGTTTTGGCCGACTGTGAAACTTTTAATTTTATTTTCTCGTTTGAATTGTTTTCACTCTCTAAAACCGGTTAAACGTCTTGTAATACGTGTGGAACGTATCCAGATCTACCATATAAAATCAAAACCAACATCGTAGCTCGATATATATCAGTGCAACTCGATCTACTCCATATCTCCAGTTGCACTGATTGGAAAATTTCTTCAACGGTAAGTCGGCTGCTATGCGCTGAGAGACCCGCTCCTTGCGTACTGCGCATACGCGGTGACCCGATGATTTTTGTGAGGGATGCGTAGGGCGGCGCAGTCGCAGTGTCGATGTGCTCGCCCGTTGTTGACTTCGCCGACGTTTCATACCTTGCCTACCCTGCGCCTTAACCTTTCAGTTACCAACAATGGTATATCCTTGCCAGCCGCTCAGACGCTCTTGCTGATGATATACGTCGTCTTTATTTCATACGACGTTTACTCGAGTTTTGGCCGACACTGTGAAATTTTTCACTTTTTTCCCAATTTTTTCACTTTCTAAAACAGTTTCAGTATTTTTTAAATAATACCCAGATCTAGTCGTAAGAGCTTGAAACCAAAAACTAGCGCCGTACTTCGTTTCCGAATCATAGGCTATACCGATTGAAAATTTCGTGAAAGCCCAAACTGTCTGTTTTATCGAGGCCTCTCATCCTCGTATTACCGCGTCGGCTTCATATTTTGGCGGGAGCGGAACTATATACCGGTTAGAATGATAGCAAATCATTCCAGTTGACTCGTCTTGATTTCTGAAATATCACCCAGTATTGGTATGACGGAGAAACTTTCACGTGCTGCTCCAGACATTCGTTTTATCTATGCGATAATCCAACCATTTCTGATATTTTCAGATAATTTGCCATAGTCATACATGTTACCCATTACCGCGGCTAATCAAATTTAATAATAATTTAATAATAATACTTTAATAATAATACACTTAATAATAAATAAAATTTTATCATTTGCGAGCGCACGTAATCGTCGTGTTGTGGCGCCATCTATCGTTACCAAGTTTACAGGCCCATTTCAACCAGAGCCCCTGTTGTAACAACTAAAAATTCTGACATCAACAGTAAACAAATGAAAGAAACCATCACAGCTCTTTCATTCAGGGTAATCTTGATGAAGGACTGTTGCTAACACGTTCAAAAGCTTTGCGTTTATTTCAACAAGAAGCAAATTCAGTTTTAACTCATTATTGACTTTAATTTATTTGTTGTTTTTAGTTTCTCAATTCAAATTTGCATTGTCGCGTAGCTTCAGTACCGACATTTGACTCATCACGTGGCTTGTAAATCATTATAATGTCATGCCAGGCCTTGAGCGGGGACCAACGCCAACATGATCATTCACAAAAGCACCAGTGCCACAACTACCGGGTAAAATATGCTGCTTGCTATTATTAATTTCTGAATGGATATAGCTGTAACAAAATTCAAGATTGTTTCACAGTAAATCTGGTGATCTAAAAGACAAGTCGTCATGTACATGGAGCTGAAAAAAAGCAATACCAGTATTGAAATCCTGAATAAACTCCGAATAAATCGGAAAATTTTGGACATTGGAGACTTGATGGTATTATTTCGAATAGTCGTTTATGTTTATTTTCAATTCCATATACTTAAGAGAACCAGAAATATTTCAATTAACCTTTTAAGCTTTCATTTTTACCCTCTCGTGGAGCACCTTAATTTTGACTAAAGGAAAAATTCCACAAATTAATATATACTTTTATCCTGAAGTTCACTTTAACTAGTGATGCAAATTTCCGAATTAATAAATATGCATGATTATTAAAAGTTATTTTTTAAAATTCCATACCAGCACATCTTCAACCGCAAAACTTTGTGTGTAACTGCATTATCATTAGTGACGAAATTACATTCGGTTGGAAATGTTTGTAAGTTCAAATTAAATTTGCCCACTTAGTATTTCGCATAATTGTTAGTTATTTAATTAACATTAAATAATTAACACCACAAGCATTTATTCAATATTTACTTCAGCAATGAGTAAGTAACGCAAATATCCATAATTCTCAAAAAATCTTTTCGTTTTGAGATTTTGAAGATTCTGCCTTTTTTAAAGCTGAGTTTAAAACTGGTTTTTCCCCAGCCTTGTATTTTTACCTGTACAGTGACACAGAAAGGAGGGTCTGGAGCTCCCCATTAGATATCAAAACACGTATTTTTCTAAGTCCGTACTCACACAATCTTTGCGTCACTTCTGAGCCTCTTTTCCCCATGAGTTCCTGATTTGTTGCTCTGCTACACCCACTTCGTACCGCAAAGAGTATCATCTATTTATTTTTTTATATAGTAAACGTCTGTCTTTGCTACTAATGATGTGACACTAGGAACACCTAAACTAACCGACCTCCTTCCGAGGTTTGTTTTTTTTTTTAAAAAATTTTTATATTTCTTAATTTATTGCATTTTCTAATGGATTGTATTGTGACTAAACTATAATCATTGATAAAATATTCAAAATTAAGTTACTTTGTGAAGTACATGCAAAAACATTGGAAATGTTAGCCCGAAATTATCAAATACGGTAAACATCGTAACTAAAACAATTTTCATGATAGAGAACAATTTTGGATTTTTATTTCAATATGCATACCGTGAACTAGGATAATCAGACAATTTTGAATCATTGGTGAGCTATGTTAAAAAATGTCAGTTGACCCACTGAAATTAGAAAAGAAAAAAAAAACATACTGTCAAAGAAAAAAGAATATAATTTGAGTTCTATGAACTTTTTTTTTTAAACTTATAGTTTATACTAGTATTTTTCAATCTTTATGAAACCGCGACCGTGTACATACTTGTTTTTTTTTTATAAGACAAGAACCCAGTAAATTCTCTTTTTCTAAGACGAGGGCCTGGTCTCGACAAATTTACTCACAAATACCTTCCATTTTTTTTAAAGTTCATACATTAAACTATCATCAGTATCAATAATTAATTATGGCATAATCATGAAGAGTATCATTACACTACTTCTATTGATACACACTTTTCTGGTATACTTCCTTGCTGACCAAGCACCGGCATGTTCAACACAGATGTTATTTCATTCACTTTTAAGAACAGAGGATGCATCACACATTATTAATATTGGCTTGTAGGTACTTTCTTATGGTCATAATGAGTGGTGTATCTTTTCTTAAATGCTGAAAGATTTTGATGTCTGAAAATTCTCATTCATGAAGACACATGATGCACTCGGATATTTAAAAATTAGTTATTGGCAGCTGCTGTAAAGATGTTATTTAGGCGTTCTGGGTCTGTACTTCCTGACGCATTCGCGACTATTCTCCTCCTCGGAATATTCCCACGATAAAATATTTATTCATAAAAAGAAAAATTCCAGGAAAATATCTCTGACGCCCAGTATAATCGATGCCAGTGCCCGATACTGGGAAGCGGCTCAGCGGTTGAGGAACCACTAGTCCATACTATGCATAATAATGTCGAAAATCTATATGAAAATTTTCCATGATTCTATTGAGAACTTTTTCAGTTACCATGTTTGGTGTAACGCAAATCTCGAAAAATTCAATTCTTCAGAAATCGCATTTAAATTTTTCAACTTAACGTTATTTCCGGTTACCCGCCTATTCCAAAAACAATCACATCTCACCTTCTAATCAACATATCGAGAAAAAATAAAAGGCTTCTGATAGCTAAGGATGTGAATATTCAAAAAATAACATAAAATAAAAATGTAATTTTTGATCAAAATCGGTCATTTGAACGAGGTCGGGTACCTTAAACTATATGCCCGGTTTGTTGTTTTGTGACCAGGTAAATCGTATCGATGGTCATGATTATGTATAGTACATAATCATAACCATCGATACATAATCATGATTATGTATAGTGCATAAAAAGTATTTCTAAACTTATTCAGAGAGTTGTAAACGAGCCGGTGACTGACTTCTTAGCCACCTGTACTCAGGGCCGGGGCAAAAGTCTGAAGTTTTGTAATTAAAGGAACAAATTGCAATTTTCAGTGCCTTACAATAATGCACAAAGGTATCAAAAAGAAAAAGCGCCATCTAGTGATGCAACGGAATTGCTCGTACCACTGAAGAGTGTAACGAGTTATTTTATTATGCTGAGTTAGGTAAATTGGATAGGTAATATTTGTTAATGTAAGAAAGCATGAAAATGAGGATATGAAAAGTAAAAAAAATGATAAAGGAGACTATATATATGTAAGGAAGAGTAAATATTGGTGAAGGCATTCAATCGAAAATAACCCATTTAGTTCCATTTATTGAAAGTAAATACATAGTAAGGTTGAGAAATTAAAACTTTTAAACTGCCAGGGGGAAAACTCGAGCCCCCTCTGCCCCCCATATGGGCTTCTATGTATTGTTGTAATAATTTATAAATTTAAAATGGTTGATATAATAGTATGGAGCGGTAAGGCGATATTCTGATGTTTGATTGTCATAGGTTTAATTTTTGTGAAAACAAAGGCTTAGTCATGGTCCCCGTTCTTGATATATTGCATATTGGATTTATGATATTAAGAGAACAAAATAAGCATATTTATTGTGGTAGAAGAAAAATAATACATAGGCACCTTTAGCCGTTGTAGTGGCATGGAATCTAAAGTATAATTCGATTCTCGCTGGAAAAAAGGATTTTGAACTTCTCTTAAAAGTGTAGGTCCTCATCGAGGTCAAGTTCAAGATTGGGTTCATGAAATCCGAGGAGTCGGCAGATCATTTAAAGCGAAAATATTAGAAGTACTTGTGCTGAGGGCCGGTTCTGCTTGCACTCGGGCGGCCAAGTCCTAGGGCGGCCGCATTCGATTATGTACTTCTATAGTAACAAAATTTGGTTCAGAATTAAAATAAAGAGTTCCTTCACAGATTAATTTTCGTTTAATTCAATCGAACTGTCATAAAAATATAGTGGCATAGATTGGTTTAGGAATCTAGGATATTATACCTGTATTCACTTATGAACAAAAAAGGATGGGGGTTGTACGGGGGCGGCGAAATACCCGTGGCACGCTGGAGGCCAAAAATTCAGAACCGGCACTGCTTGTGCTCATAGTAATAGGTGTTGCCAGAACCGGCGCAAGCAAGTTTACCGCTCTAGGCGAACGACTCGTTCGGCCCACCTCGTAAAACGATCGATACCCCAATACATTTTGCAACAATTGAAAGGTTAAAAAATACGACACATTCCGTCCTCTCAGTATAGTTCAGGCTAAAACGAAGTATGATAATTATAACTTATTTCATAGCACACAAATAAATAACAAAAAGAAAAATAATAATAATTTAGGATTTTGCTGCTGAAGGACAAATTTGTGATTCTGAACACATTGGAACAATGCCCAAAGATACTACCAAAAAAGAAAAAAGCGTCCTCCGAGCATCTAGTGCGGCAGCAGTGCTGCTCGCGCCACTGAAAAGAACAGCTGTAATGAGAAAATATTATGCAGCGTTACATAAATTGGGTAGAGGAAAATTTGTTAATGTAAGAAGTTGAGAGTATACAAAAGAAATGTATAAGAGAGATATATAAGAAGGAGTAAATATTTGTAAAAGCATTAAAGCGAAAATAAATCTAATCAGTTCTATCTACCTATTGTCAAATTTTTCTCAATCATCCTACAGTATTAAGTACCTTAAGAAAAAATGGTCGTGGTGCTGCTGTGGGCAGCCACCTGGTTCGCCCATATTGTCGCGCCGGGCCTGGATGATGCAATAATAAAGTTTAGGAAAGTTGGCTTCCCGAAGAAGTATTTGTACTAAGTTACTTTTACTAACTACAACTCGAGTTTAAGCTAATACTCTGAAGACCAATGATTTCAATCTAGCCATTTGAGTGGGAAATCTTTTTTAACGAGAAAGTGTTTTCAACAGTTTTGATTTAAACTTTTGTTTGGCATTGGCTAATTTGAATGAAACGAAGATTTACAAGAATATGAATTTTTGATTTAACCTCTCCCGAACTTCCTTTTACAAAATTGACATTCTTTTCCCACAAATTCTATTTTACTGTAGTGTTAACGACTGTTTTCTTCTTTCTTGACAGGCTCTCTATTCGCCCTCCAAAGCTCAGGAGTATGCAAAAAAAGAATCATTATTATACCAAGAACATCAGCTTAGAACACTCTCTGTTCAAAGAGATCTCGCTCTCAATCTTCCAAGCACTGTGCAACGTCCTGATATGGAGGACTATCAGCAGCAACCCCTTAGCAGTAAAAATAGTGAGATACCCAGAGCATATCTTAAACCTCCCCCCAACAGAACAGTGGCATCAAATGGCTTGGTGAAATGCTCAGCTCAGAATGTCCGTAAACATTCATCCTATTCGTTGAAGACTGCAGCAGGCTATAAGCTAGTCACCCATCCCCCTTCTTTCCACCAAGCCACAAAGAAGAGCAATCCATCTTTGTTTGTTCGAGTCAGCAATAGCTTGGAAAGATGGCACCCACCACGACCCTACAAAGATGTGTGTACAATAGCCATTTTCAACGATACCGTGACATCCTCGTCTGATCTTCCGCCAAAGTATGAAGATGTAGTGCAAGCGCGGAATCTTCCATCACGAACTTTAAGACATTCAAGTACCAGCAGTTCTGTGATCCAATCTTTCCGCAAAATGACACAATAACCATGTTGGGTTTCTATTCTCTTGCGTGTGATCTAAACTGTGATAGACTATTGTTGTATTGGCCGCTGGCGGCGAATGTGGGGGGAATATTCATGTCGTTATGTGTATGAACGAGCACCCGAACTCGTGCACTCATCACTTAACCTTATAATACAGATTCAATGATTGCACTATGATAATCTAACAATAATTTTGTTCATCTCCCGAATATTGTAATGTAGTTAAAAATCATGTGGTGAAGTAATATACAGTCGAACCTCGTTAAGATGAACACCAGCAGGAACATAAAATCAGTTCGTATTAACAGTAATTCGTTTCGTCCGGAAAGGATAATATGTTATACAATCTGACGGGACTTCAGAAAACGGTTCGTATTAAAAATAATTCGTCTTAACGACGTTCGACTGTATATGACGTAGTTGATCAGTGTTTACATGGTAGTACACAAGAGGATTGATGGGGATCGTAACCTCCCATTAAGTATAAATATATATACTGCAGTTTTATATATAAGCATAAATTGCAGCCCTCTAACCAGGGGCGGACTGGGCCGGTGCGCCCTCATGGGCGATAGGACTTGCGCCCTCATGGGCTATAGGACTCGCGCCCTCCGATAATCCAAGGTATGCGGCCTTTGAGAAGATCCAGTCCGCTCCTGCCTATAACCCCCTCCCCTTTTATAAATTTTCGACATACGCTGTTGAGTATTTACCAAAATTGCGTATAATATCCCCTTTCGTTAGTTTTACAAGCCAATGTGATCTTAGCTAAAAGTAATCCGGTGTAAAGGGGTATATTTAAAGTACATGCCTGTGAGGTGTCATGATACTTTGAAAAACACTGTAATTGATAAATAGAAAAATTGATTTTCTATAACTCTTATTGCTCATTCTAAATACATATTTATTATTAGTATTTTATATAATGCTTGATATTACAACAGGGTTACCATTTACATTGGAGAAAAAATTCCCGGACTTTTCCAGGTTTTCCCCTCGGATTTTCGCTGCAAAATTCTGTGACTGATCACAAGCATTTCTCAACTGAACTTCGATTACAGGGAAAATGGCTTCACTTTCGTGGGAGATTTAGCTTTTCAAAACAGAGGTTATTGTTTTCCCTTGGCTTCTCCAGGTTTGACCAAAAATCTCGTTTTCCCCTGACTTTTAGGGACAATTTCAAATTCCCTGACAATTCCATGTTTTCCAAGAACGTGGCAACCCTGTTACAAGAAAGGTTCCTGCAGACCCTGCGATATAGAGGCCTATGACAAGTTACTACTAGCAATATTTTATTAGTTGTCATAGATACCTACCATTAGCACCATAACAAAACATTCCCATAGATTTAATAATTTGGTAGGGCTCATCAAAATTTGGTTGGTGTCGTTGTTATTGAAATCTGGAGAGAGAGAGGATGGAAATCGTGAAAACCAAGGAAGAATATTAGAAAACCAATATTAGTTGTTTTTTTTAAATGTGAGTGGACTAGTTTTCCTGGCACACAAGAAAAATTCAGTCAACATATAGGTCATCCACGGACGTATATGTCGCTTTCAAACGTTGTTTTTCCTTTTTTCGAATCGATTTTTAATCTATTGGAAAGAGGAACAACGATCTGAAGAAAAGAAAGTGTGCGTGAGACGGAGGTCTAAGTGTAGTCAACAAGAAGTAGTAAAAACAAAGACATTATATATTTTATATGTTATGTCCTTTTCACCCTCAGCCAAGGCCGTGTACATGGGGAGGAGAGTTAACCCCTCATTTGGACAATATTATAATTTTCTTACTAAGAGAATTTTTTTTTATTAAAATCTGGGATTGCCCTCAGCTATGTTCGTATTTATTTGCTTATTGTCCATCTATTTTAGTATGCCATTTCCCAATATTTTTTACGAGCCTAAGAGACTGAGCCCCTAAGAACATGCACCCATGATAGAAGGAATTCTCTTCGTGCACTTGCTCCTGTAAAAATGATGATAGTTGCTCTTCTTTTTTTTTACTTTCGGTTGGCGTTTTTGACGTAGATGCAATAGCACCAACACAACTAACTCGCTAGCATACCTAGGAGATGTTGGAGAGGTTGTAACCCCCCTCCCCCCCTTATAGTGTACGCCCGTGAACTAACTGAAAACTATAAAAGCATGATCTCGAGCAACGAGCGTCAGTTTTAAAGGTGATGTCTGAAGAATATCCCTCAAATACGTTGGACATCAATACATAAAAGTACGAACACTTGTAAGAGATTAATAAAACATTATCGCAAACTTGTATCTAAATATATACGTGCCCTATTTAACTTGACAAATCGAAACATCTCGAAAACTAAGGACCAGATAAAAAAAAAAAAAACTAATGAAATTTGTTCAACTCGAAAGAGGATATCTAATGATACCAAAATTGACCTTCCCTCTTGTAAATTTCCCAATATATTATATAGTTTTTCAATCCACCAAATTGTAGCTGCCATTTCAGTGGAAAAATAAAACTACTTCTAGTACTATCCAGCAACGACTTGGGCATAGTAGTTTTCTGTTCCTTTCAAGGTGCTGGACTATGGTGACTCCACTTGCCTGTCACCATCAACATGTTTCATTTATTTATTTAGTTAAATGCTCGAAATGATATCCTCTAACTTCAGTATGTTTGTTGATCCGTTATTCATATGTTCGAAGACAACGCAAAAGTATGTCTACATCAATTTTTACGCAAGCATTTCTAATCCGTTCGATCGTGTCTTCCCTAGTTGTTGACGCTTCTAGATAAATTGTTTGTTTGAGAGAACTCCACAAAAAGAAAGATGGCGATGTAAAGTCTGGAGACCTGGCAAGCCAATGCATCGGACTGCCTCTACCGATCCAACGACTATTGTACATGCTATCTAATTCTTCCCGTGCTACTATTGCATAATGTGTTGGGCAACCATCATGGTGGAACTACATGTTCTGTCGCAACGCAATGCTTAAGTCTCCAAGTAATGTCAGTAGATCCTCTTGCAGAAAAGTTTGATACTCAGCCCCGTTCAAGGTACCTTCAATGAAATAGGGACCAATCAGTTTGTCGCCTATGATTCCACATCAAACTTCGACCAAGGACGTTAAAACACAACTTCAAGCAACCAGTGGGGGTTTTCTACACTCTAGTATGCATATTGTAACGATTAACCTAACCGTGGTCTGTAAATGTTGACTCAATTAGAGAATAGTATTCCACGAAAGAAATCAGGGTCTACGATTATATATTCGCGTGCCCATTCACAAAACACTACTCTATTACGAAAGGTTTCGTCATTAAGTGCCTGGGCACATGATAGGGATGAAATTTATGTTTTAATATCTTCCAAACACTATTACGAGAAATTCCAGATTGGTAAGATATTTCCCGCGTATTCACATGGGGATTATGAGTTACTGCGGCTAGCACTGCAATTTGATTATTCTCTCCGGTTACAGTTGCTCTACGAGGTTTTTTTTTGGTTTTTTTTGAGGGTGGGAGGTTGTACATACACACACGCCTCTGTACCCTGTCAGGAAAACGCTCAGCATAAACATTAACAGCATCGTCAATGTTCCTTCTGCATTCACCAAAATAAGGATCATTTCAACCTTTTCTTCTACAGATAATAATATATCCCTAATTATGAATACCGCAATTAACTTAGATGTTTTATAAGACAAGTAATATTACCACCACGCAATGTTCTCAGTTGAATAGCTTTCAGCCAAATTATTTAAACAAATGACTTGTAATTTTTCAGTTAAGAACAGACCGTGGAGAACACCTGATTCCACAGCATTCAAGTAGCCGCATGCAAATCATTCGACAACAATTACGTGTTCCCATGTGAAATTTAAAATTTATCTCCCCGACCCACAAGGGGAAATTCGGAGAGCTTAATTTGAGCACAATTGAATAGGTCTCTTGGAAACATTCATTACGTCTTTTTTATTTTTTGATCAGACGTACATTCCTTAAGGTAATCGCAAAATATAATATTTCGCGATTACAGCGTCATCTGTTGCAAATCAAAAAAATAATTCAAATGAAAGTTATGTTAAAATAGGAACACCATCTTTATTTGCAGATTTAGATTTCCTAAGAAAAAAGAAATATTTATTTTTTCCTGAAGAATCCGAATCTGCAATAAAAAAATAGAGGTTCCCATTTAAAAATTCAATTTTGGCTCTGCCCGACTCACAGGAGTGGGGAGGTCAATTTTGGCATCATTAGATAGCCCCTTCGAGATAACAAATTTGATTTATATATATATATTTTTCTCCGGTGCGTAATTTTCAGAATATTTAGGTTTATCAAGTTAAATGAGGCACCCATATAACGTCTAATGGTCATTTAAATACACTCTGAGGGCTTCGCCCATATTAGAAGTAGGGTTTTATTAAGAAACAATGAAATTGGACGTATGTGGAAGCATGGACGTAAGCGGGGTACGGAGAAATGTTGGTCATATAACCTCCTCCCACTGAATAAAAAATTGTATATGTACTACGATTTTCTATATACGAGTGTGTATAAAATTGTAGTCTTGTAACCCTCTCTTGTAAATTGTCTACGTATATAGTTGCATGGAGGGGCAATAGTGTGGTAAAATATAACCAGGCCTTGGTAAACATTAGTTTACAATAAAAAAAAATGTGAAAATTAGTTTAGCAGTCCTTAAAAATACGGTTTCTAAGGGCTTTTAATGCCCCACTCATGTATCAAGCACGACATGGTCCCCTTTCCTTAATTTGGATTGTATGAAACGCTTCACTGTTGTTATAGAATATAGAAAGGTATATTTTGAACATTCGCATCTGTGATAGCGTTTGTATTATTTCTCGATGTTTAGACTGTGTCTGCATTTTTACATTGCATATAATGACTATTAATAACTTCCTTTGTACAAAACGGATGGTATACAGACTCGCGTCAGAATGATTTTCTTTGTGTTCCATCACGATTATAGAACTTCAATGTCGTCGTTATCACGATCACAGTATTTAATATATTTTTCTTTCACATGTGTATATCTCCATATAGTACAATATTGCCTTAGTGTGAAGCTTATATAGCACATTGACTTTTTGATACTGTACAGATTTTGCAAAAGGGCAATACGTTGGTTTGACACAGGGACTCTGCGTCATTGCTCCAAGTATGAAAGGACGAAGTTTTACTGAGTTGAGGTATGAAGATACGAGAACTCGACGCAAAACTTGTCACATTTATTATTTATTTTGATAAAGACTTTATTTTCAACCAAGTTTTGAAGAGTTGTCTATTTTCTTTCGTGTTCAAACTACTCATACATCTTTCTACATCAGTGGCGTGCGGTGACATTTTCCTTTAGGCAAGCAATATAATTTTTTGGGATATGTAAACAAGAAAGTAAATTTTATTTTTACAGTACGTCCTATTTATATAAAAATTCCAGTCTTATATATATATTCTTTTTTATTTATTTATTTTTTTTTTGCAAATATATAAATAACACTTTTGTGAAAGTTGGAGTTCTTTTTCATATTTGTAATAATTTTTTTTTTCAATAGAGAGCAAGAATAACTTCACCAAATGCAATAAAAATTACTATCGATACCACTAGATGGCAGCATTATCGTTAACATAAGCTATTAGAAAATTGCTTATCAGATTAAAATTATTTCACTCTTACGCGGCTTAAAAAATTAAAATTATCGGTATTTATAAATTTAATTGATGTTTAATTTGACGAACTCACAGATTTCAAGCTGAAAATACGATAAAATAGGAAATGAAAATACAATAAAACTAAAATGATTCCGGAGCTGGGCCATACATATCCATAGTTAACCATTTCTAGCTGGAAAGCAGAAATTGCATTGCATGTGATCTGACGTCAGTCCTACCCTTAGATTGTGACGCCATCTAGTGACAAAAAATTGCGAAGTATCTAGTTTGACCTCGGACAAAATTTCAAGTACGCAACATAGATTTTGTTGAACTTTTATAATTAAGTTTTCCTTAATTCAAATTGGCAATGGAAATGTGTTTCAAATTGATATTAGGCAAGCAATGCTTACATTGCTTCTATGGGCCGCGTGCCAGTGTTCCATATTTACATTGTTTAGAATTGTTATTGAATACAGTCATTCATCCTTTCGCATTTACATTAAAACCAATTACATGCATTCAGCATTTTACATTTATATTGTTTAACAGTAACCACATTCATTTATCCTTTCACGTTTGCATTAACACTTACATTTACTCATCCAATTCGTGTTTACATTAACACTAATAACATTCACCAATCCTGCCACTAATAATACTAATCACACCATTTCACATTTGCATTGCTTACCACTAATTACTAATCCTGTCACGTTAACAATGTTGCCTATGACCAGTCACGTAGCAGTGGTAATGGGGGTCTATTACAAAAAGATTATAAAGAATTAATTTTGCTTCTTCAAATGATATTTTCTTAACACTTACAAGAGAACTACCCCAGGTGTCTCTCCCAGATCGGTTTTATATTTAGTCAGTAGATAGCCAGTGCGAAAATAAAACATGCAAAATCTGCCCCAAGCAGAGGTAGAAGCAAAATGTGGGTGGCAAAAATTATAGTATAATAAATTCCCCCACGAAAACTCACAAAAATCTCGCCCCGGAGGCTTTCTTGTGTTGACCATATTTGGCAATTGTGTTATCCCTGCGGAGGGTAATAATACCTTAACATCTTTACATACGGAGAAAGAGAGCGTTGTTTCCTGTCCTCATTCGTCTAGCGGTCCAAGACACTCCGGGCTAAACGGAGGGACCCTGGTTCGAATCCAGGATGGGGAAAGCGTCTCTTTTTCTCCAAAATTACATAAGCTCTAGTTTGAGCTGTAATTAAAACGTGGGTGGCAAAAATTATAGTATAATAAATTCCCCCACGAAAACTCACAAAATTCTCGCCCCGGAGGCTTTCTTGTGTTGACCATATTTGGCAGAGGTAGAAGCCACCGAAATTTGGCGAAATATTGGATTTTTCGCCAAATTTGGTGATTTTTTATGAAATTTGAAAAATATCCATTGTTACGCTGAAATCAGTACTTGTGGATGCGAAAACACTATATCTAAAAAAAAAATTATTATTATTCAATATAAGTAAAAAAATAGTATGGAAATCTGAATACCTTTTGTTTATCGTTGCATGTATTAACAATAAAAAATATGTGCAATCATGTATAAGGCATAAAATTGTATGTATATATATATCAAAGGGAAGTGTTGGAGTAAGGTGAATACACAAGAATATGTACTAAAGAAATATGGAAAAAGCCTATGATATTATTACTTATAATACATTACATGCAAAAGGGAGGGGGCGTATAAAAAAATAACAAAAAATTATAAAATAAAAATAAATGTATAAATAAATATAATAAATTATTAAATAAAATTAAATATCAACGAAGAGCGCATTTGAAGCGTCAGCAATTAGTATGATAATATATAAATGAAAATGTAGAAAATTCAGTAAGTAAATTGGTGAAAAATGGAAGTAAATAAATGAAAATTATTAATAAGTGTTAAAGATAAAGCAAGGAGTAAACGAAGCCAAACCAAGTACGGAAGTTGAACTCAGCTTTATTATGGGTTTATATACATTTGACTTTTACATGGGTTTACATACATTTGAAGTTGGTCGTAGCATCAACCAATTAGATAATTTGTACAATGAGCCAATCAGATCTGATCACTAAGGTTCTAGATCGCTAATCTTGCGAACGTCCGGGAAAGCTACATCTACTCGGACCTGGGGGAAAGCTACTGATTTACAACCAATCAAAGGAGTGTGATTACATTTCTTAACACTAGCCCTTTATCATATCATCTTCTCTGGAAATATACCTTTTACAAGAACCCTTCTTTGATTTTTGTCGGATGGATCTCGCCTTGGCTCTGGCTTTTTTAAATGCAATTAGATTTGTTTGCGTGGGTTATCGGCGAAATATACCCCATGCCTTTTTTTGTTCTTTATAAGCAATTTTGCATTTGTGGTTCCACCAGGGTTTTGGCATTTTTGGAAAATGTGTCGAGGTTTTTGGAATAGAACGTTTTGCTGCCTGTAAAATGTGATCGGTGACCATTTTAAATGCTTTGTTAATGTTAGAGGAGTTTAACATAGTACTATTGTTGTTTGTTAGACTACAAAAATGTTCCCAGTTAGCCCTTCCAATTATCCATCTTGGAATCTGTGATGGCGTACAGAAACCCCGTCCAGTATATTTCAGGACAATTATCGCTTCCAAGCGGATCTTGTTTGACCTCCAATGTCCATACCGGGAGAAGAGATGATGAACAATTTAAAAGGTCTATTTTTGAGAAACTTCGGTTTGCAGAGTATATGTGCGTGGGTGCTCCGGTATTCATTATTATAAGTGATTAATTATAAACCAAGGCCTCTATTATACTCTCCCTGATTGGTGTTTTCACAATATTCAAATCCTCCACAAGCCCATTCCCTGGTCTTACAACATTGTTTACCTTGGAGTTACCCTCGATAAGCGTCTCACCTCCAAAACACTAAAAATAAAGCCATGGCCGCAATCATCATCCAACGTCCCCTCCTTGGCTTCAACTCTTCTCTCCCCAGATTTTACAAACTTCTACTTTACAATGCTACCATTCGACCTATTCTCACATACACCTACCCTGCATGGTGCTATATTTCAAATTACGTTATTAAATTCCTGCAACGTTTCGAAAACAACTAACTCGGACGCATTCCAAAAATTCCCTGGTTCGTTAGAAACAGGTGTTAGGGTGAAAATTCAAAATTCTCTTTTTAAATTAACTAATTAAATTTAAACACCCATGAGCACATAAGTAGACAAACAAACAAAAAAAAAACACACACTCTCTCTCTCACTATTGTATAAATATATGCTCAGATGTCGTTAAGTGTTTTTGTTTTTCGATATTCTGCCGCCTGTTATTTAATTTTTTCAGATGGAGTTGTACCTCCAATTATTTGTACACTGCGTCTACAACATTATGCCAGATTAATTAACGTTCAAGAGGAGACACCTCCATTCAAGAGAAGACACGTTCGTCCAAAGAAACCGTCATCATGGGCATAATAGGAAGTAAACAAGTTTCCTGGGCCATCCATTCATCCAGACAAAATCAAATTCTTTGTGAATTCTTTTCAAGAACTTTAAATTTAGTTGTTTTTATATGACCAACGAAAATACTTGTTAAAAATGCCTGTTGAATTAACAAAGGTGTAAAATTTAAATTAACTTGATTTTTACTAGTAAAAAACACTCTTAAAAAAATTCTGAATATAAATAAGGCACTTATAATTAAATTCCTTTTCTTTTTAAAAGTAGGACCCCTTAACATACAAATCCACCTTTTTGTTTTTTTCCTACCTATCATATTTAATTTTTTAAACCCATTTTTAACTTGCAAACAAAATAATTTTAGCCAATCAGTGTACCTAAAAACTGCTATTTCGCTCCCTACAATATGGCCAATATCCATCAACAACCAAAACCTATAAAACCTTAAGTTCAGACGAAATCCCTGGTCGAGGGGAAGTAAATGAGTCATCACAGCAATAAATAGCCAACTCGTGGCACCTGCATAAATAGGCAAGCCCACCCACACCGAGCCTGGGCTTGGCGTCCAGTCCAGACCACCACAATTGGCCAACAATTGCAATTTAGGCAGGCGAAATTGCCGTCTAATACGTTAACAAAAGCCAAATGAAAAAGTTGGCAATATATTGGCGAGAATAAGGATTTTAGCAGTCCTTAGAAAAAAAAAATCTTCAAGATGGCGATTTCTTAAAAAGTGCTTACAAGTCTCGCTCAGCCAGAGCGGAGAGACTGAGAGAGAGAGAGAAATTTTGAAACAAGAAGATGTAAACCAGGGGACGCCATCCTACTCCAAACATGCGCCATTAAGGGTGTAACATGTAAGTTAACGTTACCTTTCTTTCTCTTCCATTAATCGACCATTATGTGCCTCCTCCCTCATTAAACTTATAATGAAATGTATAAATTTTTTCTGGTGGTTTATATACCCCAGTATGATTCTCATAGTGAAATGAGTATTTGAATTATTTTGTTTTTTTAATTACTTATATAAGGTTTAAACACTGTAAAAAAATATGAAAAATTGATTGTACGTAATAACAGCCCCAAATGCTTATATAAATGGCACTGTTAAATTCTAAAGGAATTAGAAAATATATTATCGTGTTATAATATAAAATAAAAGGCAGTGATTATTGAATAATTATTTCATGTCTGTTTTAAAGAACCTGGTGTTTTTTTATTTTGTTTATGTTTAACACACAACGCGTTTTGAAAAATAACCCTAGTTATCCACTTAATTTTTACGGTCTTGCATTTGAAATTTTAGGTAAAAGTCAACCAATGTTTACTAACCACTATCAACGGCCAATTTACAAATTTATTCTGGATAAACAAATTTAATATTTAATGTTATGGAAATTGTGTTTTAATGTTCTCAAATAGTAAAAATTAAATCAATAAGTAAACTAACTAAAAATTTAACCAAACTAATTATAAAATACCTATAATAAATCATTTACATTTCATTAATTATAATATACTTCATTTAATTTTCATTAATTATTTTATTTCGCTTTAAATCATATATTAATGTTAAAAAAATCATTTTAAACCATAAATGATGATAAAATGTTAAAAATCATCCTAAACCATAAATAATATAACAATATAAATAATTTTAAATAAACTAAATAAATATATACTAAAGTAAAATATACATTCAAAAACCCCCATAACAAGCAAACATGTATACCACCATTATTTTTTTTTAATTCTCAACCTTTTATTACTTCCCAAATTCATAGAATATTATGTGCATTTGAAATTCAAGGAAAATTTCTATTATATTTCAAGTGGCATATAATGTGATC
>QLNU02014802.1:78121643-78145964 GCA_006491805.2 Dysdera silvatica | reverse complement strand
ATCATTCCCACTTACTTAGCCTTTTGAACTATATTTGTGTTGCTGTTTCTCCTTAGTTTCTTAACAGAAGTTTATTGATTATAGTCCTGGGCAGAAAAGCTCCAAGCATCTGACAATATTTCGCTTTAGTGATCGCATCAGTGCCTAGAAGAAGATAATCCGTGATAACCTTCAGATCACTTTGATAATATCGATTTACAGCCTAATCCACTTGTTACGGGAGCCAGCAACCGTGAACTAGGTCCTCCAAATATTTATAAGAGCCCTCTCCAAGCATTTAAAACTTGTTCCCAACCTCCCCTCTGAATTTTTGGGACCGCATATTACATTTCCATTTAGCTCTCTTGGTTCTTTTTTTCCCCCAAACTTAATTCGTCATGCTGTTTTTCTATTCCTGGACACTCACATCGTCTTTCTACTCCATAAATTAGTTTTAATTCTAAGGTTTTTCCAATATGTCCTAAGATACCCCAATTATCATTCTTAACCAACCACAAAATTCTGCGTATTTTCCAGCACGATCTCAGCTCACCACATATTTCTAAGTTGTATAAGGTGTCCCATAAAGAATGCAACTTTTGAAATGCCCCCCATTTCTGTTCTAGTAAGTTGGCAGCACTGAACGTTACACGATTTTCATCTGTTGTCTTTGTGGTTAGTAGTCACGGACCGCCGAACAGCGCATGATCGTCATCTGTTTTCTGTACGGGTAGGAATGGAGCGCTTCACGGCGGAACAGCGTGTTGTCATAGCGAAAACTTAATGCAAATATGATGAATGTTGCGCAGAGACTGTTCGCAAACTTCTTGGAATGTTTGGTCAACGTAATGCAACGAATAAGTCGACTGTGATGAGATTGATTGAGATCTGAATTTGAGAATACCGGTTCGGTTGTGAACATTAAACCGTCGGGACGTACTCGTATTAGTCGTTCTGCGGACAACATCGCCATCGTGTAAAAAAAGTATGTAAATTACTCAATTTCATTAATAAATTTGTACGTTATTATGCACTCAAAAACTGCGTTCTTTATGGGACACCTCATACTTTACTGCGATAACTTCCAGTGATTTCAACCATCTGCTATCATTGGCTCATCTGTCTTCATCACTTTTCATCAAAGGTCTTTCACCCCGCCATTTTTTTTTTTTTTTCGATGAACTTTTGGGCATTTAGTTGAACTTCTCTCCTTTCGAAACTTCTCTAGTTTTTTAGTGTAAATTCCTTTTATTTCCTCATTTCATTTTCAATATTTTAATTAATTGTTCCACACTTTGCTGCCCACCACTCATTGTAGAATTTTCTTAATGAAGACCTTTCCCATCCCAAACTAATCTTTACCCTTATCACATTTTTTTTCTTTGCTTCACTCTCCTCCTCTTGTATCGTTCTCATAAACAAGACCTTTATAAAGCATGGAGATGTAACGCAAACTACGTTGGTACTCCGTACTCCAAGCATTGGTTTGATATTCTCACAACCCCATAAGGTGCTGTGGGAGTTAAAATCATCAAGAAGAAGGAATGGGAGTTGACAGCTAATTAACCAAATAAGAGAGAGAATTTAAGTTGATATTCTGATTTGGTGGAAGGTATGTAGAACATATTGTGATTTCAGCTGCTATTGAGAGGCGAATGGCTATTGCTTGTAGTGGTGTATTGAGGTTAATGCTTGTAGTGGTGTATTGTGGTTAATGCTTGTGAAGAGAAATTGGTTACTGGCAATAATCGCAACACCTCCACAAGCTCTATTATTATCTATGTTGTCCTTTTTGATTGTAGTATAATTCTTGATAGAGGCTGTACGGCTATTTTTAAGTAGAGTCTCTTGAATAACAAGACAGACAGGTTGGTATGTCTTAATTAGACGTTTAATATCCTCAACGTTGCAACAGAAACCACGACAGTTCCGTTCTATAATAGAGCGCAGAGCCATTGTGGATAGGAAGGAAATGTGTGCCTAACCCCAGTTTTATTCCCAGATTCAGCTTGTTGGCTTATCAGAAAAAAAGTGTTTTTTGTGGAAATGGAGAGTTAAGATTTCGTACTCTATTAAAAATAAAAGGAATTTTCATCGTCTTCTAGAGAGGTGTCCTCCCGATTATGTTTTTTTTTTAGAAAAATTTTTGGGGTCTGTTTTTAGAAAATCCTTCCTATAAAGTTAGATTTTTTTTTTGGCGTATTTTTCTTTAACTTGTCCCTTTTTATTTGCTTTAGTATTGCGTTTTGGTGGTGCGGTCACTTTATTTTCTGTGTTGGTAGGTCGGTCTGAATTCGGTATTAGTGTGTTTGCGCGTCTATTGTTGTTTTCTGTGTGATAGGTTGAGCGACTGCTGAATCATATGATTTTGTTGAATTGGGTGACTTAATTCATGTTGTCGTCTGGCTTTGGGATATGTAATATGGTCAATAACTTTGATTTCTGTTATGATCCTTTCTTCTTGCCATTTGGGACAAGAGCGTGAAAATGCTGCGAGTTCACTCTTGCAGTTGATGCAGCTAAGAGCGTTTGATTGACATTCCTCAGCGTCTGACCTACCAATGCGCATTTTAAGCAGACAGCCTTGCCACGGTATGAAATTTTGGAATGTCCATAGTGCTGGCATTGAAAGACTCTGACATAAACCGATAATAACTGACTATAACTCATAAAGAATCTGACAAAGTACTGGACATGAGAGGTAGCCGGCTTTGATGGATGTTGGTCTATTGAAAGTTAGGATGTGTTTGATTTTAATGACATTGCCATATCATCGTATTGTTATTCTTTTTGCTGCTATTACAACTTATTCAAAAAATTCTGTTACTATCTTCTGTTCAACAGTGGCGGATTTCTAAGTCACAGGCCTAGGGCGGCATCAAATTGCTTAAACATAAAATTGTCCAATGTTGAAAAAATAATGTTTCTTTTAATTATTGCCCTGTTTCCCCAATAGCGATGACATATAAGCGATTACTTTAACTTGCCTGCAAATACAAACTACAGAATCGAAAGACAAAGGGCCCTGAAAATTTTGCCCCTGGGTATTTGCCCAGCGTACCCATTTATAAATCCAGGCTTAACACGTTTGTTATATATACTAATAGTAAATGAATGAATAAAGAAAAACTTGACTGATAATGAAAAAATTCATGCAAGGATGCATACGTGTATTTTTCTCAAATACGCGAAATACACGCAAAAATATCAGAGGTTCCAGGAATCCATACTAAAATTATTGTGGATTCAAAAAGTGTCTCAAATCCACCAAGTCGGAGACTATGGTAGCAATAATTTCGAGTTGTATCTTATTAGTTTGAATAATTATATGAAAAATCTCCTTTACATATCAAATGTTAAGAGTATGATATGCGGTTGGTTTTTTTTTAACAAATATTCCTTTCTTTGTAAAGGAGGGAGGGGGCGGCAGTACAGGCTGTGCCTAAGGGCGGCAATTTTATAAATCCGCCACTGCTATTCAACATCAATCAAGTCTATTTCAGATATTACACCTTTTGAACAATTTAGTGAGTTTACGTATGCAAGGTGTGACCAATAAGTAGGGTGAATCACCCCTCAAATCGAAAATGGGAACAACCTGATTATCAGCGACACCTTCGTCGTGTTCCGTAATATTCAGTTAACAGTAGTGGTGCGTGGTTTTGTGGCGTGTCATGGAGCATAGAATCAATTTGAAATTCCTGTACAAATTGGGTAAACGAGCAGGCGGAAGTCATGCAATGTTGAAGCAAGTGCATGGAGATGAAAGCGTGACCTTGAAGACTGTGTACGCGTGGTTTAAAAAGCTTAATGATGGGCGTGAAAGCGTCGAAGACGAGCATCGGAGTGGGCGGTTCACCACCAGCAGAACAGGGAAAAACATCGAAAGTGTACGTGAACTGTTGCAGCGAGATTGGCGATTAACCATCAAGATGCTGTCAAACGAATTGGATAACCCTCGAGGAAACTGTTCGGAAAATCGTGACACAGGATTTGAGAAAATGCAAAGTTTGTTCGTGATTTATTCATCACTTAATGGGAGAAGAAAAACAGCAACGAATGAAATGTTGTGGGGACTTCATCGACATGGAGGACGAAAATGCCCAGTTCGTGAAAACCTTCGTAACCGGCGAGTAAACCTGGTGTTTCCAGTATGATCCGGAGACAAAACGCCAAAGTATGGAGTGGTGCGGACCCAACTCCCGAAAACAGAAAAAATGTCATTTTGAAAAGTCAAGGGTAAAAAAGACACTGCTGATAACCGTTTTTGACTGTCAAGGCATAATTCACAATGAATTTCTTCCTGCAGGTCAAACTGTCAACGGTGAGTTTTACTGCGAGGTGCTCAAACGACTTTTGGCTCGTATTCGTTGTGTATGACCACATCTGAAGCAACCTGGCTCTTGGTTTCTCTTGCACGAGAACGCACGGCTGCATACAACTATGCTTGTAAAGCGGTGTCTGGCTCAACATCTGGTTACTGAACTATCGCATCCATCGTATTTCCCAGACCTGTCACTATCGGACTATTTCCTGTTCTTAGAGTGGCTCTAAAAAGGAAAAAATTTACAGACGTTCCGCACATTCAAGCTGCTGTGACACAAAAATTGAAAGCTGTACCAGAGGTGGGAGTTTTCAAGAGCTTTCGGTGATTTGAACACACATTGTTAGAGGTGCATAGTGTACGACGGGGGGCTATTTTGTAGGATTGTAAACTCTTTCCATGTCAGGCCTACTCGATGTAAAACTTATTCCATTATTCACCCTACTTATTGGTAACACCTTGTATATATATATATACGGCGATACTTTGATTTCTATATTGTCAATATACATGCGTTTAGTTTAGTAATGATACTGATTGTTGTGGATTATTTATTTCTATTAATGTCACTGGATGGACATCTTGTCTTTTTTTAACAACATACGAATCATAATGCAGTAAAATCTCCATGCATCGAAGGTTTCATTTTTCTCGATATGCAGTAAGACCCATAATTAAAAAGCAGCTTGGGACCAATGAAAATATTCGATATATCTGTTTTGGAATTTAAAATTCAAAACGTTGAGCATAGAATCCGGAAAGGTAACATGTGTGTGGAATGCTATTCACTTTAATTTCTTGAAATTGGTTGAACAACGCAACACTGAACTTTAGTACAGTAGGTTCATATTTTTATTTAGAAAAAAGGATCATTCTCACAATCATTCTCAAAGTAAGCTTTACCTGGAAATTATTAAAAAATAAATACTGTCCATAGTTATTTGCCTTGTTTTGCAGTATCTATGTTCATTAAGGGTTCATCGTATAATATTTGTGGAAGTATTACATACATAACCATCAGTGTAGTCCATTGCCTCAAAAAAGCATTACTTTAAACACCTTATTTATATATATAAGGACTTGGGAGAGGGATTAGAGTTCTCAGAAATTCTTCAGTTTTAAGTGCTGGGAAGCGTATTTCATAATGTTTGTCTTATAAGAGAAATCCTCCATCACTTTTTTTTAAATAGAATTTTCTATATTTTATTTGAAAAGGCTCGCATTTTTTTACGTGTTAAATCCAAGATCTGCAAAAGTCTTCCTCAAAAAAAACCGATTCAATTGTATTATGCCGTTAATCATTATATCAGACAAAATCCATGTTTTTCTCACGAAATGTGGGGACATTATCATTGATCGACATAACTAGAGGGTGGCAAGAAAAGCCCATGCCATGGGCTCACATGGGGAGGGCACAAAATTGGCTGAAATAACTCACAGGAAAATACTTACGTTTGTGACTAGGGAATTCAATCTGGACAGTTCTGCCAGGGGCGCAAAGTCAGCTAGCTTCGTCCTGGTCACTAGAAGTGGGTCCTACTCTATAAGGGAACAGTTTTCTATGTAATAAATGGGAACTTCAAACAACAAAGTCAACCAAAACACTTTCTCATAATATCTTTATTTCATTTAGCAGCACACTGCAATTTGTGAATGAACACATTTTGATAATGCATGGCATAAAAATATATATATATACAAAAAATATTTGAAAGATAGTGATTGCATAAAAATTCAACTTTCATACAACGTTGAAGGAAGGAAAAAACCCCAAAAAATCATGCAATAATTTATAATAATAATACAAAAAATACAACGTGAATTAAATTTGCATATGTATCAGTTTTTATCCCCCAGCTTATGAATGCATAGGCAGGTGCAATCAAGACAACGCGCAATATGCAAAACTGCTTTGCCACTCCCCGCCCCCAAATATTTTCTGAATCTGCTCTTGCTCCATAACCACCACACTTTTACAGCTAGTAGAGTTTACTGGGAAATATATGCAGTGGTTTTAATCAAATGATCATCGTGAGCCACTAATTAAATTTAATTTTCAAATCCCCGAGACCCAGTGGTTTAATGTGACTAATGTGTTCATGAACAACTGTTCTCCAATCCCACTTTCTTTCAGCAGCTTTTAACCAATAAAAGCTGTGGAGACATAAAGACTACTTTGGCAAGGATTCTCCCAAGGTTTTGGTCCATAAAACTCTTCGTTAATTAACAGTTACGTCGCCAAATGTTATTTGCACCCAAAAAGCTTACATGCTAAGACTGCATATTTGCTCATGGGATGGTATCCATGTCATGTAAATTTCTGACACATAATTTGATTACAACACCAAGCTTATTGAGAACTGGATTCAAATCCAATAAGCTTAAAGGTTGGAGTTGCACTTTTTAAATCTTATACGCTTGAAGAACGTAAATTAAAAACCCGTCTTCTTAGCATAAATACCTTTGCATAAAACAGACTATACTTGAGTTGACAAATCAATATGAAGTTTCACCAGGGGACTGCATAATAATAATTTTTATTTTGACAATGGTGTATGATGTGCACAGGGAAAACATCCTAAAATCGCCCCCCCCCATCGGATTCTTAACCATTCCAAGTGACAAATCTGAGTGCTAGTGAACGCAACTGCTTAGTTTCATCGCTTGTAGCCAAATGTCAGCAAGCAGTTAGTTGTTAAGCATCCCCAGCCCCACTATCGGGAGTCAAAATCTGGATCACGTTAGGTGAATCCTCCTCCCCACCCCGGAATCCAAACTTCTTAAGACCTAAAGAATCAACAACTAAGCCTCAGTAAGCAGTTAAACGCCCCCTCCCCCCCATTATCAGGAATCAAATTTGATTAATGGCATGCTAGGTGAATTCCCCCTCTCCCCCTGAATTCAAACCTCTTAAAGATCTAGGGAATCAACAGTCAAACGTCAGCAAGCAGTTATTTGTTAAGCATCCCCCCGCCCCCCACACTATCGGGAGTCAAATTTGGAGCAACGGCATGCTCTGTGAATGCATTATCACTGCAGGGCCCCTGCACCCTAGAAGAGAATGTATTTGCTGAAGTGCATGTGGATGCCGTACGACGGCTATTCAAATGCAAAATACCTGTGGGTAAATGTTTTTCCCTGAGAGGAAGGCCACAAAGGCTTTTCGAGGTAAAAGAGATTGTGATGATATCAGCAGATAGGGACTCTTCTATGGTAATAATGGATAGGTTGGTTTAGGACAGGATCAGCATACCATGAGTTGCTGACTACTTTCGGATAGGATGCGGAGTGATTTCAAAATAAAACCCATTGTTAAGAATCCCATCATTGATTACGTTTGTTTTACAAATTGATTAATTACTAATTAGCATCATTTTAAATTACTCATTTTTATTCTCTTAATTAACTAATCGACTGATTTTTATTAGTAGTTAGATAGTAAACTGAACTTGGACAATTTAGGTGAGCGTGGGCTGGTATGCAGAAAATTACAGTATTACTTTGGCACAATACCTTTAAAAGGTCGCTGACCCCTGGTTTAGGATGACAAAGTGATGTCACTTTCAACTAATGGCATTGGCTACTCCATTGCAGACAAAGATCGTACCAGTTGCCAGGGGCGTACTGGGCTGTCGGCCCGCGGATCAGTACACCCTCATAACCGATAGGACTCGTGTCTCTGAATGGGCAAGGATTCAAACCCTTTCAGGTATGAGTCCTAAGGTTTCCGAGGTATGCGTTATCTTCATAAAATGTCAAAACAGGGTATGAAACTTTACTTGCACCGTTGTTGCTGGTTGGGAAGAATAGTATTGTTTTATGAACTCCTAAAAGTTCATGAACTTGATATTCTCCTCCTCAAGCCTATCGTGAGTTTCTACAATTCGCCAACATACACACTTCCAAAATATTGTGAGTATGGGATTTCTCCAAATGGGGGGGTGTTTTTTTAACGAGGGAGCCTAAAAATTTAGGACTTCTTTTTTTCTTGCTTGGCTGTTGCGTGTCAAAGGCAATAGCTGTCTTTCGTCAGATGTAAAAGTCTTTTCCTAATGATGCTTGGGCAGAATGTATATAATATGTGTTTTTTTTTGCATTTTATTTTCTTTTTGTATATCTCATTTTACATAATTTAATTTTATATATTTTCCTTTGTATTTTTCACTTTGTATGCATTCTGCCTAAAATAAAGTTTACCTTGTCTCCCAGAACAACGTGTTTTTAAAATCTTACACTCCTGTCAAAGTAAAAATTATGCATCAAGTGTTCTCCAATTGTAACGATGTACACACATCCAGCTATACAAAAATGGCATTACTACATTTGGAGAGCACATCTAAATGTAATAAATAACATACACTTATCAATCATACAGTTATTACACTTGGGAGAGTATGACTAAATGTAATAAATAACACATACACACAGATTGCATAAATTACATTGCATAGTGCATCGGTTATTAAATATTAATTACAAAATATGAAAAACCATTACCCACCAATGCCGAAGGGATGAAAGACGTTTCTTCGTGACAACAAAATTTTGAATTCCATCGTTGTACTGGCATAATCAGTAAGTACACTCATTGAGTAGCAGTACTAAATAAAAGTGGCCTGATAAGAATGAAGTACAGTATTTACCACTGCTGCAATAGCTTCACTTGTGAGATCAGTTTCTTGCAAGGTAATACAAATTATCATTAAAACTTATAATTATTATTAAAACATAACTCTTTTCAATGGATTCCTCGAAACTGGTATTTCCATATTGAATTAACACATAATTATTAGGTATGTGTATAAAAAACACAATGAGATTAAAAAAAAAAAAAGGATGGGGTACAAAGGCAGGGTTTATTTTGCCAACAAAAATTAAATAATTAATGGCACTAATTGCAATTAAAAGTGAATTAACGTTAAAACATTACTTTTTTTATTGACACTTTAAAAAAAAAATGCTGTTACGGCTGAGGAAAATAAGGCATTATATCACCTTGGTTTAGAGTGAAAATAAACTGATACATGACAATGGAAAATAGCAGGCTCACGAAAACAAACAATTTACGACAATAGAAAACAATTGGCATATGACAATTTTTAGAATGAAAGAAAACAAGCTGACATACGACAATCAGAAACAATTGTCATGTGACAACTTTTAAAAGAAAACTTGCTGGTACATATAAATGGAAAGCAATTACCATAATGACAATTTCTAGAAAGAAAGAAAACAAGCTGACATACAACGATCAGAAATAATTGTCATGAGACAGCTTTTAAAAGAAAACATGGCAAAAAGGCACATGTGAATGGAAAACAATTATCATAATGACAATTTCTAGAAACAAAGAAAACAAGTTGACATACAACAATTGGAAACGTATGTCATAAGGCAACTTTTAAAGGCTAGAAAAGCCAATACGGTAACAGAAAACAATGCCCTTCAGCTTTTTTCAAACTGCAGGAAAACAAGCTGACATGATCATGGGTGCCCCCAGAATTATACGCAGGGTGATGCATCCAATTGTTGGACTATCATTTTTTGTGGATTCAGTTCTTTTTTTTCCCTTTTTCATAAGCCAAGGTGCATTCCCTTCGGGGTGCCAATGGACACGACAATAGAAAATAAAATATTGTATGGCAATCCTTACGGAGAAAGAAAATAAAATGAGCCTATGGAAAACAACTGACCTTCACCAGCCTTTTTCAAACTGTCGGAAAACAAGCTGATTCAATGGAAAATAGGTGCCATAAGACATTTTTTAGGAGAAGACAACAAAAGACACAGACATGCAATAACAGGAAACGACTACCATACAATTTCTATAAAAGAACAGAAAAACATACAGATATGCCATTATCGAATTTAATTATTTGAAGAATACAAAATGTTGTGCCATTTCTTTATATTAAACGGATGTAAACAAATACAACCATATGTAAAATAAGTTGATCTACCAAAAGCAACCGAAATAATCCATTTAAAAAAAACGTAGTTCATACAAAAAAAAAAAAAAAAAAACCCTAAATTTTAATATAATTTCAAGAAAACAGTCACAGTACAATATAGTTGCCAAAATGGTAAATTAATTCAAAATAATTGAGCTAAAAAAACAATTGAAATGAAAATGACAAGTATTAAACAAAGTTCGTCATTAGAACCAGCGAATAAAATTGGTTGAGCAATTGATAAATAAGCACATGTTAAATAACCGCACCGTATGTAATTTCCACATTATGCAACGGTGTGATCACTTGAAGAATAACTTAACATCTTCATTAACAGCGATTAACTTTCACACACACACACACAAAAAAAAAACCACCACTTACTAACCACTCCTAGAGTAACTGCATAGATAAAGTGTCAACATCATAACGTGACCTGTGGACCATAAAAGGACCTCGATAACCTTAGCCTTCCTAGGTCAGTGAACATAAAAAAAACAAAAAACCCTAGGGGTTGAAACCACTGAGCCACTCTACGTTGCATCAGCCACTTAAGGATCATCATATAAATCTGTCAACTGTTAAAAAATTCCAAATAAACAGTGAAACATGCCAAAAGTGACCCCCCCTTGGGAGTGACCTGCAATGGCCACTATACATGGCAGACATTGGTCTAGGCATGTCTAAGTCCCTACCAGATCTCTTATAAAAAGTGGCCACTTTATCCAGGTTCCACTATATATATAAATACAATTTGCTAACAAGTAGCAATGTGAAATTAAAGCACGAACGTGCAACATAAACAATTCCAAAATCGTTAATACGTGTACCTATTAATTGCTGTATACTTCGGTTACAGCAGGTTAAAAAAAAAAAATTCCAGCAATTAAAAATAAATTTAGTATTATTATTCGCAGTCAAAATTAATCGAGTTTTAGCAATTTTTCAATTGGTGAAGCATCAGTGAAAAAAAAATCTATTTAGAGGTATTATAAATAAATTTTCAATATATGCTTATTCAGAGATAACCGAGATGTCCATGTCAGCTCATTATAGATAACACTGGATACAGTGAGAGTTGGCATCCTCATTCAAACTCGGAGATGTCCGTACACTAAATTAACCTCCCTATTTAAATTCAGAGACGTTATCTGTAAACTGAGTTGACCTCTCTATTTAAATTCAGAGATAATAATACGGTGAAGGGAGTTGACAACCCCATTTGAACTAGAGACAAATGCAAACCCAGTTTTACAACCTCTTTTAAACGAGATGACAAAGCACTCAATTTGGCAACTGAAGTTCAATTAGTTAAGTACAAATTCTGGCATTTGGTAGCCGATTTAGTAAGAACATGGTTAATCTATTCCCTTGTAGAAATTTCATATGTCCTTTCCGCATATTTCAACGTAACCCATTTTCCCCCAATTTCTACGTTCACCATTTAAAGAAACGTACTTCATACCATATGTCACAGCTTCACAACACTCTTGAAGCAGATCATACTTCGAGCACAAAACTATAACAAAACGAAGAAACGCTCATTCTCTTTTCCTCTTCACAATTCTAACAATAACGAATATAAGCATAACACAAAAACAACAAAAATTACACCCCATG
The DNA here is from genome assembly GCA_006491805.2 of Dysdera silvatica. Taxonomy (NCBI): domain Eukaryota; kingdom Metazoa; phylum Arthropoda; class Arachnida; order Araneae; family Dysderidae; genus Dysdera; species Dysdera silvatica. Next base: position 78,134,090 of record QLNU02014802.1, on the reverse strand, counting down.
ACACAATGCTGTGTGGCAGTAAAACCAATTATAAAAAAAAAAAAGTTATATCTCTCAGTTCTTGTGATAATGTAATCATTACAAAAATGATCAAAAAATGGAAACAATAATTGTTGCCAAAATCAATTCTTTAAAGTAGTATTTTTCCATGGCCGCTGCTAAAAAATATGATGTGGTTGAGGGTAGGGGAAAGAGTACTGTTGCAGTGACACATTATTGAGAATATCTTGATATCAGTAAAAGAGACTTGATTGGTCCGACGAAGAAAGTTTAATATTAAAAAAAAAAAAGTGTTTGGAGACAACACGCAAAGTCATACATTATTAAAAAATAATTATCTATATCACACTATCGATCACAATTCTTTGACGTTTGTGCAGTGCTGCGGCGGTACCGGTCCCTGGCATTAAATAGCGTTCGATTTCTGCTTTGGTGAGAGGAGCGCCACTCTTGTTTGGAGTACATCACATTCTTATGAGGGGAACACAGTTTTTCCAAACTGTTCTCAAACTCTGTCCGTAACGATTCGGTCGGAGAATGGTTATACAATGTTCTAGATTTATTTTTGGCATTCGCCACTGTGGTTTTTCTTTGGGAACTGGGGTTGCCATATTGTGCAGAGTAGACTTCCGCCGTTTCCTGAAAATGAAATAGCTACATAAAATATAACATTTACACAAATTTTAAACTAGGGCTGTGGAGATTACGGAGGGGGTGGGGGGAAATTATGTTTATATAAAGAATACACCTTTAAGATCATGCCGTAGAACAAGCTATGGTTATCAAAGGAAATCACTGAAATTGAATACATATATATCTTATGCAACAAGGATGATAATACTGAAAAGAAAATATTCTAGAAGAGAGAGAGGGGGGGGGGATTTGTGGGCAGCTTTTAATCATTTACATGTTTGCCCATGGTCTACACTTTTTTGCAAATTTTCAGGCTCATGTAACAGTTGGTTGTGTTTTTATGGTGCAAGGGTCATTGTGCACCAAACAAGGTGAGGTCAGGCTCATCTAATGTATTCTTCATGGTGATGTACTTTTAAAGGCCAGCTGTGTACAATGTTGGCTAGATACGTTAGGTAGTGCACATGCACTTAGTATTCAGCGAAGAACAAACCAGAAGGTCAAATAATCATGATGAGGGTGAGATTGTGACAAAATTATTGGAGAAGACCAACCTCCAATTTAGATTATTAAGGCTATATATGTATACACAGTGTGTCCCAAAAGTTTTCCAAACTTCATTCTTACAGATCCACAATGAGATACAAGGAGCCATCTGTTTTATCAGATGTGCACTATGTTTACGGAAGCCTTGTTTATATGTATGCGTAATTCCAGGTTCATTCATTGATGCAGGCCGTTAATACAACCCAAACAACTGGTTGCATGTTTTCGATACTTGCCAAAAAATGGCCATGGAAAAAAAAAAAAGAGAGAATGTAAAGTTTGGTGTGAAGTTGAATAAAATGTTTATCGAAACGTTGGATATGAGGAGAGAGGCTTGTGGAGACGAAGCACCATCAAGAACATAAGTTTTTGTGTTTAACAGATTTAAAAAGGGATAGGAAATGTTGAAAGACGAACGAGAACGAGAGGCCCACGAGTAGTTGAACACATAGAGAAAATTAGAGTTTTGCTGAAAAGAAGACTGCTGTATGTCTGTGAGGCTGATTCAGAATACCATGGGGATCAGTTAAGTCTCAAGTTTATTGAATTTTGACTGAGGACTTGAACATGTGAAATGTCTGTGCACAGTTTGTCCTTTGCTGATTAACAGAGGATCAAAATGAAGCTCACATTCTTCAATCCCAAGACACTACTTCTTCGGCCAAGAAAGATATAAACTTCTTGAAAACTATCCTCACTGAGAAACGTGGTGTTTTTAACACAAGCCACTCACAGAATGCCAGATCTCAGAATGGAAGACTCCACACACAGCAGCAGCAAAGGAAACGTGATTGCAAAATTCAAGAGTGAAAATAATGCTTATAACTTCCTTTGATTCCAATGGACTGATACATCGGAGGTTCATCTTGTTAAGCCAAGCGGTCAACGGGAATTATCAGCTGGCTGTTATGAAATGTGTAACGGTGAGAATTAATCAGTCATCTGCAATACCGAGCGCAAGGCAACTGGTCACTTCTTCACGATAATGCCCAGGCTAACAAATGCATCGCTGTGTGTGTAGTTTTCTCGCCTTAAAATCGATCTCAATCACTGATCATCCACCATATTTCCCAGATTTGACACCGTGTGACGATTTCCTGATTAAAAAATTGAAATTACTGTTAAAAGGAAATTTTTGACATTACCAGCATCTAAAAAGCTGTGGCTAAAGTTATATCCAGCGTTTTGAAGGAAGAGTTTTGAAGTTGCTTGACCATTGTAGCGAATGTATTTCGAATAACGTTAAATAGAAGTTTTCATTTGCTAACATGTTCCGTGAGTTTTATTAAAAGTTCCGAAAGTTTTGGGACACACAGAGTATATACACACACATATAGTTATTCACATGTATAAGGGTAGACAAGTTCGAAAAAGCAAATACTTACACTATATTCTGAATTTTCTGAGTCACTGGAAAAAAAATAAAATAAAAAATAACTTTTCTGTAATATTGCAATAACACATTTTTAACGGTACTTCAACTTCGGTGGTTCCCAACTATAGTAAGTCCTGAATAAGCATGCAAGAGGTACCAAATAGTTTGACTGAGGAGGAGGAGGGGGGGATTCATGGAATTTCCATTAAAAAAAAAAGTAACCAAATTTGGTTAATTTGAAGCTGAAGAAACAACAAACTAGTTTGAATTTGAAAAGTTTAAATAACTAATTTTGAATTTAAAGGACCATGAGAAAAGTTAGAATTATCTATAAATTTGAATTATCCATGCCTAGACAAGTTACACTGTAATATATTATTTTCAAAATGACTGAAACTACATTAAAAATTGGCCTCACGTATATAAAACATACATCGTGTTTTAAAACTATCCATGCTAGCTAAGTAGTTCTACATGTATATACATTTATTTAATGGTCAGTTGATTGTATTTTTATGGCGCAAGGGCCATTCTGTGCCAAACAAGGTACACCTATTTAAATTGCGTTAAAATGTACAACTAATACAAGCATGGTAAGGGTTATGCTGAACCTAAACGACAAAATGTCTTTCTAAAACTTTGCGTTTTTTTTAACTTTCACTGTCATCAATTTTATAAGGTTTGCACACATTTCTTTACATCAAATTTAAGGACTATTTGTTTGTTTGGCTTTTTTATGGCGCAAGAGCATCTGGGCTATACTGCGCCAAACATGGTAAAATCAAAGACTGTAGTAAAAAATTTAAGGACTAGAAATAAAACAATATATTAAGGACCCATCAACAAATGGACATCGAATAAATTGGAGGTAATCCACGTGACCGACTTCACAATTATATCATCATTTTAAGAATGAAAAAAGTTAGAATGTATTACATAATTAAACGTATGTTAACAATTAACATAATTACGAAACAAGTTGCGAATGAAAAGTGCAACAAGTAAAATTTTTGTCACTGGTCGAAATGCAAAAGAAAAAGGAAAGCAAAGAAAAAATAAGCAGAAAAATAAATTGGAAATAAGAATAATAAAAGTAACGAAAGCAAGAAAATAAATAAAAAGTTAAGAAAATGAAGGTTAAACAAATTATTGCATTCTTCTGCAACGAGAATCAATTCTCTAAAAATGATCAAATAATTAACTTCAAACAAGATAATGTAAATCGAGAAAGGTCGATAATTAAAGTTATTGAGTTTCAGACTTATAATAGGATTTAATATTCAATATATTCAATATATAATTCAATATATAATATTTATAATTAAAATTTTCAAATTTAAAGTTTTCAAAGTATCGTATATCGCCCAGCAAGTTTCTTCGAAAAGAAGATTTCTCCGAGTGATTGCGGAGTACTGCTAAACTTCAGGTCTTCGTAGCTCCTCGTGACGCAGTATAGCCCAGATGCTCTTGCGCCATAAAAAAAGCCAAACAATCAATCAATCGTAGCTCCTCGCTGCAACTAAAAACCTCAATATTGAAATTGATTTTTCTTCAGCACCGATAGTATCTCTTAACCATGGTTGTTTCTTCTCGATTTTTGGACAAATTAATTCAAGTAATTTCAAAACACTCTCGGGGGTTTATTTTAAAATAATTCCCATTATCTCCATGTTCTCGTACTTTTGGGGTATTTAATAGATTTACATGTGAAAAGGTTGATTTATTTTTCAACCATTCCTTCATACACCCATGCATATTTTTTAATCATCTAAGCACATTAATAAATCTACGGATATGGCCACTTTTACCTTTTTGCTCAAAGGAGTCATAAGGCATGGAAATAAAGGCCTGGTACTGCAGGTCCTGAAGGGCTAGCAGGGCATGAGATCCTCAAGTGTATGGGAAACAAGGGAGCTGGTGAAGTTGCCTCAAGCAAAGCCCTACGGCAGTTCATAGTCCCTCTGGACAGGAGGAGGGGGGCTTAAAGCATACCTAATTATAAAATATATAGCGTGGAGGAGGGGCCCTACCAAAGGATTCCTGGTACTTTTCAGTCTGGGTTTGGGAGAGGGGCCAGATGCACTGACAATCATTGTTTTAAAGGAATGCTTTAGTAAGTTTCAAGGGAAGTTCTCTATGCATGTTTCCATTGTTCGCAAAAGGCATGGTACAACCTCTATGATGGGAATTCCATGTTTGTCCTTTATGGTGATTCATGCTGTAAGAAGAATGGCGATAATATAAACTGGAAACTAAATCGTACTACAGAGAATTATTAAGTAACAGCAGAACAAAATTAAGGAATTTATGGAGATTTTGCACAAAAACAAAGACTTTTTTGGACTTACAATAATCTCCTAAAAATTAAGGACCACACAGGCCGTTTTATATTGTTTCACGTTAACTTTTATGTTCAGTTTCAAGGTCATGGTAAATTTCGGGTTCAGTTGTTATTTTGACGTTGCAAGGATAGAGAAGGTTATGATGCATTGGGACCGGAGTTATTTTTTTTTATTGAGGAATCAGAACCTCTGTCGTCTAAGGAACCAAACCCTGGACTACAGTGGGTAGAAAATACGACATGTACTTTACGATACTACTGGAATCGAACCAGGTCAATGATGTGAAATTTAGCAAGCACGGGGGAGAAAGCGACCTGCACATATAGTTGGGTACCACTTTTCTTTTTACTTGATACACAAATACACCCGTACACAAAAAAGGCATCTGTAACTCTACATACCTGTCTTGCATAGAAGGGAATGTTTTTAAAAGTGCAACGAAGTTTTCACCGAGCCACTGCCGCCGTTCTATCACTTCTGAATTGACATTCAATATTAGCTTTAGAATGCTTGTTGATCTAAGTGAAAAGGAGACATGATATATATACATGTACATTTCACAATTTACATTAAAAAATACCATCATGTTGTTGGAATTCATCTGACTGTTTATTTTTTCATTTACTCGCTTTTTCTTTGTGTCGCCATGGTTACTGAAGTTTAATGGAGCTGAATGGAAATTTGAACATAGTTAAGCCATAGCCACGCTTTGGAGAAAGGTTTGAATTTTACGGCCTGGGCCCCGTGGTTGGGGGCGCACCCTCTCTGGTTATCTTCATGTTATTTAAATATCAGATTTATCTTAATTTTATTTATTTACAAAGGTCCGAGTTTCATAGCCCATACACCCAATTTTATAAACAACAAACTTCAAATAAAAACTTGTGATTAATTAACTGAATATCGTGGAGGTAAAATTCTCTCCTTCTTGCCTTGGCCTATAAGATCTTTAACGTTAATCAAATTCAAAGTTTCATGAATCACGTATTGTAATATGTTGTACATTGATATGAATAAAGATGAATAATAATAATAATTATTATTATTATTATAATAATTCGGCATCACACAGCAAGAATTTTGTTGTGGTGGTTAGGCGGCTCTGTAGTTGCTTTCCGTGTTTTCTCCCAACCCTTGCACAATTTCATATACGTTAGTGTCTAATATTAAAAGGTGACTATAATGATGGAAAGATAGCCACGATAGTGAAAAAATAAGCCATGAAAGTAAACGCAATCAAATTCACAGTACTGCTAACAAATTGTAATATTACAGGTCATGAAATTTATAATTTGATGTTCTTGCAGTGCAAGAACAGTTACAGTCATATTGCATCATGATCTACAACTTTCTCAGGAATCTAAACCTTTGTTGGCTGCCAGGGAACCAAACCCAGGGCTGGGGGGGGGAGATTAATAATAAGAAAAATGGCACACGCCCTACGGTACCAGTGGGAATTGAACTCTATTTACTGGCACGAATGTGTACCGCTACAGAGCTCAGTTTATTATTACATTGGGGGCTCCCACAATATCACTCACTTATCTGTTCACTTTGCAGGCTTTCTTAACTGTTGCCACTTAGAAATGCAAGAAAACAAACTTAAAAAGTTCAATTTCTAAAACTGGCACTGTGCCAATTGGTTTCCACTCATTTCATACTTTTCAAATAACGTATAATTATAATCTTACATTTGGCAACAGTACGTGCAATTGTTTTCCGAATTCTAAAATCAAATCAGTCTTCCGTTTACCATCAAAGTGTGACAACATCATCCTCAGAGGGCTATGCCAAAAAAGCGTACTAAATTCTTTTAACAATGTATTCAAATTAATTTATTTATTGGCGTCTATTATTGAATTAACCTAAATATTTAAAATATTACTAAATGTTATTTAAACTGGATGAAATTTTTACATTTCTTCAACACTTACATCTGCAATATCATTTCAGAAACCTTAAGTGGAATACAACTGTTAGCATCAAAGAGAGATGTATAAAGATATAAAGAGTCAGTGACTTGAGAAAAAGAGTTAAACGAACAACTTGGGGAAAACCAAACCAAATGCAAAAAGTACTTGCAAATGGTACAAAAGAAAGGAGTAATGTATCACTTATCGAGAAAAATTCACAATTAAATAAAGTAATTAGTTACAAATTATACTGCCAAACTTTGCATATACACATTAAACTCTGTATTACTGTCTTTCTAAGAGTATCAACAAGATAATCAATCCAGGCAATGGATATATATGGCTTAATATGCTGGAAATGAACAAGATGAGGGCTCAAGGTGCTCTAAGTGGGCAAGGTGCTCTAAGCGGGCATGGTAAAGGTGCTCTAAAGCGGGCAAAGGTAAGGTGCTCTAAAAGCGAGGCCATTAAAGGTGCTCTCTAAGGGCATGGTAAAGGTGCTCCTAAGGGCATGGGCCAAAGGTGCTCTAAGAGGGCATGGTAAAGGTGCTCTAAGAGAGACATGGTAAAAGGTGCTCTAAGTGGGCAAGATAAAGGTGCTCTAAGCGGGCATGGTAAAGGTGCTCTAAGCGGGCATGGTAAAGGTGCTCTAAGCGGGCATGGTAAAGGTGCTCTAAGCGGGCATGGTAAAGGTGCTCTAAGCAGGCATGGTATAGATGCTCTAAGAGGGCGTGGTAAAGATGCTTTAAGTGGGCAAGGTGAAACGCAGATCACTGTACATTAAACAAATAAGACGGTTAAAAGTACTCTTAATGTGCAAGCAATGACTTAAAGTGTTCAAAATGAGCTAGTCGTTGCTCAATGTGTTTTAAACATGTAGGCCACAGCCTAACATTCTCGAAATCATAAAATCAAGGCTCAACATATTTAAAGAGAACCAATCAAGGTTCAAAATAGTATAAATGAGAATCACAGCTTAACATGTGGCAAATGAGTTCATCTTTAGCTTAAGGGTGGGACAGTGTATATCCTAGCAGATTTACCTCCCAAAGAACAGGACTGAGATAAGTCTTATCTGAAGGATTCCCCCCCCCTCACTTATGTTCTTCTCAAGTCAATGGTCAGTTTAGTAGTACAAATGGTTTGATCGTGGGTGGTAATGAAAAGGGGGGAGGTGAAATAAAAGCCTATTGTACAAACAGGACCTTTTCTCTCCCTTCCTCTTCTTCACTGCCTTGTACGAAAGTTAACGATCTGCTATTAGATCATGGGTAGGTTTCTTCTCTTTCAGCAGCGCACAATACAAGCCTGCTAAAGTTATTTTGTGTTGTTTATTTGTATTTAAGGGCAGCTACACCTCCCTTGTGATCCCATATAGTGACGTTTGCAGGTGCCATTTAGGTTGATTTGTATGGGGGGAAGGGAAGAAGTGATATTTCACCACAAGGAACAACAAATTTCTTTTTTCCAGTCCCGTAAGCTAAAGGTTAATTGTGACTTAACATGTTGCAAATTGGGGCTTAACATGCTACGCATCAGGAATTGGAGTTGGTAAGCTATACTGTTTCATACGACAATGCATTGTGTCAGCATAACCCCAATTCCTCTAATCCAGAAAACACAGATTATGCCGTTACATCTTAAAGCAGATGATTTTTTAGGTTAGAGAATAGATCACTAGGGATCAGATCGATGGCCTAACGTGGCATTTGATCCGTGACACACAAGCAAGTTCACCAAGAAATCAACCAAGCTTGGCGGGATAAAGAGGGTGACTGTCTTATAACTGCAAGAAATAAACCAGACGTGATAAAATACTTGTGTGCTTGTCTTTCCATGGCTTGCTAACAACTGAACAAATGCAACAACAGATTGAGAAGGAAGTTACGAAATATGCCCATTTCAAGCAATGACCCATTTTTCGTCATTAACGTGTAGGTTCTTTCAAAAAGAGCTACTCACCTGTTACGATCATATAGTTCTGTAACGGCCTTGTGAAGCGTATTATATGCATTTTCAAATGCAGATTTTATCTGATGCATTAAATAGGTTCCTTTCGCTATGTCATTACCTGGGGGGCGAAAAGCGACCAAATAATTACATTAAACAAAGAAAAAACCTTTTTAAAAGTATACTAAGACAGACTTGGGAGTCTAGCAAATAACATACCTTCGCATAGTGGATCAACGATACTCAGGTACGACCCCCATGGGTTTTGCTTCGGTCGGTATGAACCACCGTCGTTTATGTTCAACGACACATTCTCATAGTTAAAATTAATACCGTAGAGTTCAAAGAATTCGATTAGCAACATTCCAAGGTTGGTGACTAGCATCGACTTAGGCCTATGGTGACCCTGCAAGAAAATGCAATTAAAAATTAACAGATAAAGTTATTAACAGCTTAACGACACTTTCCTTGTCTGTTTCGTGGTACACAGATAGCTTAAATCGTGCTATAGAAGGGGTCTTCGATCTTTTTCATTTCAAGGGACAATTCTGCCTATTCTTACTGGCGAACATGGCTACTGCATTATCAATATGACTAAAAGGAAGATCCAGGTGGACGTCGGGTGAGGGAATGTGCACCCTCGATCCACCTTCGTTGCCATTTTTTCTTACGTCTTTATATTGATTTTATATTATTATTGGGGAATTTACCGAATTTTTTGCGAATGCCATCATTCCTATACTGCTCAGACTAAATGAGCCTTAAAGCACAGGTTAAGAAAACATCAAAATTACATAAAAAATACTGAATTTTATAAATCCTCCATTGCCGTCCACTGTTGGGAAAAGTTGGTTGGTTGTAGTTTTATAGTGCAAGGACAGCAATGGTCATTCTGTGCCAATCAAGGTGAGATCATACATACATAACAAACAGTTATTTCGACACTGGCGTAAGGTTTAAAAACACGACGTTTCGGGAGCCAACTGCTCCCTTTGTCAAGTGAAGGCAGAAATTCTGCCTTCACTTGACAAAGGGAGCAGTTGGCTCCCGAAATGTTGTGTTTTTAAACCTTATGCCAGTGTCAAAATAACTGTTTGTTATGGAATCTCCTGGTGAAACTCTGTATTGTTTCGTTATCATACATACAGTATAACATGAGAATAAATTAAAACTGAAATGGTAAAAATACATTGGATATAATGTATTAACAAACAAAACAATATAAAAAATTAGATGAGATGGGAGAAACCAATATTAGATAAAAAGTTTAAAATGAATTGACAATTAAAAGAATCGCCTAAAATGTCACAAAGGGTAAAATTATTTTGGTTAAAAGTTAATGAACATTGGAGCAAATACATAAAATATGCAAAACATTTAATGCTTCACCACATGTAATGCATACTGTTGGGAAAATGACCAGTTTTAATTGCCTTGAACCAACCATTCCCTGTCAGTCTAGATCCAAACTTGGAACTGGACTGTCTAGAGGTTACTTCAGCAGTGTGTGGGCCATTCTGATGCTGGAGACCACACTCGATACCAGTGCTCATGCTTGACCATATCGGACAATTTCACTTAGTAAATGACGCTTCCGAAGAATGGCAACACATAATTGTTGTTTACAATTTCACCTGAAGGCCAGCATGTTCCCTGGCTCAAATGCATAGTTATCAGTTATTTCGAACTATGATACACACAAAAAATGTTTTTTTTTCTGTTTTATTACAGTTAGTTAACTCTAAGGGGCTGTCATGGGTTGAAGGGACTGCAGAATTCAAGTATTTTATTGGAAACTTTGGGGATATTTTTTAAATTGCTTGTGGAATGCATTTGGAGCAGCACCGCACCGTCGTGGTGAATTCAAACCTGGATATTCGCCACAATAGACAAATGCATTACCACTACACTTTCATAAAGCCTTGATTGCAACCAGCATCTACACTATACTCTGCTAGAAAGAATACCATTACTCCTGATGAAGGACTGCTGCTGATGCGTCCGAAAGCTTGAGTGATCTTTTTCATTGCTATTTTACCAGTGTTTAACCTTTTTATGTAACCATGTAATGCTATTAACAAAACGATCCTATAAAATACACTTACTTGTAAGAAACTTATAACCAAAATGGTCAGCGTGTAAGAACTCATGCCGCCATAATACACTTCATTAAGGCCACGATAAACCAGAAACTGTTTTAGGACTAGAACAAGTTTGGGCAATGCCGGAAATGCCCTCATAAACTCCTGCGAAAATAAAAGACACCCAATGAAGTCAATTATAAATGTACTTTTTAAAACAAAGCAAAATAATTTAATAAATTTTTGATTATTTTACATTTACCCTACCTGATAAGCAAAAATTAACATAGGAAAATAAGCACAACAGCAACAACCCCACCCCAAAGGTGCTTACGTAATACTAGAATACTCCCAAAGCTTTAAAAAATAAAAAAAGATTAATATCAACACCCTGCAGTTTAGTTCAATTCACCTAACAAGAGTTGAGAAGAATAAAAAAATACATGTAAACCAACCTAGGCTAAATTCAAACCAATGATTTTTAGGTTTCTCTCCCAATATTCTATGGACTGGAAGCAGCCATGCATGGGTTAAACCATGCTTGACTGCTTCCCATCTTATACATATTTAATAATGTTCCATTCAGCGACACAGCCTGGAAATTTTGTTGGAAACAGAATTCGGCAAATGGCTGAACTTTCCCTCGTATTATACGAACCTTTATCATTTTGGCACTTTTCACGCCATTGCGCACGTTGAAACTGATATCCACCTTCACTTTGGTGAGAGAGTGAACGAGTCGGACTAAAGGGACCTGAAACATAGGCTTGAATAAAATTTCTTTACAGCAAAAGTAATTAAAAAATGATTTACAATACATGTTTATTGACAGAAAAAAAAAAAAAAAAAGGCAATCACATGTACCGCAAAACCTGGCAAAGTGACTGTCTTTCATAAAAAGAAAGTGACAGGGACTTACTCATGCTTGTACCAAAATTTGTTGCACATAGTGACCATTGCAACCCAGACCCAAAGATGGTCACTTTACAGGTTCTACCGTATTTATAATATAAAAGAGATATCCACGAAATAATCCTCCCAAACTGACCACCACAATTAAAGCAACAGTAGACTATAAGGGCTATTTTAATATATGTGATGCTTATGGTTTAATTCTAACGCGTCTCTAAGACGTATTTTAGCTGTGATTATCTGACATAAATGAGATCGATCCAGTTTTGGATAATCTAAAAATACAGTTTTCAGAGTAAAGGTGAAGAGGCATTAAAATATTTATCCAAACATATGTTTAATCATATATTAATACATAAATATACTGGTAATAAAGAACAGCACAAAGTGTATGTATGCCTCCATCAAGATATAAACCATTTTGAAAGTAGTCCAATATCTTTGTATATATACCTGATATATATATATAAAATATATATGTATATCTTTTTATGTATCCAATATCTAACACATGTACTGGTTTCTCTCTTAAGGCTAGAGTACATTAGAAAGCGAATATGAACATGTTTACCTTTGTTTGTATTTTTTATAGTGCAAGAGCATCTAGACTATACTGCGCCAAAAACATGTTTACCGAAAGCATCGAATGAATATCTACTAAAATGACAATAAGCACGGTTGGCCATTTCAGTTAA
>QLNU02014802.1:78097941-78121543 GCA_006491805.2 Dysdera silvatica | reverse complement strand
TATGCACATTTTTACCTCTTTTCCTATACCGCCAGTCCGTCTGCCGTCACAACCCTGGCCACAGCGACTTTTCGACTCTTTTCGAGAGGAAAATTGCACTGTAGGACAAATTCTGTACTGTCACCCTTTTATCTCTTACAAGCCTAATTCCACACACAAAAAAAAAGGTCAACCATTCACACATAATATAATCCGCTGCACTACACAAGCCATGAGAGAAAGCGGTGAATCACATGAGAATGCTTGAATGTATGATGTTACAATCCCGCCTTCAGCGAGTTTTCTACACTTTTCTAGAGGACATAAGTCGCTGGGGAACAAATTCTGTAATAACACTGAAAATATATTTATAGTAAGCTGGCATTGTTTGGTGCAAAACCGCTGTAAAAAGTACATTGTAAGTAACTGTTTTTACTATGGCTTGGATACCACTTTCCTTCATCAAAATTAAAATCTACAAACATTTCTGCTACACACACAAAAAAGGGCAATGGTACAGAACATGTTACCCACTTCTCTCTTTATCCTCCAGGGGAGGACTAAGTCCTCTCAAAGAGTGCATACCTTGGATTATCGGAGGGCGTGAGTCCTACAGCCCATGAGGGTGCACCGGCAGGTGACCCAGTCCACCCCTGCTATTCTCTAGAAATCATTGGAAATTGCACTATATGGGATTGTGACATGACATACATCTGTATGATGCAGTGACCAGCCGCCATGTTGTTTACGAAATTTCATGTAATTTTCGTGAATCAGTGAAGGGGTTGTAGGGGAAGATCCCCACACCCTTCCCCTACTTCAGGCTGCGCCATTGCTGTCCGTTCATACAGGATTCGAGTACCCATGAAATAGTATAATGTTGAATCACAAAAATCCTGCAAAGTCTGGGTACCGATTGCCAGTTTTGGAAACAGTTACAATTGCGTGGGCAACGTGTCGTGTACTAGCGCCAAAAAAAAAAGGTTAAAGTGCTGACTAGATTCATTTGGCGACATTTTCAAAACCGCCAAAACGGAAAGAACATTGGGTGGGTGGGGCTTAGCTCTATTCCAAAAACCTTGAAGCTTTCTACACGCTAATGAATAAATTGTACAGCATTGAATAAATATCAAAACAAGACATACAGCCGAGACTTACCCAATTACGCCGGGTGAATACCAATTCCGTTTCATCCAAGGCACAGACGTGTGTGTTTCTTTAATACAAACATTATTCTGGTCTCGCTTCAATCGCTTAAAACGGTTATCCTCACCAATATTGTTAATATTCCTTAGATGAGAAGTAGTTTCGAAAGTATCGTCCAATTCAGTGAGCGGTATGAATCCTTCTTTCGAAAACCGGGGAGCAGTGTGCGACATAATTTAATTATAATAATAATTAATAATAATACCCAAGCGTTTATTTATAAAATATAAATTTCATAAATAATCACAAATCAGCTGTAATTATCAAAATCATAAGCGATAAATGAAAAACGTAGGAACCAGAAAGTTACGGATTAAGATTTGTGTTTCCAACGGACTTTTTTTTCTTTCTTTTTTTTTTTTTAATTTATTCGTAATTTATGGGGTATACGAATACTATAAAAGCTTCTCAACGAACACCTCTATTTAACAAACACTTTTTCAATTCCCCCTTCCTCACGAACAGCGGGCAGGCATTGAAGTCCAGTGGTGCACGCTATTCAGCAAGTCCATTGCATTTCGATAAGGTGTAAGATTCAAGGTATTCAGGTCTAGAATAATGTAATCATAAAATCAAGTTTTTTGATGATTTACAATTCGGGTAAATTTTAATTTCTTTTCTTAAGTAGGTTCGTTATTTATGGCAAATTCTTTAAACCGGTTTCTTTAGAACATGACATGCAAGCAACTGACGGGCTCGACCAAGGCCGTGATACCTAGTTAAGACGTCACGAAAGGAAAGAAGATGTTTAAGCTTCTGAATAACGTTTTTCTGGGATTACAGCGCTGTCACCTTCGGCGGCCACCCTTCCCACTGCCGTCCCTGCAAAAGAACGAAAGTTTATCACACTGCGGATACCGTCAGCAAAAGAAAATTAGTTGTTATCGAAGCAAAGAATATTTTAAATTTACAAACTCTACACTTGTTGGAAATATATTTCGAATCATCAGTAGTATACATAAAAAAAAAATATTATTAAATATCTTTTACCTATACATGAAAATAGATTTCAGTGTTGTCCTTATTGGAATCTGCTCTGAATTAGTTTATTTTAACAACATATTATATACTTTTTACACTTTTTGTAATATTGAAATATAAATAATTTATTAAATACTTTATATTTTTTTTTTGAACGTTTTCAATAAATTTTCCCAATGTAGTTAGAAATTTTACAAGCGTTTGATTAATAATTATATAAAAAATCATTTACATATTTCCTTATTACTTACGTTTTATTAAACTTCATTGATGTATTGCTATCAGAAACAGAAGGAAAAATAGTAAATGCAAACCAAAGAACGAGAAAAATATACTAATTTATTAAATTTTTTGAACTATTTTAAGAAGCAATAATGTAACCATACAGTTCCAAGTTCTAAATGATTTTTTTAATCATATTACCATGTATATATGGGAAAAATACATACATGGAAACGGAAAGTATCCAAATATTTTTAATACAATGTTTATAGAAGTTAGAAACCCGTTTTTATTTATTTTTAAATTTTTTCAGCTTCCTGTTACCTTTTCTCTGGGCAACATATCATTTCTCTGTTTTGCATAATTATTTAAACAAATGTTTGCAAAAGTATGAATTATTTTTTCAGTATATTTATACACTACTTTATTACATGATGAACACGAATATATTGTATTTTCAGTTAAATCGTGTTGTTCAAGATAAAGCTGCACAATTTGTACAAAAAGTTTAAATTGGGCCCTGCTCTTAAGAAAATAATCCTCATACTCATTTGAAATCAGTAATTTAAAAATTAAATATGCAGAAGTTATAATTTCTACCACCGTGGTAGTTGGCATTTTAAGACCACCCCTATCCAAAAGACATAAATATGCAGTATTGAATGATACACCAGCCACCAGATGCATTTCTTTATCTAAAATAAATAAGGTTCTACAACGTTCACACTGATTACGTAAAGCATGAGCACAATACCCAGCATTATAAGTTAACACTTGTATTTCTTCAACAGAAAGATTATCAAAATCAAGTTCTTCATTTACAATATCATTAAATTTTTCATTGAAGATAACATCTGAAGCAACAATATCAAATGAGTGTAATTCAACAAGGTCTTTAAAAGCTATTGAGCCAAATCGCTCTGAGTAAAGCTTTCATAAACTTTTAATACGAAGCTTTTTTTCTGTTTCTAAAACCTGCTGTACTGTAATGTGGTAGTTGCAACCAGACATTTGTCTATACTGACCGAATCTAGATTTCAGGTTATCGGTTTGAAATTTGTTAGTTAACACATATTTAATTAATACGTACATTGCAGCAACAGTGTGCTCCAGAACGAAACGTGTTTCATCTGTCAAGCAACCCTCTCATTTATTTTGATTGAGATTTTCCCCAAGTTTTTAACCACAAAACAAAATTGTTCATAAAAACAAGCCTTTCATCTTCAATAGAAACAAATGGTACACTGTTCACCTGCTTAAAATAGTACCCTTTCTTAGGATGGCTGATGTTCATCATTTTCCAAAAGGTTACAATGTGGCGAATAAAATATGCAGTTGATTGGCATACTTTAGGATCCCCAAGTTTGTCACCGAGCGTGCATAATGCAACAGCATTTGCCACGTCAAATATTTTTAATGCGAGTTTGACATTTTGGTATTCTAAATTACTTGGTTTTAAAACTTTTAATGATAATTTTGTAGGATAATTTCACTAATGTGTTGACTTCTATATTGTATATTTTTCTTAAAGAAAGAAAATGAAGCAGTCATTGTTATATCAAAATTTTTGGGATCTGGAAAAGTAAATGTCTTGTCAAAATCTTTTTGATTGAGCCAATTATTTCGGATGGATTTTAAAAGGTGGACAGAATCGAAAAACAAAAATAAATTTTTTGGTACAGTACATGGATTTTGTATAATATACTTTATTTCATCCCCTGACAACTTTAAATACATATCGCGATTTACCCTATTGTTGTCCAAGATTAGTGCTAGAACAGTAAATCTACCCTTTCCATTAAAGTTAATACCTGTACCGTCATAGCACGCAAATCATCTGTAGTCATTTTTGAAACTGGGTCTAATGCTATTATTTCTTTATGTTTAGATAGCACCAGAGAATACATGAAGGCCTATATGGTTAATGCTTCTTCACCCTTCTCTGTTAATCATATGAGATGCTTTGCCTTAAATGCTAAAGAAGGTTCAATATATATTTCATCTATTTTAATAATTACAACTTTCTCATGTGTTGCTAGTTAGTTACATTTACCAAGCAAATAAGCCTCATTTTCATCAGTTACTGTTCCTGCTGTTATTTGTAAGGCACCCGAAGGCCTTTTTTAATGCCTTAAACAAGGAAGTCGAAATGCCTTAGATTTATACAAATATGAATAACATGCAGGGGATTTCAACTAAATGCCAAAATAATCAAACTGCTACTATACCTCACATTTCGATTTGATTTTTTAATAATTTCATGTGTTCTAAAATGAACTGACTCTGCCTATCCATAATCACAATCATCTGTCATATCGTCAACATATGCTGGCCAATTTATAACAGCATTTAAATAATTACAGTCTGCAGTTACATTTGGATCTGTAACATCATAGAATTTTACAAAACTGGAAACATTTTCTAGCTTACTCCATAGTTTTAACTGAAAAGAGGCGTTTAAAATTTTGTTAATACCATCTACTGGAATTGAATTCATCCCCACATAGAAATTAATATTTAAACTTTCGCTTATTTTAACACATTTGATAAGGGCTAGAGAATAATCATAATTAATGAAAAACGATATATAATTGCAACACATGTGAAGTGCAATATTGCTGCTTTTTAAGAAAATACATATGGAATTTTCGCCAGAGATAACCTTTCTTTTAGCACGTTAAATGATTCAATTTTATCATTGATAATACAATTTTCCATGGCTTTATCATCTAAATGTTACATTTTTCCTGTTGCTTTATGGTTGGTGTTCGAGGAGCAGAGTTGTTCTCAGTAAAATATTTGGGGCAGTTGGGAAAAATGCACGGATATGCACCATCAATTAATTTTATATATGTCCGTGGGATATTTGTAACACTTCTATCCTTATTGGTGATACAGTCAAATCGAATAATGGAATTTTCTGAGAAGTGTTTCATACACACAACACAGTCCTTCTTAATTTCGACGTCCATAGAAATTTTCCTTCTCCACAAATCCATATCTTCTGCATTTTTTTGGGAAGAGAAACGTAGAAACATAAGGCTGGCCTGGCCGGTTCGATGTAGAGTTCGGCACACATTAATAACGAGGCATAGCTGTTAGAAAAAAAAAATGCATAATTTTTAAGATAACTTAAAATGGAGATACTCAAAATGATAACTCAAAATGGGAAAAAGGAACATTAAATTCCATCATTATTTAGACCAGACAAGCAAATAACCAGCTCATCTGGAGCAACCAACTACACTGTAAGTATAGACAAGTAGAAGTTTGGGTATTAGTTCAGAATACGGTAAGTCCACCAGCTTCTGTACAACCCCTCCACGATTTTGTCAAGTCAGGCAACTGTGCTGCAATTCCACCATTTTGTAAAGTAATTTTTTTTTTTTTTTGATATAGAGAAACGTTTGATTCTCTTTTATTGTTTATTGTTTTATGTTTTGGCGAGTGTTTCCTTACCTACATTTTTTTCCTACCCTAATTCTGATGTTCTCCTCATTTTTTATATTATCCTCTTTTTTCCCAAATGCAAGTACAATTTCGAGCTTTTCTATTCCCAATTTAATTTTCACATAATTTATTTTTACGTCTTTTTTATTTATTCTTTTTTTTTTTCAACTGAGAAACACTTGTAAATCATGTGCGTTATCAAGATTGACAGCATCAGCAACATCCGCTTATATGGGGGGTAGGGGGGCTTGAGCCTCCCTAGCCGTTTAAAAATTTTATTTGCCCGATTCTGCTATGCATTTACTTTCAAAAGATTTACAGTAGTATTTTAAAATAAGGTACTTTTTAGATCATTACTAATTATCAAGCAGTATCAATTATTTTTGCAGCATTTTAGTATCATATATGTTCAGCAAAATATTGGACAGCTCTGAGTAGGAGGTAATAATTTTTCTCAGCTCCCTCCCTAGAAGTACATATATGGGCACCACTGAGTCCCCCATAAAGAAATTTAGTGTAGCAGAGCTTTTTTCCATGCCTAGTACTTTCCTGAAGGTTGTAGAACATCGTTATCGTGACGCAGAATACGCTTCACAATGTATTAATGAGGAAAGCTCTTTGGAGGCATTCGGAAGCCCAGTGGTTGTGGTTTTTAATGAAAAATAATGAACTCATGAATGTCAACACAGGTAACAAAAAGGATACAGAGTACCGTTATGCATTTCATAGTCCACCAATGAGAGTGGCTCTTACCAGCGCTCGGTGGTTGTTGTTTTTTTGTATTTTTAATCAAAAACAATAAAAAAAACATTCAATGAGTCGGCATCAATATTACGTTTAATTATGTAACTGAAAGGGTGCAAGGTGCCACTACATGGTCCATCAACGGCAAGGAGGGGCCTCGCCAACGCTCGGTAACTCTGCGGGGTTTTTTTTAATAAAAAACAATAAAAAAATTAAAATAATTCTTCATTTTGAAATAACGGAAGCTGAATTCAAATTAGGGAAAAAAATACTGGTAGCATTAAAAAAAAGTAAAAGGATTAAAAGTAAGAGTAATTTAAGTGTGGATGAGATACTGTCTTTCACAAGGTAAACCGGAAAAATTATTTCCCTGTTTCTTGGCAGCAATTAAAACCATTTTCCACCTCAAACATCTGATCCAAGGTACATATACGTTTTTACTTTTTAGAGTTGGGGTGGGGGTGGGGAGGAGAAGGATTCACGAAAATTACCCTAAAAATTGTCCTGAATCAGTGAAGAGGATGTATTAGTGAAGGGTTAGTTGGTTGAGATACCCTACTTTGGGCTGGGCCCTTGCTGTCTACTTTGATAATATTAGTGGTGTGCTTCCTGAAATGGTAATTGGCAAATCAGTATTTTCCTGCAAAGTTCTTAATAGGCAAGGAAGTGCGGGACATGCGTCCACAGATTGACAGAAAAACTTTAGTGAACGGAACTGGAAACGGACTTTAAAAGGAAATCGAAAAAGAGATGGTTATGAACGTTCGCTCTCTCAACCTCATTTCGAAAGCACATGTAAAAAATGCTCTCGCGCTGTACTTAATGTTAATTAAATTATGTTGATGTTTCTCAATTTCGCATTTAATTCTTCACGATTATAGGCGGTAGTAACCTCCTATAGAAGTGTTCTGCACTCATGCCCCCCACACCCCACCAAGCAAAAGTACTCTTACGAACATTATTGCACCACAGCAGAACCAAGGACAAAGTTGGCGCAATTGGAGACAGAGGCAAACCTTTAATCTGCACTGATGCCAAGAAAAGTACTGGCTCAGGAAAATGCCTGCAAAACAACTTTTCATTATGGCGGACGTTGCTGCTGTCCACTTTGGCGATAATCCAAAATTTGGTCAGGGGAGCGTTTTCCTACATTCTCATTGATCCATTTAACATTAATAAACAAAATTTTGATGGAAGTGCACGGTTCGACCGGTCACCAAACTTTTAACACAAATATTACATTAAAAACTTGTACTGGTATAACGAAACAATACAGAGTTTCACCAGGAGATTCCATAACAAACAGTTATTTCGACACTGGCGTAAGGTTTAAAGCACGAAAACCTTAGAAAGTGTTACAATGACTGTTAAAAGATATAAAAAATACACTTGAAATTATCAAAGTATATTTATTTTTTCGTTGGGTTCGGAATCTGCAATTACGAATCACGTTCTTCAACCTCGCTTTCGTAAATCGATGATGGTCGCTAAATCACTAACACAGCTCACCAAATTTAACACGGGTAAACATACCTTTATTTACAATTTTACGAACACCCACATTCATATAAACTACTAATCGAATTCTAAAATACAGAAAAAACAAGAGAGCCACACCTCGCGGCTTTTTGGCGTCATCAAAACCTAACCGGAACTAAACAAAACTAGTTCAACTATAACTGTAAAAGTTTTTCCTTTCAACTCTGACGATGGCATAATACAAATGTCTCTATCCATAGTTTCTCGCATCGTCGGCTTTCCACATTCTCCACCTTTGAGTTAAGTAGAGTTCAATAGTTAACTCAAACCAAGAGATCTGCAAAAGTCTAAAGGCATCACAAAGTGAATTTGTTAAGACGTTTAACAGTTATACCGCACCTAGTCTTTATGACACCTCAGGAACATCCGATATTCGTGACGAAAGTTCCAGTGGAATCGTACTCTCAGATAAGGCACCCTGTCTGGAAATAGTAACATCGTTGTACTTGCTTCATTAGTTATTTCTAAAGGATAAAGTCTCTGTACAGTACGAAGATATTCTCCATCTCTCATCTTCAGTTTAACCAGACGGACTATTTCATCCTTTCCTGGATACGTTTCGAGAAGAACTCTTGCCAAAGCCCATTCAATTCGTTTAGTATTCTCACTTCCAACTAAAACAATGTCTCAGTGTCGAATTTCATAGGTATCTTTATTCTGATGTAACTGCCCAAGATATTCACTTCTGAAGCACTTTCTACGGTCGTCACGTATTCACTGTCTGTAAAAAAATCTTTTGTTCATCCGAACTTCTTCAATACGGTCTAGGTCAGGTATTCCAGTTTCTCTTATCTCCTGAAGGAACACTGATGGAGTTAAAGCGACAAGATTGCTTGTGTCTTCGGCCACGTACGTGAGTGGTCTCTAATTAATGATACTTTCAACATCTCAGAGAACAATATTTAGTTCTTTGGATGTTAAACAGGCCTTTCCCAGTACTCTTTTGAGGATGTCTTTGATAAGTCTTATCATTCTCTCCAAAAATCCTCCACACCACTGAACAGATGGTGGATTGAAGATCCATTTGATTTTTCTAACATTAGCTAAATCTTGCAGCTTTTCCCAATTTAGTGATTTGATTTCGCAGTTATATCTTAGGAAGTTGGTACCATTGTCAGAGTACACCATGTTCGGCCGTCCTCTACGCGATATAAATCGCCTGAAGGCCAGAAGAAAACTATTGGTTGACAACGAGATAGTGAGTTCTAGACGTATAGCTCAGAAAACTGCACAACTAAATATAACGATCCATGCCTTGGTTCCGTTCTTTAAATATAACCGCCAGGCGATGTCAACCCAAACAACTTCAAAAATTGAGGCCGCCCAAACTCTATCTTCAGATAGCGGGGCGCACATTACTTCAACAGGAGTGGAAGAAAACCGCTTGTATCTGATATATTCATGAATGGCATGACAAACTGTCCTTCTAGTCTAAAGGATCCAGTAATTTTCTCTCAAATTCGACATCAATACATGTACTCCAGCATGATTTAGATCTAAATGTCGTTGTATAATTAATTTCGAAACAATTTCATCTGTGGACGGAAGAAGGATAGGGTAGCGGAATGCATCAAGATCTTGTCTTAAACTGATTTTCGATTTCACCCTAAGAAGTCCTTCCGAATCAATGAACGTTTGCATACATAATTTTTGCCCAAAATCTTCACGAAAATCTTGATTCTGGACATATTTAAAAATAATCCTTTCAGCTCGAGAAATTTCTTCCATTTGTAAATTTCCACATTTTTTATTACCTTTATCTCTGATGTTGTTGCAAAACCGAAAAGTCCATGCATTCACTCTATCTTATTATATGACGATATCCTGTCAAACAGGAATGAATTTTCCCTAACCGTATCTGAAGCAGAAATAATAGTATTCCTTTTCTCGGAATTAACGATCTCTGGATAAGCGAGAAAATCACATTTCGGCCAAAATTCTGATTGCTTCTTTAATCATTCAGGCCCCTCCCACATCGGGAATCGAATAGGTGTTTACCAGAACATCTTCTAGAGGGAAGATCCGCCGGATTCAAAATTCCTGGAACAAAATTCCAAGAATCGGGATTCGTCAAATTACGAATTTCTTTCACTCGATTGGCAACAAAAACACCCCATGAATCAGGTTTCTTTATCCAGTGCAGCGTATCGGCAGAATCAGTCCAAAACTTAGTAGGAATTTTCTCCAAATCTGTCTTCAATGAGTTGTATAATCTGGCACCTAACAAGAAAGGGCTGGCAGACACGCCAAACACAACTCGACAGTACCTATAAACCTTAAAATGCTCGGGATTTCCTTCCTTCCACCATAGAAATCGTAAAGTAACTTCTAGCATTTTCCTGCAACAAAATTTGCAGGAAAGCTTTTCGGATGTCTGCAATCACCCCGAATTTACCAAGACGAAATCTATTAAGAATAGACGGTATAAGTTCAACGAGATTCGGACCCTTTTCCAAACAGTCATTCAATGAAGGGAAGTTTTGTGTCTTTGCCGACCCATCAAAAACAGGTCTAATTTTTGTCGTTGCATTTTCCTTGAAAACTGCCCTATGAGGAAGGTAATGTACATTGGCTTCATCATTACAAGAAATCTTCACTTCTTCAATAATGCCCTCTCTTAACCATTCCTTTAGGATGGTTTCGTACTTATTTATTCGTACTTACATTATAGTACTTAACTTATTTTTAGCTATGAGGGATTTTACAGCAGATTTTAACCTGTTCTCAGCCAATAATCGGTTACGAGGAAGTTCATGATGACCTTCAACCCATGCAATGAAACTTCGTATCTCCAATCAGGCTGTCTTCTCAGCGTCTTTAAAAAATGATTTTTCGCATCCTCTTGAAATTCTTTACGATTCTTTTTCTCTGCTCGATCCAAAATTCCATGACATTTCAAATTCCATAAATCAGAGATTTGTACTTCAGCGACATGTAAGGAGAGGACTAACATTGATGAATCGTTATAACTTCTTTTATTTCCTTTCCCCATTAAAGTCCATCCCAATCTCGTTTCCATGACTACTGGCCCACATTTAAGTTCCAATATTCTACCCGTAAATAGCTTATCCACTACATCTGAACCTATAAGAATTTGAATCTCGTCCGATATATTCCCCCTATAGTTAATATCATGAAATTCTATTCCCAATTTTTTTAATTCTTGAGTCCACGGACCATTTTTGGTTCGAGGTATATTTGAGCAAATCATCTCCTGTTCAAACCCATCAAAATTACAGTGGTAATCGTTTTCTCTTTTACTTAAAAACATTTTGTACCTCTGGTGAGTCTCGCATGACTCTTTACCACCAAAAAGGCTATGAGTCATTTTTTCTTGATCAAGGGATTTATATTTCATCAACATTGCGGCATTTTTGCTAATGTAGGATCTCTGAGACCCTGTATCCACAATGTCCCGAACTGTCAAGTTTTCTTCCTTTCCCTTTAAGCGTATGATCAAAGTTTGCAGCAATACTTCTTCTGTACAAGTGTGATTTGCCAAATTGGTACTATTTTCATTAGAACAATTTTTTGCTTTGTGATGGACTTTGTTTGTGTGTTCTGACCTGACTTCTGGACAAATGATAGAATAATGTCGTCCATGACATTTCGGGCAAATTAATTTGCTCCAACATTTTCGTGAAACGTGACCAGATTTCAAACATATATAACAACAACCTTTCTGTGAAATTACTTTCTTTTTATCGCCAAGTGACCATTTTTGAACTAATCTACAATTCTGTGAGTCACGTGTTCGCGAACAAAATATACAACTTTTAACCTGAGATTCGTCTTTATGAATTTTACTTTCTGAGAGCAGGCCGGCTGCAGTAGGAATGTTTGACTTTGGTATTCGATGTGTCTTAGAAATAACTTTCTGTTTGTTATTACTGTTACCTATACCGAAAACACTTTTAGACAATGAAATTCTTTCTTCGCCCTCAACTTCACTTCTTAAAAATTTCATTAGTAGCTGAAGCTTATTAGATGTCCCATCATCCTCACCTGCACTAAGAGAACCACGAGATGGTTCCCTGTTCTGACAACTTCGAAGGCGTACTTCTACAAGAGGATACAACATGGCCGCATACTTGTCAGTGGCCACACCCAAAGTCTCAAGTGTCCTTAAATGCATTTCAGTTTTATCATACAAATAAAATAAAGATGATCTGTTATCTGTATTTATATTATTACTGAATACAAGACTTAGCAATTCTCTAACATATACCTCCACAAGCATTTCATTTTTTCCGAATCGTGATTTTAAACGTTCTATGACCTTGAGGTAATTAGCTGCCGTGGGCGGGAAACTTTCCACCAAATGAAATTTGCCCGGGAACCAGCTTCAATAGATTGTATTGTGCTTTTTTCAATGTGCGTATTTTTCCATGTGCGCTTTCTTCTGTGAGAGATTTTTTTGTGCGCATTTTTCGTTTGCCTTTTTTTCATGGAAACATGAATCCGATACTGGACGCATGTTATTCACATGCCGCCGTCATTGGTGGTTGTGCAAAAAATCATGGAAAAGTTCGCTAGAAGATATAGTGCTGTATTTATATACTTCCCATCTGAATTCTTATTAGCAAAACTCTTTCGGAAAGTATTTTCTGTCTCGGATACCGGTTTTCATGAAAGAGTCCATAGCTGTATTACTACTGCAGAAAAAACATCAGAATAGCGGATACATCTGGATTTGAAAAGTTGTCCGCTATTCGGGAGCGTTAGGGAATAACAAGGTGTAGGACTAAAAATTGGAAAATATCCGTTAAACGTAAGTATAAATGTTAAAGAGGTTTTACTATATTAAAACAAAAATATTTTCAAACAAGTATTTATCATTTCCACAAAGAAGAAGGCAACAAATATACTTAACTTCACCTAATCGTAAACAACGTGTTGCATCAAATTCGTGTAATTCTTGTTACCGCGACTTCTGTTTTGGCGTGCGAACGTGGAAATTACGATGTCTTTCGTTGAAGGACAGTTCGACGATGTTGACGTTGATTATTCTACGAAGGATCAAAACCACGATTTCGAAAAAAATAACGAAGACGATTTCACGTCGAAGTGTATGATAGACAGTGACGATGGGGAGGATAGTGACCTGTATGAAGAATGGGAAGACGACTACGATCGCGGAGAAGGAATTTTGAAACGGGACAACGAAAACTTGCAGTCCAAATTACAGCCCTTAAACAAGATGTATTCCAACAAATACGCTAACAAAATGACGTTAGAAAAATACGACGTTTCGTCTTTGTCGCCTTTCGCCGTCAATCGATTAACAGAGAGTATTAAAAAGGGGCAATCCGATAAAATCCGAGTTAAAGATAAGGCGGCAAGAGCAACTGTGGAGCAGGTACTGGATCCCAGAACGAAAATGATTCTGTTTAAGATGTTAAATAAGCGCGTCATAGACCGCATTAACGGGTGCGTAAGCACGGGAAAAGAGGCGAACGTATATTATGCAACAACAGACGATGGCAAGCAGAGGGCAATTAAAATATATAAGACATCTATCCTTGTATTCAGAGACAGAGAAAAATATGTCTCGGGCGACCGACGTTTCGAGCGGGGATACTACAAACAGAATCCGAGGAAAAAGATTAGGACTTGGGCTGAAAAAGAGATGAGAAATCTACTGAGAATTTATTCCGCAGGTCTGCACTGCCCCGAACCCATCATGCTTCGTAGCCATGTCTTAGTGATGGAGTTCATTGGTAAAGATGGCTGGCCTGCTCCACTACTAAAAGAGGTTAACATTAGTGAATCAAAGGCTGCAGAATTGTATTACGATTGTATACTGCTGATGTGGAAGCTGTTCAACAAGTGTAAGTTAGTTCATGGTGATTTGAGTGAATATAATATGCTTTATGATAGCGGGAGGTTATGTGTTATCGATGTATCGCAATCTGTAGAACATGACCACCCAAGAGCTCTTGAATTTCTCCGCAAGGACTGTGAAAATATTTCAGAGTACTTCAAGAAACAGAATATTCCTGTCATGACCATCCGGCAGTTGTTTGACTTTATTACAGACCCCAACATCGATGAAAATAATATGGACAGTTATTTAGAAAAAGTACAAGAGATTGCATCGAGATGCACAGAATCATCGGAGAAAGAGAAAGTGGATGAAGAAGTCTTCAAAAAAGCTTATATTCCAAAGCGATTGGATCAAGTTCTTGATTACGAGAAGGATAAAGCTGGCACTTGGGATCGTGAAATTTTGTATCAGACTATTACAGGCTTGAAAAGTGACCTCACAGGTCCTGCTTTAAAACCTGCTCTTTTGGACAATAATGAGGAGTCTAGTACAAGCTCTAGTACAGAAAATAGTGATGATGAAGAGGAAAGCAATCACGAAGAAAGTTGTGATAAAGTAAAGAGTTTTGTAAACTCTGCGAGAGACCGAAACGAAACTCCAGATGCAAAGAAGGAACGGAAGAAAGCCGTGAAAGAGATCCAAAGAGAAAAAAGGACTCAAAAAATGCCTAAACATGTGAAGAAGCAGATACAAAATTCCAAGAAGCGAAGGAAATGTAAAAAATGATTTTCTAACGTTCGAATTATTTATATTTATAAATATGTCATTAAAATTTAACCTGTCTGAATCTTGGACATGTAGTTGAGACTTAGCATTTGTGCCTTTAATTTTTTTCTGCTTATTTAATTTAAACAGTATGTCTTAATAAATCATACAATATCATATATAACAGAAGCCGGTAAAACTCTAGATGTATCCCTGTCGCCAAAATTCATGCTATACTCTTAAAATAAGTGAGAATTCTAAGCACCATGCCTGTATGTAAATCACAATGTACATAAAGCCTGGATTGTATCTTGAAACGTTGCCATTGTCCTTTTGTATGCAACAGAAATTTTTGTGAACCAGTATTTTTCCTTAATCAGTGAAAGCCTAGTGGGGGTGGGAGGGTGCCCCCACATCCCCACCGCAAAGAAGAAAAAAAATCAGTACAGCATGGAGTCACATTCTCCTGCAATTCGAAAGCTTGCAATAGTAAAAAAAACAAAACCCAACCTCGCCTCTATACATGCAATGGTTATAACGTCGGTAAAAAGAGAACAGGACAATTTATCCAACAGAATGTACTCCCAATGGTTGTATTTCGACTTTAGAAAACTTCATGCCCCAACATCGGTGAGTTTTTTTTCAAAACATTTAGAACAACTTGCAAAACGTCAATTCATGATGACATGCGAGAACAATCACCCGAGAAGGAAGTTAATACGACTAGAATACATCCGGAGTTTGGCCCAGAAGTCTACACTCTTCAATATGAGTCTGTTATGCCAAAAACTTTGGGTTTAAATCTCTTAAGCCACTAATGGAATTTCTTTCAAGAGCTCCAGTATCCTATCTTTGGCTGCCTTACTTTTGTGCACACATTATAGAGGAGGTGATGTGCCATGGTTACCAAGCATATAGCATTATTTTAGTGTATATTTAAATCAGAGACTAATATAGTATAGTCCGTTTGTGGAAAATTGATCACTGGTCCCGTTAGAATTCATGGGAGTTTGTCACAAACGGGTTGGTTCATTGCAGTAGAGGGAAGGGCGTCATTTCATAACTGTTTTTTCATGCAGACAAACGTGCGCGAAAAACCAGTTATGAAATGATGCCCTTCCCTCTACTGCAATGAACCAACTTATTTGTGACGTCAGCTCCCGTGAATTCTAATGGGACCATCGGTCAATTTTCCGCGAACGAACTATAGTACTGTGTGATTTTCATACAAAATTATTTTGCATGTATGGAAACTCTCCTCACGAATTCGAGTATCTAGAATACATAAGAATTTCCAACAGCACCTTAAGTAGTCCGTTCTCTTTTACCAGTCTGCATTCTCGTTAGTTCTCTTGAGGAAAACTGGAGATCTTGGTGCAGCATGACCTGAACTGTCTTTGTATTGTAAAACAATCTGTACTTAGATATGGGTGTACTTTTCTGTTAACAGGACACCATTTCAACTGGAAACGAAATTATCGTAGTTGAGGCAATACGGTAGTGAAACATCGTAACAAGGAAACATTATCTCGTGAGAAGCACTCTAGCGTCTGCCATTTTGTTTTCATTTTTTTGTCGACTGTAATTCTTGATAGTGCTTTAAAGTGTTTCGCCTAAATCAATTTTTTTATGCAGAAACAATATGGATTATACGATAAAATTCTTTGTATCATACCAGTTCAATCCTTTTAATATTTAGACAGCTTGTCATGAGTCTAACAATATTAAGACGGAGAAGTGTAGGCATCACCGTAGAGTTTGCAAAATTACTGGGAGGCCCAAGCACATATTATGTACATTTATACATTACAGTATATGTAAAATTGTAATTTATTTCAAATTATTGGGGGCTCATGCCTATATAACTCTACGCCTATGGGTGTGAGTGTTGAGCCCTCACTAAGCATCCACTGATTCAGGTGTTATGTGATGCATGTTGAAGTACTTGCATGACGTTAGAGCAGAAGTATGCTATTTGGTGATTCCTCTTCTATACAAATGGTGCCAAGTAAACATCATCGCAAAACCATCATACTTAAAACTTTCTGAATATACTTCGACCTCTTTTCAAACCCTTAAAACATGGCTCGAAAACTTATGAGTTTTTAGATGACAAAAACATTGTAAAGTTACGATTAAGTACAAGCTATTGGTTTTCAGTAGAAAAAAAAATCTTAAGTGGCATCCTGCTAACAGAAAAGTACCGATATGGATAACACAATGTCTCTTGATAAGAATTATGGGCTTCTGAGTATTGTGCCGTTAAGCCAAGGGTTTGATTTCAGCGTATGGCATGATTGCATTTTTATAGAAGTCAAAGGTAAGTTCTGGTATGCAATTTGAATCTTACTACAGAAATGAAAAACAAACGTACCTTCATTCATTAAATTTAGAAGTGGGAGAGATTACTATTTACAGTAGAACTCCCATATGTCAAAATTCTCCATATACAGTGGCTTATGCCAAAAGTTCGTAAGGGGAGGGGTTACAGAGCTACAACTCATATATTCCTATGTTAAATATACAAAATTTCATTGAAATGGGGGTTACAACCCCCCAAAACTGTCCCTGGCCACACCTCTGTTTATATATGGAAGTTTTGGCAAACTTTGTGAGTTGAAGTTCCCATTTACTAAAGAACATAACGATTCATCAGGGTTTACCATAACAAGTAAAATTTGTCACTGGTCGGAATGTGAAAGAAAATAGAAAAAATAAAATAGTAAAGTAAATTGGAAATAAAAATAATAAAAGTAACGAAAGGAGGAAAATAAATTAGGAAAATTAAGGAAAACGTTAAAAAGAAAATTAAGCAGAAAGAAATAGAGAAAGAGTAAGAAAAACTTATGAACAGCATAAGAAAAATGTCACGACGTTTCAAAAACTACTGTTGCCTTTGTCAAGCAAAGTAGCTTCATCGATCAAAGCACTTCGCTTGATAAAGAGAACAGTAGTTCTCAAAACGTCACGATATTTTTTCTTACGCTGTTGGTAATTTTTACTTACTCTTTCTCTATTTAATTTTCTTCTTTTTAACCTTTTATCTTATTTTCCTCTTTTCGTTACTTTTACCATTTTTATTTCTAATTTACTTTTTTACTTTATTTTTTCTATGTTCTTTCCTTTTCTTTTTAGCCCTGCGGTGGCGCAGTGTGGTAACGCGTTCTCCTAGTGCGCCGCTAATCCGGGTTCGACTCCCAGCAGTGCAAAGAACGCTTACTCAGAGATCTCATAAAGATCGCACTGCTCACTGTAGTCCGGGGTTTGGTTCCCTAGGCCTTAAGAGGTTCGGATTCCTCGGAAAACAGTAGGTCCCGGCGCAGCATGACCACTGTAGTCTTTGAGCCGTAAAACCAAAAAGCAACCAACCTTTTCCTTTTTCTTTCGTATTCCAAGATAGCAGAGTTTGCAACCCAGGGGCCCACATGAAGTCGGAGGGCCTGCGCTGGCAAGAACCTATACTGTGGGGATCTTGTCCCTGTGCCCAAAATGTATTTGATACGATATTCTTGCTTCCTTATTTAAAAATGAATAAATAAAAATGTGCCCCCTCCTCTCCAAGAATATTTCCAGTTATTGTCTTATAGGCCGGTACATATATGCTGAAAGATATTCTAAGGAACATTCCTTAGAATATATTTATACTAAACTGTAGAGTTTAGAAAACTTTGTTCATTGTTCAGCAATTAGAATTGTGTACGAAAATGTATGTCTCAAGCCCACGGAATCCAGATGAGGGTAGAAAATAATTTTCTAAATCCAGATTATTAAGGTTTTGCGCAATTTTAATATACAGTTCTGTAATTATTGATCAGACTGTCTCAATTATTGAAAAAAAGAATAGTTTACGTTAGTTTTTCTCCCAGCAGTGATCTTGTAAAATAATTAAGTAATAAGTAAGTACAAAAAAAAAGCGTTCTTATTTTTTGTTCATTTTGGGGTTCAAGTCTGCTCCCAAAAAGAAAAAATATCTATGCCACTGCCCAGGGAAGGGGTTATGGGGGTCCCGCATTGGCTCTCGGCTTCCCCGATTCCAACCAGTGACAAATTTTACTCTTTAAAGTTCCTGTTGATTACACAAATTTTTTTTTTCCATATCGAAATTCCTTGATTTTTCTTATGGAATTTTCAACTTCGATATATGCAGTAATCTCTTCTATTAATGGTCTTCAAGAGATAAAGTAAAGCATCGTTAAACACAAAAAGATGCGTGTAATTCTATGAAGCATTTGTGGGGATTATAAAATACCATCGTTAAATGGAAAGGGTCGTTAATTAGAATGACATTATTGTGAAATATTATGCAGGTCTATTGTAACTTTGTTCCAGTATTTCTACGTAACTATGCCCTGTGGCAGGATATTGGTCACATGTTAAACTATGAAAATAATTCAGGATTTAATGCTAAGATGGTGGTTTTCAAACATTTTATTCCATGGAACTTTTTTTTTACCATATGCCTAGCCATAAAATTAGCGGTAGAAGTCATGCATGGCATGGTTAACGAGCCAAACCTGGTTTGGACTTGAGCCCATGCAGGACTCTACTTGTGTCCACAAGTCCTGCATGGGCGAGGTGTAGACGTTTCAGGATAATAGAGCTCTAGTAATAGGAGCTATGCACTCCCATTGTTTCAGCAACTATTTTTAGCTTTTGAAAATTTTCCCACAAGTGATGTCACTGACAAGGAATTCTTAAAAGCTCACATGCCAAATCTAACGAATTTAATTCAATCATAAGAAATCTAATAAAGGGTTCGTACATATTTCTTTTTACGAAATTTAAGGACCTTTAAAGACCAGAAGTAAAAAAAATTAAGGACCTATTAGCAAACAAAAATGAATCAGAAATAAGCTATTCAATAAACTTCATGCTTATAACGCTATTTTAAATAAAACAAATTAGGATATTATATTATGATATATATATATTTATTATATTATTATTATATAGTTAAACATAATCTCAGAATTAAATGAAACAACAGTCGTTGAAAATGAAAAGTAATTCCTTAAAAGTGATCAAGCAGTTAGCTTTAAACAAGATAATACAAATCGGGTCGATAATTAAAAGGTAATGAGTTTCATATTTATAATAAATTCTAATTCAGTATATGATATTTATAATCAAAATTTCCTTCAATCGACATAATTGAATGTTGAAGACAGTACAATCCCAACTGCAAAATTTGAGATGGTTCGATTTTTAAAAAAGTTTGGCGAAATTCTGTAAAGAGGTATTGTGTACATGCTTCTTTCGTTCCTACCATTTGAGATGGCCATTTACTGAAAGAGCAGCAACCCGAATTTTGGGTCATGGCATTTTTTGAAGAACCACAATGCGTTGTGGTCTTTTTTTTTTCAAATTGAGCGTTTTGGGTAATTGAGCATAACATATACATACACAGTACAAGGTAAAACTTCTCATAATGGAAATATACAGTATGGAGGGGTGCTAAAAGATCATCGCTGTGCTTAAGGTGCATCGCATTTTAAATCTAGGTTTGGGAGATGGGTGAGGTGCACTGGTCATTCTTGTCTTAAAGAAATGCTGCAGCAAATTTCTAGGGGGAGATTTCTCCATGAATATTCCCAGAGGGTGTTCACCTCTGTACACATTCCTATTGTTCACAAAAGGCATAGAATCCACATGGTGTAAATTTCATGTTCATTCTTTATGTTGATTTATACTGTGAGAAGAAAGACAGTAATACGAATTGAAACTAAAATGTACTTTAGAAAAATGTTTTGAAATAGAAGAAAAAAAAATAAGGACTTTTTCCAGCTTTTAAGTGAAACTAAGGGTGTTTAAGGACCAAAAATTGTTTCTTAAAAAATTAAAAACTTTTAAGGACATTAAGAACCTTGTAATATGTGAAAATTAGCAGCCGTCTCCTCAGATTAATGCTAAAAATAATTAATGAAAAATGAGTAAGTTGACAGAAGACCCTTTATCGCCATTTGGCACATTCTAATTTCCTTCATAAATTGCTTAAAAAGTATTCGAACAACAAATATATTTATAATCCGTTTCATGTTATCCTCACATGGATAAACAGAATTTTCAAAATACATGCTCGTCTTATGCACAAACTGAATTGCAACTTGCAATGTGATTATAAAAATTAAAGTAAATAATAACAGTAAAAGTAAGCAAAAATAAAACGAAATATTTTACACTTCAGTGATGAATCTGATCAATTACATACTTCCTTTGATTACACTGGTCAGCAGCCATTTCGCTACTGGTATGCCATGCATCATTTCTGACTCAAGTTGGCTTCCTGAATCCGAATATGTGCTTATTTTTTGCGTATCACGTCTAGTTTTTGAGATATCAGCCAACAAAAATTGCAAAATACAAAAAACAGCGATTTTATAACATTTTTAAAATTCGTACAGTTTATCATAGACATCAGCTGAAAGCATTAAAATTTATTACAAATGCTTGCCTTTCAATAAAAAATATGCATGTGTAATGCTAAATATTAATAATTTTAGAAAATAATGGCAAATGGAGTAATGTAGTGTAGTGTAAAAACGACCTCTAGCAGAACTTCGCCAAAAGCGCCAAGGCTTTTCATGGGCAACCTTCACAGGAATTTTCGCCTTTCGCGGTTGGTTTTTAGCGGTAAAGGATCTAAAAATCGTAGAGCTACTCTGCTTATATTGCTATAAAGCTTGTATCTTTTTTTTCAAAAACGTAAATTTACATTTAGGATTGGTAGAAAATTATTTCTAGAGGTACTTGTAAAATTGAACCCTTTCTTAAGAAGAAATAAAAGCTGACGATGTTGAGAATAATTTAGTTTTGTAAAAAAACGATGTAATTGTAAAAAATTGGTTGCGACCCACAGTTTGAAAACTAATTTATGGTGTTATGCACTAATTGCATCCATGTATCTCAGAAGTGTAACGTTATACAGTAATGGAGGTATCATAAACCCCCTGGGCAATCTACACCTTCAATGGAAAAAAAATTAACATTAGGTCTATGGGACTCAAGGTAATTATATAGAATCTCCTTATGAATTTTCTGCATATGCTTATGGGTATAACTATTTTAATGTCATTATTTGAATTGCACTATCAAGAGTCATCGCCAGTGTGTCGCTAAATCACCAAAAAAACTCGCTAAATTTAAAAATCGTATATCTTGAAAACTATTAATGACAGACATAAACAAAAACAATACTTGGTATTCCGGAGTGACTATATTCTATCAGTGTCATCTATTTTTGTTGAGGGTACGAAAATTTTATTCGAAATACAAAGCATTATATTTAACATTGAGTCAATGTAAACCCTATAATTTCAACTGCATATTTCTCAAAAACCTAATGTGATAGAGCATTTCTAATGCCAGATTCAAAATCAGGGGGTTGAATTCTTTAAGAAATACTAGGTTGCATACCAGAAGCAGACAAAAAGTTAAAATTTGTTGATTAGTGCTATCTGAATGCTCAAATGGAATATATTCTCTTCAATTGATCTTTATACATTAAGTAAATTATTGTGATTTTTGCGAGTTCTGTTCAAACGTTTGTTCATGCCGATTAACCTTTGATCAAAAGGTCCAATGTTAGTTGCATTTATCATACTGATTTAATTGACATCTGGGATATTGATGTGCAAAAAGAATTTGCTCAAGGTGGGGGCGGACTGTCCATCCATAGTTATGCAGATTAGGGTTGTGCTTAAGGATGGGGGGTGAGCTGGGCAGCTGATAAAAAATGTGTAAGGAAATCAGTTTTTAGCAGCCATTATATATTTTCAACAGAGTATTTTGTCAACTGATCTTTTGTGTGTGATGTCATACTTTCCATAATACTCATGTAGCTTCTAAGTGATGGTCAAAATAAATTTAGTATGTTAAAATTTTGCATGCAAGATGTTGGGATTTTTTTTTTTTAATATTCTAGTGTTAAAAAGATGGTGAAATACTGAACTATTGTTAGTAGCGGGTCATTTCTTTAAATGATTCGGACAGATTAGACTTGTAGACAGAACCGAAAGTTCTTATTTGACTGATTTCAGGAACATTAGCTTCTTCATTACTGATCATTCTTAACCACTTATTTGAAAGCAGTTTCCAAGGTGCTTTACCAAACATTGTGATTACTCTCAGAATTTTGCTGGCAATCCCTGTTACCTTCAGCAGAAAGTTTGTCTTAAATTGAGACTTAACAAAACATACCTAAGGTCTACTGTGACTGATTCCTATCTCTACGCTTATGACTTGTCGTCTTTAGACTTTTTGCATTTAATTGATATTTTTTACTGCATAAGAAGTTAGAAAAATTACTTTGTAAGTTGTAGTAATATGACAGTGTGACTATATTCAATTCAGTTAGCTTTTCGTTAATCTGTTATTATAATTTGTATTTTAATTAATTTTTATCTCCTATTTTTAATTTAACTTCATTATCTTCTATCTTTACCTTTTATATTTATACCAGTGAAGAACTTTATTTTGTAATGCTAAACCCTGGTCAGCCTTTTATTTATTGTTATATTATGTTAAAACATTTTTTAAGGCCGCGGACATCATAAGCATGGTCCTGGATACAGTGTGACTGTGGAGGGGTAACGTTAAGATAGTTTGCTGGTTTGTTCACAATTGCCTGACTCTTGTATTGTAGATGAGGTTAATGATAACGCCGTGATTGTGGCAAAATTCTGACAATGTAACATTTAATCTGGAAACAAAATAAATGCGTGCATACCAAACACTGCAATCATTGAACATTTTAACTAAAAAAACTTGTAAAAATCAGACTTTTATTCATCAAACGGTACAAGACTTTTGTACATTCAAAATTTAATATTGTTAGTATGTATATTCCATTACATGATCCACGATAAACGAGAAATACATATGAGTAAAAACAATTTCAAGGTAAAAGAAACACGGAAAAATATGACTAAAAATTTTTTTAACATGAACACA
>QLNU02014802.1:78079669-78090711 GCA_006491805.2 Dysdera silvatica | reverse complement strand
GAGACATCCTGTGCCAAATGAGACAGAACTATACGGTTTCCCAATTAATAGATTTTACATCTTATTAACATTTAGCTTATGGATGGGACAGCGTATATCCAAGCAGATTTACCTCCCATAAGAACGGGGCTGGGATAAGCCCTATCCCAGCAATTTTCACTACTTTCGTATTCTTCCCAAGTCAATGGTCCATTTAGTAGAACAATTGGCTTGATCGCAGGTGGAAACGAAACGGGTTACGAAAGAAAGGACTATTGTACAAATAGCACCTTTTCCCCTCCCTCTTCTTCACCCCTTTGTATAAAAGTAAATAACCTGCTTAGATTATCAGTAAGTTTCCTATCTTTCACTAATGTACAATACATGCCTACTGAAGTTATTTGGCATTGTTTATTTGTACTTCAGCGCAGCTACACTTCCCTCCTTACCCCATGTAGCGATGCTTTCAGGTGTCACTTTGGTTGATTTGTACGGAGAGAAAGAAAAAAAAAACCCACGCTATTTCGCCGTACAGAACAACAAATTTCTGTTTTCTAGCCCCATAAGATGAAGGTAATCACATTTCTAAATATTTTTTCATATTCATTCATACAAGTTCATCTATATAGTCAATTCTGCTTAACTGGGACTAGGACATTTTAGCCCAATTAAAAGTGACTGTCCCAAATACGCGAATTCCATATAAAATTAAACAATGAATGTTTTTTCAATACTACATATATAATACACATAAGAATATAATACATATAAGAACAAACAATGAATTCTAAAATAAAATACGTGGGTGGAACTGATCGCACTTGCAATTTTATCCTGCTCGCAAGTCATGACCTATGATGTCAATGTGCGTGCTAGTGATGCATCACCGCACTGACGGTAAACATTAAGTGATGTGCATCTGAAGTCCTGTTGTACTGTATCATCATCATATTAAATTGTTTCAACACACACACACACATAGATATATAATATATACACCATGTTTTCCCAAATATAAGACCCAGTCTAATAATTTTTGCTGCAAAAGACAAGCTAGGGCATATTTTCAGGGGATGTCTTATTTTTCATGCGCAATAATTAACATTTGTTCATATTCAAGAAACATACTTCTTCAGGTTCAATAAATACATTTATTCACGTTCAAGAAACATTAAAAAATGAACAAAATCATTTACTCTAATACAGCCATGTCGTTGTCTTCTGGAACGTCATCATAAAGCTCCAAATCACGAATTCTGTCCTGAATTTTTTGAGACTTCATTTCTTCTAAAACCATTGGCCCTAGCCTCTTATGTTGAGCAATAAAGCTCTTCATGTAGCCTGCTCGTAGGGCATTGGCAATACAGTTGTCGTTATTTTATCCCATGCATTCTTCACCCAAGTAAAGATTTCTTGTAACTTAGGCTTCACAAAGTTTCCTCGTTGATTTCTCTCCATTCTATTTTCAATATAGTCATTGATTTCCGTGCGCAACTGATCTTTAAATGGCTTGTTTATTGCAATATCACGAGTTTGGAGATATGCTGTCATTCCTGCAGGAATCATTATTTAATCAATTCTTCGTTGTGCAAGGAAGTTCTTCATGGCTATAGCGCGGTGAGTGCTGGCAGAATCCCACACTAGCATATACCTCTTTAGCCATCTTGCAAAACAAGTGGTAGAAAAAAATTGACCCACTTTCTTATTGCTGCTTGTGTGCACCAAGCATTTTCGGTCTGAAGAACATAAATACCTGAAACACGTTCAATTTCCTCTTTCTTACCCTTAGAGATAATTATAGGGGAGGGGGGGGATATTTCCATCAATACGAATTGCCAAAATACATGTAATGAGTATACTTTCGTAACCAGTGAAGGGAATGCATATCGCACAGGCACCACTCTGATCAATGGTAGTTTGAGACCCTTGACCCATAAACACTGCAATTTCATCCATGGCAATCATGTTCTAGAATTGGCACTTAGAGAAGTCGATGCCATCAACAAAACACTTGAATGCAAGTGCACGTTTAATCACTTCAGTGTCTTCCAATTTGAACAGTGTTGTCGATCTTCTTAGAGACAGTTCATATCGCTGAAGAAAGTCATCCACCCAGTATTGTGATGCTTTGAATTCATCTGGCGATATATCAAGCTGTGGTGCAAGGGCAAATGCACACTTACGCTTCTTGGGATTTCCCTCGTCGACCTGTTGACTGAGATTATTATACTCTGATCGCCATTTTTGGACCATTCGTAGATCAAACTTCTCTTTGCAGAAAGTTGTAAGATTTTTATCCCCGGAGTCTTCCACAATTCCTTTCTTGTACTCGATGGAATAGCTCTTTCTTTTTGCACTCATTTTATCTGAGAATCAAAATTTATTAAATCAAATGCTAAACATCAGTTGCTAATGCGACGTATTGAATACTGAAGATTCTAATTTGTCGCAACTACGTCTGTTTGTTTCAAATGTGCATGTGTGTTGTGTCTGCATTTGGTCATTCGGCAATAAGGTACCTGTCTGGCTGACCATTTTAACTAGGGCTTATATTAGGAATACCCTGAAAAATCATGCTAGAGCTTATTTTTTCATTAGGTCTTATTTCTGGGGAAACATGGTATATATATATATATATATATAGTATGTGTAACCTAATATGTACAAATTAATTGTAATCTTACATTTTTATCCCAAGTAAATGGAACGTTGTCCCAGTTAAGCAATGTAAATTACTATTAGTTACTTGGTTTGGGGTTCGTTCCTTAAGGTTTGGCCCAATTAAGCAGAATCGACTATATATATATATATATACAAGATGCTATGAAAGGCATGACATGCTTGTTTCCTTTATTGAAGCTTAACTCCTTTCTGACCATGAGAGCAGAGCACAAACAAGTTGTACTCTGGTGATTTAAAAGGCTAAACTTTATCACAAAAGTTTTTTTTTTTAAGTTTTTAAATTAATTTTAAGCAATTGTCTTTAACACTGTATATTTCAAGTCAGAAAAATTTGTAATGCATATGTCATTATAAAAACAGAATTGTGACGCAGTTTGTGCACAAATATATATAAAAGTCGTATACAAGGCATCTCTAGATGTATTACATTAATTTAAAATGTATTGATGGTCAAAATATTTTCTTTTTAACATCGTGAATTGTCACTGTAATCATGTAAAAAACAAAAAATATATTATAAAAAGCAAAAATTGGAATACATGATAAAATCTCAATACCATTTATGCTTTGGCAGCCGAAGGGCATGATGCACTAGTATCTACAGTGCCCCCTGCCCCCCAACTGGAACCTCTAATGTCAAGGGAACCAAACTCTAGACCAACGGTTCTTCCACTGTGGTCCTCAGGATCCTAACAAGGGGTCCGCGAGACCCTCCCAGTGTTCCACAAAGATTCGAAAAAATACCGAAACAAGAGCATTTGCTCTTTAATGCTAAGAATAAATTATGAGGGGACGAAAAATTCCTTCCTTAAATAGTGAAAATTAGTGATGAAACACTAGAAATAAATATATATGATGCAAATTCCGGGCTTTAAACTTTGAGTTAATTCTTGGGGGTCCTCAAGGACGAATGATCCCTGAAAGGAGTCTGTGGTCTAGGTAAGTTAAAGAACTGCTGCTCTAGACTATTATGAACAGAAAATCAACGTATGTTCTATAATACCATTGGGAACAGAACCTGGGTTAATGGCACAAAAGATGAATGCGTAATCACTCTTCCCCCAAGGAATTTGAACCTCTTATGGCCTAGGGAATCAAATCCTGGACTACAATGTACAGTGAGCAGTTAGGCAGTACGCTTCCCACCACATTGGCAATCGAAACCAGACAAATGGGATCTTAGAAGAATGTGCTACCACCACACTATCACAGCATCGAGAATTCCAATCATCTAGGCTAACTACGGTCAACGTCGATCTGAATAACTGAAAATAATACTACAATAGATAAGCAAGCAATCACCTTAGTCACTAGAGGGTGAAGTGACAACTTAGATGACAGACCGACATCCATATACTGGGTTTAACCTTTATATACATTATAAGTTAATACGAAGTTTACACTTCCATGGAAAATTGCATAAAAAATTTTATACAAATTACGAGACATTTATTAATTATTATTATTTGCAGAAAATATGGCAAAGGTCCAAATTTGGTAAAACTGAGCAACACACATGATACAATCATGTATAATGGGAATTCTCAAAGCCAGTCAAAGCTCGAGAAAAGCTGTGAATTTTGTGAATCTGAGATGACCAGTTTGTGAATTTGCAAGTCTGTGAACTTTCTACATTCAACTATTAAGATGGAGACATTTGAATGTGAGCAGACCCTTCATTTCAACAGACATCAAATTCATTCTGGAACAACCATCGAAACATTCGTATCAAAATATTGGTCCCTTCAGAAAACATTTTACAAAAGTTAGTTATACCAAAATTCATTAAAAAATATCATTGCATTAAATGCAAAAAACAAACAAACCTCTGCTAGCTTGAAAATACATCTACGATACAAATTTATATGACTATGGTCGACATTTTGTCTGATGTAAAAAACTTCTGTGACAATACACACAGCTTGACTGATTATCATAGCTTTTAAACAAAACATAGACATGATTATAAACTGCATACATAATTATACAATGACTCAAATTAACAGCACATATAAATCTAAACATATTTAAAACATATCCGCAAATTTAACCATATAAATTTCATCATTTCAACTTCGAAAATCACATTGTCGCAAAATATTCATTGGAAATAAATTCACAAAAACCTAGTACTATCGGTGATTCCAGACTTCATTACCTTTTACATGTAATTATGATAACTTATCAAGGTTTCAAGACTTATGAATATAGAAAAAATTTTCTATAGCACAGTGATAGATTTAGTTCAGTGTTGTTCAACCTTTTTGGACAGTGGGCCATTTAAAATTTTTCATGATATCTCACGGGTCAGCAGTTAAAAAAAAAAAATCCCTTCAGAGCTTCTTCCTGTTATTTATTTGTTCATTTACAGTGTAAAAATAAATCACCTATGCAATTCACCCTGGATTTTCCTCATTCTGAAAACAAAACTGTTTTGGATTTTTTTTTTAAAATTCTGGACAGATGTCGGCGGACCGGATTGTGACCTGCATGTTGGACAACCTTGATTTAGCTATCAGAAACTGTTTTAAAATTATTATAAAATATGTTTGTGTTTTATAGTCAAGGAGAGCTAACATGTTCTGTCGAGACCTATGAAGGGACCCCACTTTCACTGGAGAAAAAAATTCCTTGATCAATCGGAAGCAACTTTTAACTAAATTTCGGTTGTCGGGAAAATGGCTTCAAGTTTGTGGGAAAGTTAACTATTCAAAATACAATTTAAGCAGGTTTTTC
This sequence comes from Dysdera silvatica, assembly GCA_006491805.2. Taxonomy (NCBI): domain Eukaryota; kingdom Metazoa; phylum Arthropoda; class Arachnida; order Araneae; family Dysderidae; genus Dysdera; species Dysdera silvatica. The sequence continues at coordinate 78,085,314 of QLNU02014802.1, read as the reverse complement.
CCGACTTCTTCAGGTTTGACAAAAAAAACACTCATTTTTCCTTGACCTTCAAGGATGATTTCAAATTTCCTGACTATTCCAGGTATGCGGTAACCTTGCTTACATTTTCGCGACAAATTCAAAACTTTCGTTACATAGGAAATGAAATCTCAGACTTAAGGCCCCTAGAAAAGGAAGCTGGCGAATAGATGTCATTTTCCTGCCATTGTATCACGTGATCCCATTCACTGCTGTGTTAAAGTTGAGTGATTTACAAGGATGTTATTTTTAATAAAATAAGGTGAAATGGGTGAGTGTTCCACTAAGATTTGCGTCAATCATTCGAGGAATAAACATAGAATGTTTGCAGAGAAAGTTCGTTTCAATTATTTGCATTATAATTTTACATTAATCGAAAACTAAGTTACGGTTGCAAATTGTATTTATTGGCGACATCTTAAAAGTTGCGCCAATGTTTACATTCGTCGGATAATCGCGGATTTTTGATTATTTTTATGCCAAAATAGCGATCCTTGATTCAAAGCGGAAAACCTTTTTCGCCAAGGTAAATGAAACCGGAAGTGTACAAGAAAATATGTGCTGGAAAGATGCACTGGCCTATAATTCTAGGGGCTCTACAGATGGGCAGAAAAACGGCCCACATTTACGTTCTATGGCACCACTGGAATTTGAACTTAGATTAATGGCACAACAGACAAACAAGTTAACGTTATGCCACTGTAAGGCTATCATGAAATATAAACAAAAAAGACCACAGTGCTGGATGCATGCCACAATGGTTGCAAGTTTTTTTTAATATAAATGTAAGAATTATATCCATAAAAATCTTTTGATTATATTCAAATCGGCAGTCTGTACTGCTTTTATGTAATAACAACAATAGCTTACATAGACATTTTGACTGTTTTCCCCCCCCTTATGTTGGATTTTATATGCTCATTTGCAACTTAGACCAGCATTTCGACCATGTCTACTTGCTTACATTAAAAAATTGGCGGTTTGTACTACACTTCATTATGGCACAAAATATATGGCTTATATAAGCATTTTGTATTTTATATCGATATTTTCCGTGATTTATACTATTTTGCAACTTACGTTAGCATTTTGCATGGATTATATTGGTATTTTATCACACTCTTGTTGCTTATGTTTAAATTAGCAGTTTGTATTGCTTTGCTATACTAAAAAACATACAGCTTATATCAGCATCTTACATTGCTAATATCTGCATCTTAGATAACTTGTACTTAAATTGGCAGTTTATATCACTTTCTCGCAATATAAAATATAATGGGTTACAGTGTATATTTGTATATAGTAAAACATGCGGCTTACAATAGCAATTTCAATGGCTTAAATACAAAACTTACATATAATACACTAAGACAAAAAACAAATCTATATTTAAAAAATGTCTATGCATTAGGACCATCGGTTTATAATGATATGTACAAAACCAGTTTTGTTGTTGCATTTATAAAGAGTGGCATCTAATGAATGTAACAGTTTTTGGACAAATTGTATAAATTGTTTGTCCTTTTAAAGAAAAGCAAAATTGCTGCGCATGGAAATATTATTTGCTTGTATTTAACGGCGCAAGGACAGTAAAGGTTATATTGCATCAGGCTCTACAGTGAGCAGTTAAGGTTTTTTTTTCCTTGGTACCATCGGGAGATGAACCAAAGGTAACAACACATTCTGTGAACACATTACTGCTGCATCACCACAGGACCTACACGTTAAAATATCAGAGCCACGATAATCATAAACAGCATTGGTAATGTGAATGTATTGAACATATTCAATGAATTTTTTTGTTTTTTGGTTTTACGGCTCAAAGACTACAGTGGTCATGCTGCGCCGGGACCTACAGTTTTCCGAGGAATCCGAACCTCTTAAGGCCTGGGGAACCAAACCCCGGACTACAGTGAGCAGTGCGATCTTTTATGAGATCTCTGAGTAAGCGTTCTTTTTGCACTGCTGGGAGTCGAACCCGGATTAGCCGCGCAATAGGAGAACGCGTTACCACACTGCGCCACCGCAGGGCCTATTCAATGAATTAGTTGTCTTCATCAGTTCCACAGCTTAAGATTGCTTGTAGGATTACCTAATAACGTATTTTATGACAGAACAGATGGATTATCATACTCTTCAAACCGACATACATTTTCTGATGGCCATGTTATTTTGACTATAACCTGGTGAGGTAAGGTTATATGGTAAAGGTGCAGCAGTTGCTCAATTAGAAGTTCTGGCATATCGTCAACAACTACACATAAAAAAAAAAGAAGCTGATCTTGTAAAAATGACTACTTGAAACGTGATTAGTGGAACTTAATTGCAGCCAGATTCTTGGCTCTCATGGTATTGCCCAATTTCAAGAATCGCTAAAAATGGAATTGACGTGACAACACCGGAATTTTCAACCCAGGGCTAGATTATAAGTATAAATAATTAGTAGATTTTAAATAGTATAAGTTAACAACAATGTATCAGTACTGTATAGTTTACAGCAAGTTTATTGAAAATATTTTTCTTCTTTGTTTCATTCGTTCTTGGGTGTCAAGACAACCTAGACCACGAAGGCACCTGAAAGCTATGATAAATCTCCATTTCTTAGGAATCGGAAACTGCAGATTACAGAGTAGAAGGTGGGATTATAGCTCACTATGCCATAATAAAGGATGGTTAGAACGAAGCCCTCAAATTTGGATGACCCAGTATTATTAAACACAATAATGAACATATAGCGAAATATAGTATGAATTGTTTATATTTCTAATACTTACTTCCTCAAACTCACGCTGCATTTTAGTGTGAATTGTTTATCTCTTTTGAACATGTATTTCTCTAAATTCAGTATTGAATTTACAAAAATACCAAGGAAAAAAAAAAAGAAGAGGCTTTTCTGTTGCATATTGAGACAGTAATGGATGAATAACTTTCACAGGAATTTTTCAAGTATGATGTCAGTCCTATTTAGTAATGGCACATTACAATGATAATCCATTGAATTAATAAATATACATAAACAGTAAGAGTCTCATCAAGTCGAATTAACTAGGATCGAGACCTGTTCGGATTAACCAACATCTTTACTACAAAATTTACTGTACGCCAGTGGCATAATGTGACTTCAGGTGGCGGGCAATCTCTAATTGTTCACAATTCCCACCTCCCCCCCCACCCAAATAAAAAAAAAATTACAATTCATACACACATGCTATACTATATATACACACACAATGTCTAGACTAGAAAACTAAAGATACTAACCATAAAAAACTTCTACCCTAGAAAACAAATATGAACGTTTTCACAGAAAACACTGACTGAACGTTTAATAAAATAAATAAATACAAATAAGTGTAAAAGAGGTTACTTCGGTTAACACTGATTTCGGTTAAACGAAATTTAGATAATCAGGGTTTTATGGCAGTTAATAAAAAAAAAAATTTAATTTTCCATTAAGGTATATATCTTTAAATTGTAGCATAGACATAGAATGTGTTATTTCTTAAAACTTCACCCCCCCCCTCCCAATGGGGTATGCATCCAGTGTTGGCTTACTTTGGAGATTCTAAAATCTGCCAAAACTGTGGTTCTTTCTACAATTGGAGGTGATTTTCAACACCAAAGCGATCCATTTCCCAAGGATAATCTAGTGTTAGCGGAAAATGTAATTGAACATTTTTGTTTGGTTTATGGCGATGATAAGTCTGGTTATATGAAAAGCCGTGTTTGTTTTGTATATTCTCAGCAGTCAAAACATGCCAAACAATTTCCATTATTGGCAGTTGCTCTAACGAATGACTTCAAATTGAAAGAAAAGGCTGCTACTGGACTAAAAGTTTTAGCGACTAGTTTTTCTTCTTAAATACGTAGTTAAATTCTGTGTATGAAAAAGACAGTTGCTACGAAAAGTTGTTAAAAGGCCAAAAATCAGTCGGTAAATCTGAGATTACATAGAGCCCATGGAATATAACTGGTTTAAGCTATGATTATTTAATGAGTATGTATTTTTATGTGCACATATAATGGGTAAATTTGCCTTCCTTTATGAGGAATTTCAATTCGTTGACGACATATAAACTGCACTGTTTGTTTACCTCCTGTCAGTCGGTTGCCATGATTGTCACAGTTTGCATGTGTATTATTTACAAATTGCAATACTTATGCGAGTGAAATCAATACTATGAAAAATGGTTAGCAAATACAAGTATACTATATATATCAAAGAAACAAAGTCTTGGAATGTTTCTAAACTAAATTGTTTGTGGAGGTTGGTATGAGGAAAGCATAATTTTTGTACGTACACACTGCAGAACATTGTATTTTTCATTATATTTGCAATCTGAAAATAAATTTTGTTTGCAAAATTAAAAATAAATCTAACCGGATTAGCACAGCTCAGATTGACAAAACTGTATATATTAAAATTAACTGTGTGTATTTATTATAACTGTGTATATTAAAAATGGTTTTCAGAGAGCCTTGATTTCAATTTTTGTTGGGTCAGAGAAATTAAAAAAAGATGAGTGTCTGGAATCACCAAAACAAATTTTTTTTTTTTTACAAACAACCCACACATTGAGCTTTATCGTTTTGGAATGTATTTTAAAAAATACATTGCACACATTTTTTTTACGAACACACAAAAGTTTAGAATGTGGGTGATATTTCTCCCTCCGTTGTATAAAAATATTGGTTGTTTATCTGTCATGATCTATCGAGGATACTGAATCGTGTGCTAGAACAGTTTATTCCAACTTTTGGAGATTTGAACTTCTTCCATCATTGGAGTTTAACATGTCGTCGAAATATTTAGTTATTTCCTGTGTTTCTTGGATTCCAGTCTTCTTTTTCTCCTGGGGAGAGCAAAACAAGATTTTTTGAATGACTCTTGTGCACCAATCTGAAATGAGAAAAGCCGCTTATTCACAGAGCTGAAATATTTTTGCTTGATTCGAATAAATGTGGACGAGAGGAAATAAGTTGAGTGATTTGATTGAACCACTCTTAAAATATTACCAGAAAATCTGTTAATTATTCTGGGTTTATGCTTCCAAAACACAAATAACACATAGAAGGGAATGCCGGCCACTGTGATAGCCAATCCAAGCCCAGTTTCCATGGGACGATCGTAGAGAGGCAACACAATCAGAAGAATCCCTATTACAAGAAACATAACAGGGACCACGAGATTGATCTAAATAAAAATAGAAATACATTACGAAATATTCCCAGAAAAAGAAAAATACAAATTTTCTGTTTTGGTGACGATCAAAGATTCACTTTGCAATTTCTCCAAATAGATACATAGCTTATTTTTTTTTTTTTTTAAACTTCAAAAAGGGTTATCGAGTTTACAAGAAAGTCATCCACTTTGTAAAAAAAACAAAAAAAAAACATTCAACTTCGTTAACAAAAGTTATCAGCTCTATTCAGTTTGTACATGTTATACCCTACACAAGATTGCTAAGGTAATCTGCGATGGGACTGACGTGTTGTAAAAATTCAATAAAGGAATCTTCAATAAAAATTAAATAAAAAAATACAAACTTCAAAATAAATCAACAGCACTTACACCCAACCTGGCCAGACCATGCATTTTGTACTAACACACACACACACACACACAC
>QLNU02014802.1:78062008-78079569 GCA_006491805.2 Dysdera silvatica | reverse complement strand
TATATATATATATATATATGTCCCACAGCTGTCCTCTGCCAAGAATACTGGCACTTGGCAGAGCGCCGCTTTGAAACGGCACCGGTAGTGTAGTGGTCACTCCGTAGCAGTGTGACACAAGGAGTGCCGCTTTAGTGAAGGACTTTAGCTGTGGTAACCAAATTTCAAAATCTTCGTTGAACTGTAGTTCCAGCTTGCCAACCCATCTGGCCGAAGCGGTGAGCTCAAGGCAGGTTCCTTTTTATTACTTTCACTGTACTATGCATAAGTGTAATAATAGAGAGGCCTCCGTCCTGCAGTGGATTGAAGATGGTTGATGATTTGATATTTATATATCAGGGGCCAATATTCAAGGTGTGCTAGGTATGTGCAGCACACCTGCAGTAAAAAGCAACATCACCGATATTATATAATTATATTTGTGAATTTATTTCTATTAAGAACTCCCACAATTTTATAATTTTGAATTAAAGCCATATTAAATAGTTAATTGTTAATAAAATTCCAAGTTCTGATAAAGAAAAAAGACATTTCTATGCGAAAACAGCATAACATTTACTATACAATAATTTTCAGTATTATATTTCTTATGATATTATTATTGTGCAATAAATTCCCCCATGAAAACTCACAAAAAACTCGCCCCGGTGGCTTTGTGTGTTGACCATTATTTGGCAATTGTGTTATCCCTGAGAAGGGTAATAATGTCATGGGAACCATGTCATTTGGTAAACGAGGACTAACCATTTTTAAGTAATACTGGGTAAGATCTACCATTATACAATCTCACAATGCCAGTGTTTTGGTCACAGGCCAAAATTTTGAACACATTGTGCATAGTTTTGCTAGAGTTTCACACAGTTGGTCGGTTAAATTTTTATGGCTCAAGGGCAACAAGGGTTATTTTGCGCCAAACAGACGAGGCTTTATGTATGGCTTAAAGTGTTTTACGGTGCAAGGAGAGTTACGGTCATACCACACAGGTCTCTAAGGAATCTGAACCACTTTCTCACCTAGGGAATCAACCTTTGGACTGAACATCTATAAAATAAAGTTAGCAAATGCTGAATAACTGCTGAAAACAGACTTTTATTATTCTATTGGTAGCAAAAATTATTCATTTGTTTTATGACACAAGGATGGCAAAGGTCATGATGTGCTGGGACCTACAGTTTTTCAAGGAACTTGAACCTCCTAAGGCCTGAGGAATCGGCCACTGGACCACAGCATACAGTTTACCGGCAAGGGTTCTATTTCGGCGCCGTTAGGCTAACGGCACAAAAACGAATGTGTTACCATTGAACCACCACAGGGTAGACAGCCAAAAATGTTACCACCACCAAGCAAGTGAGCAAAAACACATCCATAATTACACCCAAGAGAGTCAATTACTCCTACCTGGGAACAGTACACAATTAACATGTTTACATATTAAACACACTGTCGCAAAAAAAGTAATAATTTAATCAATTTACCGTAATAGGTCTTTTCATGTCTGGTTCTCTATATCGAAACCACAGCAAGGCTGCAACAGTCATTGTCAAGAAAACAGCTTCAATAAAAGACGTCAAATTGATCAAGAAGAAGATATGTCCAGCAAACAGGTATATGATTGTAATAATGCCCTGAAAAAATATTTTTCACAATAAAATACCTTGACATTTCACAGTATGTTTTTGTTTACAAGGTCGCATACAGGCAGGTTAGGGGGGGGGGGGATGCGATTAAATACCCATTTGAACATAACAAATTCCTTATGACAGAAATTTTTTTATATCATTAACACTTACTGAGCATTCTTAAAATTTAACACTACTCACTCGGATATGTCAATTTCAAAACACTTACTAGAAAAATAAGGCTAGGTGCTGGTGTTAAATGTGTTACGTTAATCATGGCTACGGCGGCAGGTAAGTGCCCTTCCCGGGCTCCAACAAAAAAGAGTCTAAAAGATTCATGACGCATCGATTATGACAATTTGAAATAAAACTAATCCATAAGCACGAACGTTTTTAACAAACCTACATTTATTAGCAAAAAACCATTAAATATAAATTGACATACACATAATATTTACAATACTGATTAGCACAATGCTTAGCAGTTACAAATAGCTCAATCGACAGTGAAAGGTGTATAAAATAAATATTAAAAAAAAACAATGGCTTTAATGCAGATGCTGTAACCCTTGATGTGCTACATTTACTTACTCAAGAGATTGCAGTGCCATGATTATCCAATATTTTTTTAGATTTAATAATTCAAAACAGAAGGTAAGAAGACTTTCCCCAGACTTTTCCACATTTGACCAAAAAATCAAAAATTTTCCCTAACTTTTATACACGATTTCAAATTCCTGATTTCGTAGGAACTCTGCCACTTTTAACAGACTTCTTTACAGATGAAACTTCATTTGAGTAATCAGCTTTATAAACTTGAAGGTACTTTTTCTTTTTGACTATGTTTTTATACATATTGGGATTCACAAAAAACTTTGCTCTCTGAACAAAAAATGAGAACACATGGGATGCAAAAATAATACCGAGTTCATACATTGATTGCCACACGAGCAGCCAATAAGTGTTAAAGTGGAAAAGACCAAATGCCACCCTAGCGCCATGTCTTCTTGGTGGCAAAATTCCTAAGCAAGTGAAAACCAGATTAGCAGCCTTGTTTATTTTCATCAATATGCGTTAAGCCACTGGGAATAAAAGGAGTGGCATGCTTTGAAATTACGCCATCTACTGAGCTTTATAAAAATCAATTCACGAATTAAAAAAAAAATCTCATTCATAGGGACCTTTTACGAATATTTTCTAAATTTAATGATTTATTTTTTGGTAAAAAAAAGGAAAAGAAAAAAAAAGAAGGAAATCCAGAGGCAACACCAAAATACGGGAGAGTTGGCAGGTATCTAATAGTAATTAATCAGAATATTAATAGAAAAAAATTGTGATAACAGGCATCTGAAGTGTGAGTGAATGAATCAAAATTATGCATTCTTTGGAGTCAATGAGACTGATAATTCATTTCCACCTTGTGAACGACTAAAAAGCTAGTGAAGGAAAAGTTTGTTTCTTATGGTTGGTCGAATTTTTATGGTGCAAGGACAAGGTCAAATTGCACATATGGTTTGTAATTTTTGTACGCAAATTCTGTTATGTAATAAATGCTTATGAACATAATTATATCGCAGTTTAAAACTTGCTCGCTAGGTAGCTTCAAATCTGTGAAATTTGTGTATTACCAGGAAAAAATATCGTTAAAGGCAGTTTGTTACAGACAAGGTTGTGCACCAAATATACTCAACAACTCTGATATACTACAACTCTCAAATATACTCAACAACTTTGTCGAGAATGCAGAAAATATTGTTGCAGATAGACGTCAGTGTATTAGAAATGATTTCAAGCTCAATTTTCGAAGTCTGAGCCCGAAATACTTTGTGGAAATTTTAGCCCAAGCTTTCAATATAGAAAAGTCAGTTTTCGGCTTCAGTTGCGTCTATCTGTCTTATGAGACCAGGCCCGCCCGAACCCGTCTCATCTCTACAGTGTATATATTAAGCTATGACGACACCCAGTGCCATATTATAACATGGGGGTGGGGGGGATGTCTTAGGCCCACTTATTGAGGGGTATGATGCAGTAAAGATCAAATATTATTTCCAGTGTACCCAGAGAAAGGTAATTTTCAGCGTTACAGCAAGTAAAAAATTATTTACGAAATTCTTCAAGTCAGTCAAAATTAAATTTTCTAGCTATATTGTGGAAAAAAAAAGGAGCTGAGGCAATTTTAATTATCAGGGCAACAGATAACTTTGCTGAAAAAAGAACAGAACAAAAAGGGATTTTTAATATCAATTTTATAATCTGTATATTATGAATGAAATAATTCATACAATCTTATATATATAAGTACATAATATAATAATAATAATGTTTATTTTACAGGCAACCAAGCAAAAAAAAAAACTTGAATACAAGTACAAAAAATATGAGTTAAAATTAAACTGATGGCCGGTAGCTCCTGTTCTACTGAACGAATCCGAATGAAACCTCAAATGCGTGTTATGTAGATCATGCAGCCAAGGTTTACGTCGGGGGGAAAAAAAAAAGTTTGAAATTTTGCCAACAGGTGGCACTTTCCAGCTAAAACCGTATGGCAAATGAGTAAGAAATATAATTTTACTGTAAACGGGATGCTTGCCGTTAGAACAAATTATTTGCCCACAGTAACCATGCCACTGGACAAGAAGGAACGTGCATTAATCGTAAGACTGGTTTATCAGATGATAGTAATCCTTCGGTGGCACTCCGTGCTTATTAATGGACGAAACATTTAAGGAGACGACTTATGTCCATAAATACAGTTAACATATTATTCGTAGGTTCGAAGAAGCCGGTTCTGTAGGTGTTGCACCGGGAAGAGGACGATGTGCAATGGAGCTGACAATTGTGGAGGAAGTTGCGATTGCAACAGCTGCAACATCTACAAGTTCTCCAAATGCTACTGTAGGTGGTTGCACCATAGCACGGGTATTGGACATTCCATGGTCAACTGTGCGCCCGATTTTGTGCAAAATTCTGAAGTTCCACCTTTACAGGATGCACATTGTGCATTAATCGAAACCGCAAAATCATTCTGCACGTCTTGACTTTGTCTTGTGTTTTCTGGTGAGGATGCAAGTAGATGAGTACTGGCCATCGCATATCTTACGGACAGACGAGGCCCATTTCATTTCCACTTAGACGGTGCAGTGAATACACAGAACTGCTGCATGTGGGGTTCCACCAATCCTCATGCCGTGAAATAATTACATTCCTTATATGTCACAGCATGGTGTGAATTCACGGCGAGTTTCATTCTGGAGCCCCTACTTTTTCGAGGAGGTCACAGTGAACGGGTTTGGCAGGTGCACAGTCACAAGTGAATGATACAGCAAACTTCTGGAAGATCATGTCGTGTCGTCCCAGCATTACGGCAAAGAGGCTGTTTGGTCACCACGGTGTTCATCCAAGACAGAGCAACTGCTCATACAGCAATACGTGAAAAAGACTGTGATTCGTGCTAACTTCCCTGACGAACCTGTCATCTCGTGTACCTTTTTAGATTCCCGGCAAGCGAGATCACCAGGCTTGAATCCTTGTGATTTCTGGCTGTGGGGGTTTCCTCAAAGATTGCGTGTATCAAGGACGTGAATAAGCGGAGTTGAAAGCCAGCATCGTCCACCATGTCTTCCTCATTCCTACAGACATGTTGCATGCGGCCATTGATAACGCGGTGGTAAGCTTTCAACGTGTTGACTGATGAGGCATGCACATAGAGCACACAGGAGTGCAAGTAAATAAATATTTCTGTTATTCTTTGATTTTGTACTCCTGTCCTTCCTTTTACTTCACTACAGCACCACCTGTTGGTGAAACTTTGAACTACTCTTTTCCAACATAAACCTAGGCTGCATGATCTACATAACATATATTTGAAGTTTCATTCAGAACCGTTCAGTAGAACCGGAGCCACCGGCCTCTGAGTACTGTCAGTTTAATTTTAACTCATATTTTTTGTACTTGTATTCAAGTTTTTTCTTTTCCTTGGTTGCCTGTAAAATAAACATTATTATTATACTATGTACTTATACATATAGGATAGTATGAAATATTTCATTCATAATATACAGATTATAAAATTTATATTACCCTGTACTATATTAAATTTACATTCTTTGAGTTGTATTTACTTTAGAAGCTAGCATGTGGTGTTATTACCACTGCTCGCAACATTACATAAAATTAATAACACTAAACATAATTGTTTGGATGTTTTATGGCGCAAGAGCAACTGGACTATACTGCGCCAAACATGGTAAAACAATGTGACGAGACAATACAAACATGGTAAATCAATGATTAATTAAAATAACATTTAATTACAATTAATTTTGCTACATAGACCTCTACTTTGTCCACTGCTCCCAAACAACAGTGCAAAACGTTTAACGAACATGCATAGAAAGCATGCAAATTTTTACGAAACATGATTTTCCAATGGGGACACCCACATTCAAATAAACTAAACTAGAGCTGGAAAACCTGCAGCCTCATGGGTCACTAAACACAGCTGTCTATGAATCTAAATTTTGAAGAACATCTTTTATTTTTATAAACGTGTTTTGGTTCATTTTTTTAATTATAATTTTAAAACGAACGTCCTTAAAATACAGATAAGTAAAAGATGATTCAACAAAATAATAAACTTCCGTGATTGACCGACACAAAGCATGCGACTGTTAGATTACAGCCAACTTAATGTGGCCTTTCAACATGAGAAGACTCACCATGCCGGAACTAAATAAAGATCACATTTCCTTGATAGAAATCTTAGGAATAAAGATTCAATTTAAAAAAAGTTACGCTTGATTTAATAACATAATATAAAGAACAGAGTTTAGAGAGATACTAGAAATGAAAAGTAAGTGTACAAGTATATATCATGCACAACCCAGAGGAATGAAAGGGGGAAGGTAACGTTCTCGTTCCAAGCTTAAATCAGTACACAACACTTATATCAGCATTGCAAACACTTACGGAAAATGTGTGAGATGCAAAGTAGAAGAAGAATCTGAATAAAAGAAAGGCATCAATGCAATATGTGTTGTATTTTATGCTTACAATTAAAGTTCTAGAATTGTAGCTTTAAAATTAAAGTTCTAAAAGTGAAGTTTTAGAATTAAAGAGCAAGTACAGTAAAAAGGATAAAAATTTAACATTGAGCTTGAAGTTAAAAAATTAAGCAAAAAATCACTTTTCCATAAATATCCATGGAAAAGCAAAAGGGATAAAGTTCATAAGCTCATTTCCCTTTTTTAAAATTAGAAATGCATGTTTTTCTCTACTAATTTAAGGAAAAGAAACAATTTAAATCAAATAATTAAAATTAATTCAATTAAAGATTATTTTATGGATATGCAAACCATGAAGTTCCGATGATCTATGCTACATTAATTATAAGCATTTTTATGTGACTGCCGTCAGATAGTTACCATCGGAGTGTGGTGGCTGCTTAATTGATCATATAATTTTGAGTGATCTATGCTGGAGAACTCAAAATTGTCCATGAGTGATCTACATCTGATCTCAAATTTTTTATACGAATGTCGGATCACCTAAAACTGCATAATCTGACACAGGATAGCTGGTTTAAAATAATCAATTCCAACAGATTCGACCAAGACTGGTCCTCCAAATTTATCAACATTTAAACTTCATCTTAGCTGACAAAAAATAAACGACTGAACTACGTAAGGATATGTTATGTGTTGGTATGGTATATTCACTTCATATATAAGTGCTTCTTTACTTTCCTTTGCCCAGCAACCCTGTTCACCACACCCTCAGGATGTCATTCCTTCCCATAATTTTATTGGCCAGCAGCATCAATATCGCTACAGTTTGAATCTACCAGTTTGTGTCCATACTTTACCCCTGTAAATCATGCAATTCCACCCACCTCCATGATGTTGGGAACTTGTGTCACATATATAATTTTCGTATTATTTGGTATATGCACTTTAGATAGTAGTTTGGTAAGAGATATATAAAAACGTTAGATTCTCACCGTGCCGATGCAAAAATACCTCCATTCAGACTCCCGAAAGTTGAGAGAGCGACAAACACCGGTATAATCCAAGACATCACTCCTAAAATTTTAGCTCCAAATGTCTAAAAAAAAAAAAAATCATTTTAAATAATAACGTTCTTATTCATAAAGAGTCAACAATTTTCACTTTCTTTAGACCTCTGTGGGTGTGGTCCCTCGTTTGTTTACTAAACTCCCAATCGTAGCCCGCCCGAGCATGGTTTCTACTTCCCACTCTACTGGTCTGCAGTTTGGCTACTTAGTAACAGGGGTTTGAATGGGTGACAGGATTTATGGGCCCCTTAGATAGAAGTTTTGTAAATAGGACCTTTCAGCCAATTACATTTTATGACAAGCCATGTTTGTAATATCAATAACATTTTGAATAGGGCTCCTAGTCATTTGCCCCTGACCCTGGTTTGGATCCCTCGGGCAACTGTAGGTCACATGACCTTAGATATCCTTTCACCAGAAAAGTCCCTCATCAGTGGCAAATGGAAGTAAAACTCTAAAGGCAATCACAGCAACATTTGGATATGAACTATACATACATAGCACACCAAAACTGTGTCAGTAATTTTACACGAAACAAATCATGTGCTGAAAGCCCACAAAATTCATCCTGTATTCAACTGTAAGGCTTGGCTACATCCAAAGAAGCAGGGATATGACACATTATTTCAAAAAAGGCTATTTTAATTTTAAAAAAAACCAAAAAAAAAAACCCCCCATATGTTATTCTTTCATTTATTTTCTACCATAATTGAGAATCTCATTCTGAGACCACCATGGGATACTGAGTCATTTAAACATACTGTACTTGTATCCGTTTTTATTAAAAAATTGTTTAATGCGCTAGTTTTCTGCCATTAAGTGTAAAAAGCTAAGTTTTAATGAGTCATTAATAGTAAACAATAAGCATGGCTTTACATTTTTTAATACACAATAACAGTATTATATTTGAACTGATGTATTACAGTATTGAAGAATCTAATAGGTAAAAATCAGTGTGATGTAGTTGAACATATGGCTTAGGATAACTTAAAAAAGAGAGGAAAAAACTCAAAACCTATGAAAAGAAAAACCTCACATCTTATAGACCACTAAATTATCAAGTCGAAGAAACAGTTTCATTCACTAAAGTTGTCAGTCGTGGCATGATCTTGATGCTATTTTCTTAGCTAGTTTACAAGATGCAATACTCATTTCCTCAGAGGATAGTGTGCAGGTTCTACCAGTTGCAGTTCTTGGTCAACTTTGGTCAGTACCGAATGAAGCTACAGGCACATCTGATATGTCAAGGTGTTCAGGAAAACAAAACAATGAAGGTGGACCATGAGGACGGAGGAAGTTAATTTGAATTTTTTCTGTCTCAGGTTTGACACCAAGGATGCACCCTACCCACCATTCTTCATCATAGACACATGTTACATACCCGTTTATTTCTTCTATTTCAAGTTCGCCTTCTTTTGTAACTTTTACCTCCTCACCTATTGTGGAATTGGAATATATTTTACACAGAAGCATTTTACCTCTACTGGGTATGAAGGCATGTAACTTCTGAGTGACGAAAAGCGCTTCTTTAAAAACATTTTTTCTTCCTCATACTGTTGGGAAGTGACGTAAGTAAACGCTATTCCCAAAATATTGGAAGATGCCCATTCATACGACTGCTGAGCAGTCATCATTTGGTCTGTGTACAGATGCTGAAGGCTGGTTCGAGCTGCAAGTCTTGTTACAGTTCCACCTACGCCATCTGATACTCCTTTGCCATGAGCCGTGGCAAAAAAAAGTGCCACTCTGCATGGATTCCAAAATCCTCCAAGTGGCTGCACAAGTTTACAAAGTTTTACGGTTCTTACAATGAGCAGCTGCACCATCAGAAAAGTACATCATTTTTCTTGGGGTTCCATTGAATTTTCTTTTTAAGAATTGAAGTAACTGTTTTTGAAATGAATAAACATCAGTAGTATCACGATGATGGCAATTAGAAATTATACCAAAATTAATAATTTTTTATGCTGTGGCCACTGTTGTAATATACCACAAATGGGTGAATGGTTGTTTGAGTGTTATTCCAATGAAACCCTTGAGCCTCATCTTGAAGAATGAATGAATGGTTTTCTGAGAAATCGGAAACAATTACATATTCACTACATTTAAGATTTTTTTTTTTTGCTGTCATGAAAGAAAGAATATTGCTGTTTAGCGATAAATGAATGTCGTGGAAGCACAGAAAGTTTTTCAATAAATGGCTCAATGAATTGGCAGACAAAGTTTCGAGAACTGAGCGATCAACATTTACCCACTGTTTATATGTTATTTTCATGAAAAAGCGTTTCGATGTATTTTCTAAATTCCTCAAATTTGGGGCAATTTTCAGTGCCTCCGAAGTAACAAATTATTTGTGCAGGGTTAAAAATTAATAGTGCCATATATGTCTTGTATGACTCAATGGGAACATTTTTCTCTTCACTTAGTTCCTTCAATTTGCATCTCAGCAGCATTAATTTAACATTTTGATTAATATGCCAAACACAGATAGCATGTGTTCCACTAGTATCAGCCAAAATGCAGTTTTTTGGTCTAAGTTCCACAAATTTGGAAAATCCAATTTTAAGTTTTGGGTACTTATCTGCGAAGTGCTTAAATGCTTCATTTAGATTACTCAGTACCAGTCTTTCCTGTACATGTGTCTTCTGTACATCAACCTTCATTGAGACACTCTTTTTTTCCTGGCATTACCCTACTTATGTGATCACTGCTATAAAATGTTTACACAAGGCTTACTGTTTCTTGACTTACGGTCTTTCTAAGTTTTGGGTTGGGAGAAATGCTAGGATTCCTTTTTCTTTGACCAGTTGCTTAGCTTTCTTCGTGTAATAACTGTGGCTCCAAATTCTTTTTCTTTTTAGCACACCAGCTCTTAGGCAAAACAGTTAAAATTTGTGCTTATAAACTTCTGTTCTCAGTGCTCTTAAATTTTTCTTTTAACTGAGAAATATATACAATTCAGCTGAATCAGAAGGTGAATCACTGTCAGGAACAGTCACGACCTTTCATTTTAAAGCTTTGCTTACTTTTTTTAGTTCAGTTCTTGGGTATTTCATTTCAGCAGTTCTTTTCTTTTTTATTGGTGTTTCCTAAATATTTTTCAAGCTCTCATTTAAATGAGATATTGTTCTTTTTCTTTCATAATCAGAAGTATATGATGTCTGATCACCACATTTGGCAACTATCTCGTGTTTCTTAGCAGAAGCTCCACTTGTGCATGCTATAGCAACTGGAGCGTCATCTTCACTTTTTATTAACTGCAGCTTCTTCGGACATTTATCACAAATCATATTTCTCCCTCTCAAAATGGAATTTTTTTTTTTTACCATCCAAGGAAGAACATTCCTTAAAAATTTCTGACATTTGAATGATCTGGTTCATTGAATGAGTTGCAATATACACTGGCTATTCCGATATTTTACAGCTCAGAAGCCTCCATCCTTTACACAATTTCCCTTAAAGTCACCAGAATAAAGCATATAACTGAAATGTCAAAAACTGAATATCAAAGTCTGTAGTCTACAAAATCTGAACTATTTTAACTGAGCTCTAAGAATTATTTGCTCTTCTCTTCTCCCCCGAGGATCTGAGTACCAAGCCCCGCCCTTCTTGACATGTGACGACTAAATACCTTTACTGACCAAACCCACACGGCCAACCATCTGTTAACTGAAGGATTGATGGGGAAACATCTATAGTTGCTTTAGTTGAAGTGTTGGTAAGTGGAAATAACAGGTAACAAAGTTAAGCAGAGATTTGCTTTCCCCTGTTCTCCAGAAAATTCTATTGAAATGTCCATCCTACTACATACCCCCCCTCCCCTCGGAGAATGTTCTACTTATGTGAAATGGGTCAATAAATAAATAATATCAGTAAAAAAAATTAAAACTCTTTTTAACAAAACACGTTTAGGATTCTTGATTGCAGCCAAAAATCTATTTGCTAAGATCTGTAAGTATTTTTTTTTTTTAAGAAATGTGCATGCAAGGCCATTTTTGGTATATAAATGTAATTTCTAATTCGAATATTGAAGTATTGCATGGCGGTCCCAGAATGAGAGTTACAGATATTGTAGAAAATAAATGGAAGAATAACATATAATTTTCTAAAAATATTAAAATACCAATAATGGCAGAAAACAAGTGCATTATATAATTTTTGAATGAAAATGGGTACATGCACAGTATGTTTAAATTAATTACTCGATATCCCCTGGCGGTTCTAGAATGAGATTCTCAGATATGGAAGAATAACATTTTTTTAAAAAAAAAATAAAGTACCCCCTTTTTTTAAATATGCAAGGTCAAATGCATTGACCTTGAAAATAAAAATTTGAAATATATATTCATGTGGCATTTCATAAGAAAGCCCACATTAAATACTTTCTAAAGATACAAATATCAAGTCTTTACATTAATTAGAATGGAAGTTATGAGAAAATTTTTCGTACAAGAAAGGCTAAAATTTGAACTATAAACCCATTTTCAAAGTTGTGTATTCTAGAAACTAATAGCAATAGGGACTAATTATTGGGCATTTATTCATTTCTCTGCAAGTTGAACAAATGAGCCAAATTTCATAAAAATCTGAAATGGTCTGGTTGTGAGCTTGGGTGACGATGTGGAATGACTCTATATGAGTCACGAATACTATTCCAAGTGTCAAAAATCATATCTTCATTGCTCAGTTCTTTCAAAGAAAACCATTTACACTGTAAACTCAGATCACATTTGGTTTTCTCCAATTTTTCCATATCAGCATTAAGGCGTTCAAATTTGGAGCTCCATAAATTTTTGATTTTTAAATCCAGCAATTGCATTTCAAAAGTGCTAATGCTAAGTGCCTCTAGTTTGCTCTCTCACCCAAGTGTTTCTTTTTCGATCTCTCCTAGTTATTCCAAGCATGCACCTCTCCATGCTCCTTTGCGTTGTCTGTAACTTTCGTATTGCTCCAACTGTTAGACTCCATGTCTCTGATCCATAAGAGAGGACTGGCAATACACACTGGTTGAAGACTTTTCTTTTTAGACATAAAGGCAATTTCCCCTTCAGGATAAAACTGTTTCTTCCAAATGCACTCCAGCCAAGTTTAATACGTCTGTTGAGTTCTTTCATAATGTTGCCATCCATTGAAATCAGCTGGCCAAGGTAAATATATGAATCAGCAATTTCTAGCTCAATGTTGTCAACTTGTATTTTTGTTTCCTCTACGAAATTATTGAACATGATCTTAGTTTTTTGTAGGTTCATCTTGAGTCCAACTTCTTTACTTCTAGTTGAGAGCTCCTGTACCATGTCTTGGAGTTCTAATGTGTTCATTAAAAAATAACACTGTCATCAGCAAATCAGCAAATGATTTAAATATTTACTTATTTATTTTATTCCCTGTTATTCCAATTTATTTGCTGAAAACCATCTGTAAAGCTGAAGTAAAGCTGAGAAATGGTATCTCCCTGCCTCACACCTTTTATAATTTTAATAGTTTTGGTATCTTTATGTAACCGAAATTTTGCACTTGCATTTTTATACACACATTTCACCATGTCAATGTACACATCCTCGATGTCTGCTGATCTTAAAGAGTTGATGACTGCTGACGTTTTAATAGAGTCAAAGGCCTTCTCATAGTCAATAAATGCCACACACAATGACAGAATACAAACAATGGGATTCGTAATTCATGTGTTATATATATATTTCGTCTCCAGACATGAAGTCTGGCGAGATATATGAGATGGAAAAGATCCTCATCATCCCGTTAGTCATCCACAACCTTGAGGATAGCACCATGCCCCGACGAATTTGGAGATACTCAACATTGACCCAAACACCTACATTGAAATACAAAAAGCCACAATCCTAAACACGTGTCACATTGTCAGGAAGTTTCTAGACATGGCACATTAAGAAGTGATGTAAAAAGAGGCTTGGGAACATGCCAAAAGCCTGTCTCTGCCAGAATGGGCAAGAAGCTTTTTATATATATATATTTTGAACGCGTCATTCATGAAGAGCCACACTTCATTAGCCAAAGAGCCACTTTGACTCCGAACAACAGATTATAACTGGAATAACTAAAAAAAAACGTGTTTTCCCAGCATTTTCCAGGAACAGCTTTTATTTCATCTTTCAACTCAGAGCTGCGATTAGTAATATTTTTTCTTTCGATAACAAGTGTGCAGCAGTCGAAAAGCAGCTCCGTCAAAATACTGATCTTTACAGGAAGTTTTTGGCCCGATGGGCATTGAGGACTCTGGAATTTTATGTAATTCGCCGATTTTAATCAGAGAATCAGTACCCATACCCAGAGGAGCCGAGTATTTTGCAAGCAAGAGCATATTGGTAAGATCATGCAATGAACCCTTTGGCAGGAAGCAATTTTAATTTCTGTTTTGAAGTCCACCTTTGACCCAGATGGCTGGTGACCCATCTGCTAAAACCAGACATTTTTGCTGCAATCCTTCGGTTTCAAAATAGGTATTCATCCTTTTCATATATCTTTACCTTTCACTTATTAGTTTAGAGTGCACTACAAAGGTGGAACTCTTTTTGATATCATCTAAATGAATACGTACAGCAACGGCTGTGTACACATGGACCACGTCTGTTGATTCACCACCGTCTGTTGATTCACCTGCGTCTGGGCTACAATACTACTTTTCAGCGGCTACCCTATCAAACAAACTCTTGCTGGCTCAAAGCAAACATTCTGGCAACTGATAATGCAAAACTTCCAAAGCCACCACGTAGTAAATAATATCAAATGTAGCCATAGACTATGAATATTTAAATTTCTCTAAATATTCATTTGAAATGAATCATTTGTAAGTCACTTTTTTTCATTCATCAGAAATCAGCGTTATAACCATTAGTAGCACATTGCTATGTAGTCATACTGAAATATAGAAGTGTTGGAAACCTTCACGAATTTCTCCATAAAAACAATCATAACTAAAAATGGTAGCGATGATCCCCCAACCAGAAAAAAAGTTCACGACCTCCCAGATTAGGAACCACTGCCCTACAGAAATCAAATGCCAATCTGAATGGTAATGAATGGAATCACAAGGCCTTTATTTTTAATTTTGCTCGGCACCACTCGTGAACATTAACACATCACATATTAATAAAAATAGATCACCTTACCCCTGCAACGGTAGTCGCTGACAGGATTTCAGCCCGGGACAGCACAGCAAAATATGACAGATTTGTCAACAGATAAACCAACGTCACAAGCGGTAAAGAAATGTAAATGGCACGAGGTAAATCCCTACAAGTATTTTAAATTAACGTTACACATAATTGAAATATGCAAAAAAGTATTTTTTCCATCTCCAAATTTCACAAGCCATCATAAATTACAATTCCAAATTCTCTTTTCATTAAAATCTATATGTGACCTTTGATAATACAAGACTTTGTATAAAAAGTGCATGTATACACTGTGTCTCAAAATGGCTGTACCACCCTCAATAAATTGAGTTCTTCTCAATGGGAAAAATTCTTTTATATATCGTTTTATAGATTTTTGAAAGCGTTGTCTTTCTGGATCATGAAGAATCTTGTAAAAATATGGACAGTGTGTTAAAGAATACAAAACACTTTCTCTTATTTCAAATTGTACCCTATATATTTTTTGCATAAAAAAAGGCTTGTCTAATTGTGGTTCTAACGAGACCAAAATGGGTTTTTTTTTGAGGTGAATAGAACTGGAGACATTACGAGTTGAAGTTTAATGTGCCAAATCATCGAGGGCTATTAACAATTACATTACTATGTTCAGTAATTGTCACCACCAAAAAAATTGTTTCCTTGAGAAGTCAATAGTGCAAGAAAGAAAGGCATAACAATTTAATACTCTGTCAGTGACAATACATTGAGATGAGGGCACTACACTACCATACTTGCCAACCTGGCTAGGAAAAAAAAGATATACACTGCGCATGCAGTTTGTAACTTAGGGATCTATTAGTCTGTGCACATAAGGATATAAATAGGGATTAATTATAGTACTTAATTATAGTTATTAATTATAGTACTTAATAAAATATAGTAATAGATATAAATTTTCTTTCGAAGGTTTTGATACGTTATATAGCTATAAAGCAATGGAAGAATGTATGAGTAAAATTGTCGAAGGAGTATTTTATTAAAAATATACACTTCAATTTTCTATTGCCTGAAAGTGCTGATGAAATAAAGTGGGGGGGGACTAAGATTTAAATTTAAGGTTCACAGCCGGAGCAAATTGTTCTTTTGGCAGAAACCCAACATTAAAATTCTGTTGAAAACATTATTTGCCTGAAAAGCTACTTTTCATCACCAAGAAATTTTCCAGACTTCCATCAGAAAGTGAAGACTATTTAAATGAAGACTATAGAATATTAGTCAGTCCAGAGACTCAGCACTTGTGAGTCATTAATGGAATATTAGTCAGTCCAGAGACTCTGCACTTAAAGGAAGAGATTACTGAGTCGGTGGGTCAGATTATCTGGACCCCAATAAGTAGATAGATTGATAGTCAATGGTGTGTAAATCACATTATTATTCAATCATTATCCATGCATTGTTGGATAATTACCTCCATGTATTTCGATAAACGTCTATTGCCAGCAACTCTTCATTTTCATGTCACTTCAGTCTGTTTTCTTATTTTACTGTGCTTGTTCATGTTTTATGGCACATGGACAACACAAGTCAGACTGCATTAGAACCTACACTTTTCCCAGGAATTCAAACCTCTTAAGGCCTATGGCAGTGGTTTTCAATTAGTTTTCATCAAGGACCACTTTGGATGGGTTCTTTTTTCGGTCAGCGAGACAGAAGGTGTGAAAATGAAATTATCTTACACACTACATAGACATCGGCGTAATTATGGGGCTTATCTCTCCTTAAAAATTTTCTGATTCAATAAAATAGCATCGAGGTAAGAGCTTTAACCCATTCTTGAGAAAAATTAGTCTCCTAAAAAAAAATTCAGTTTCTTATCTTTCGTAGCCGGGCCAGTTTTTACTGTTTGTGGGTCAGATTTAGCCCACGGGCTATCTATTGAGAATAAACCCCTGGATCACAATGAATAGTTAGTTGGTAAGTTTTTGGGTTTTTTTTGGCAATACTGGGGGTTGGACCCAGATCAACGGAATACTGTGCGAATGCATTAACGCCTCTTGGAATTTTTTTTATTCATCGTTCTTGTCCAAGGACATTTCTTCAGCCCTTTGGAATATTTTAGTCACTTCAAATATACATCAATATACTTATGTGGTTTCACGAGAGAGATCATTTATCATTTTGAATCTGAGAATTGCAGTGTGATCAGTTCTTTTGCCAACATGCCCAGCCCATTGCTATATAAACTATTTTCACTCTGAGAATGCTATCTCCAACTCTCATTTACTCTCTCATGCAAGTCTTTGCTCTTCCCGAACTTCTTATTCCAAACATGCACCCTTTGTGAGCACTCATATGAGTACTTCTAGGGGGAAGGGGCTGGAAAATGACACACTCTTTCCTCAAGGCTGCCAAACATTTTAGTGAATGTACAAGATACTAAAATGCTACAAAAATAATTGATACTGCTTGACAATTAGTAATGAGCTAAAAAGTACCTTATTTTAAAACCTACTTGTAAAACCTTTGAAAGTAAATGCATAGCAGAATTAGGCAAATAAAATTTTGAATAGCAGCGGGTGGGGTGGGAGCTCAAGCCCCCTCTTTTCCCTATATGGGCACCCATGGTACCTTTCCATAATCCCCTGCATTTTTACAATTTCTCTATTACATTCTGCATTAGCGTATATATTCCATATATATCGAAATTTATTATGAAATCTTCAACTTTGATATACGAAAATTCTACTGTACATGTAA
>QLNU02014802.1:78046022-78058921 GCA_006491805.2 Dysdera silvatica | reverse complement strand
ACCATGTCTTGGAGTTCTGATGGGTTCGTTGAAAAAATAACAATGTCATCAGCAAACCGCAAATGATTTAAATATTCACCATTTATTTTTATTCCCTTGTTATTCCAATTTATCTGCTGAAAAATCATCTGTAAAGCTGAAGTAAAAAGTTTTGGAGAAATGGTATCTCCCTGCCTCACACCTTTACCAATTTTGATAGTTTTGGTATCTTTATGTAACCGAAATTTTGCACTTGCATTTTTATACACACGTTTCACCATGTCAATGTACACATCCTCAATGTCTGTTGATCTTAAAGAGTTGATGACTGCTGATGTTTTAATAGAGTCAAAGGCCTTCTCATAGTCAATAAATGCCACACACAATGGAAGTTCATATTCATGTGTTCTTTCAATTAATTCTCTTAATACTTGAATATGGTCCACTGTACTGAATCCACTTCGAAATCCAGCTTGTTCTCTTGGTTGAGCTGCATCTAATTTTTTCTGCAGGCGATGTGTTAGCACTTTTGTGAAGATTTTATAAATAGCAGGTAACAAGCTAATTGGTCGGTAATTTTTCAAATCCTCTTTATCACCTTTTTTATGCAAAAGAATTACTGTTGCAGAATCCCATTGGTTTGGTATGTTACCGCTGTTAAGACATTTGGTAAAGAATTTTGCAAGTATGTCTTCTACATATTCTCCAGCTTCTTTTAGGATATCTAATGTAATACCATCATCACCAGGGGCTCTTCCTTTCTTCATATTTTTTATTGCAAATGAAACTTCTTCTTTTAAGATTTTAGGAGCTGTTCCTTCGACTATTTCAATGTCTTCGTTTAATTCACTGTTACTTTCATATAGTTTTTTGTAGAATTCTTCAACTCTTCTAAGTATTTCTTCCCTATTTCTTGTTACGGTGCCATCCTCTCCTTTTAATGCAATGATGTGTTTCTTCCCAACAGATAAACTTCCTTTAACAACCCTAAGGCTCTTGTTATTTTCAATGGCTTTCCTTACTAGCTCACAGTTGAATTTTCTTATGTCTTCTTTCATGCTTTTGCGCAGAGTTTTACAAAGTTCTATGTACTCAATCCTGGAACTGGTATTTCGATTGTCCACCTTCATATCTCTTCGCCTTTTCATGAGCTGTTTCGTCTTCTCAGATAATTTGCTATTGTGCTTTTTACAGGTTACACCACCAATTTCCCCAGCAGTTTCAACTATTGTCTTAACAATGTTTTCATTTGCTTCTGAGATATCACTTTCATCAATAAGTCCTTCCAGTGCAGTCGCTTTGAGTTCATGACCTTGTGTTTTGACATTTTGAGAGAGAGGGGGGGGAGAGGGTGTTATTGGCGGAATCATTTAGGATTGGCGACAGTTTGGCGCCAAACCCTCCCCCCCCACCTCTCTCTCTCTCGCTTTCAAAATGTCAAAACACAAGGTCATAAACTCGAAGTGTGAGGCCCAACGTATCCTTGTAAGTACATGTACATTTTATTACATCTTTATATATTTGAATATTTCTTGCTAACAGCAATGATCTGTAGGGCGATGTCGGGAGCAGAATGCCTTTGAGCCGTTTGACAGTGTTTTTCGGGGTTTTAGTCGAACGGTTTATTGGCGTTTCAGAAACATTGTCTTGCAGATCTTATATATTGTGTCCGGCATGCGTGTATAACTGTTCCCTTGAAAAAGATTGTACATGCATGCATAGATGCAATATATTGTCATATAATTTCAATCTTCACTCTCGTCACTAGCCCGTTATTATTAATCGTAAAATTGTCTATTCATTTATACTTTCACTACACAGGAATGTATATTTTGTAATTGTGGTATGATGTACATTATTTTATTTTATATAGTATGCAGATGTGGCTGTGTGAATATTGGTATTCCGCATATATTTGCACCTACTTATTAATAATTTTCATTTACTCGCTTGATTTTCGACATTTTGATTTATATTTATGTTTACATTATCTACTATTTCCTATTTATATATTTTTATCATATTGATTGCTGCTGCTTCATGCGCGCTCTTCATTGATAAACTTGTTTGTATTTTTATTTTATTGTTTACTATTGTTTTTTATTTGCTTTTATTTCTCACCAATCTATTTGCTTGATTTTCTACATTTTCATTTATATTTACATTATCTACTATTTTCCCATTTATATATATTACATGTATACAGTATCGAATATAAAGCTTATAATTATTAAACTTTCCTACTCACTGATGACGCAAGCAGCCAACATTCGCACAGCAGAATCTGGAGGCTTGCAATGCAAAAAGAAAGGTTGCAAGATGTATTCAGCAAAGGTTAAGGCGATGATTGCATTACCAGTTGGCATAATAATCAGCAAGGCCACCCATAAATAAAGAAATGCGAATAAGGCACCAAAAGACTCCTTCAGATAGGCAAATTCTCCTCCAGACTTCGGAATCATCGTTCCCAACTCGGCGTAACATAAAGCTCCACACATCGATAACATGCCGCACAAAAACCATACAATCAAAGATAGGCCTATAGACCCGGCACTCTTCAAAACTCCTATAGGAGACACAAAAATCCCGGAACCTATGATGATACCCACAATAATACCGACCCCATTAAATAGCCCCAGCTGTTTCTTTAATTTCACGGAATCTGTAGGCGAAGGCACATCTCCGGAGGACGTCTTCATCTCACGGAAACTGGTGCTGTCTGCGGCAGAACTCATAATTTGAATATAGGTAACACAATTTTTAGTAAAGCTACTTATCACAAAGAAAATATATCAAATGTGGCGGGAACACGTACCCGCGAAAGAATCGCACGACTTTTGAAGTAAACCACGTTATGTTTCGGTCACGGTTGCGAGTAGTAATAGTGAGTTAAGTTGCACAATCTTTTATCGATTGGTGAAGGGAAGGGAGAAGGAATAGGCACATAGCTACATGCTTGTTACATAGGGCAGCACCATGGCTGGACGATCTTGCGCCCCTGTCCAATCGTTAGATTGAGTCGTAAGCGTGCATATTGCGCCCCCTAAGCCACGGACATGTTCTCCCCTGTGAATTATTTCAACCGATTTTATGCCCCTCCTCGCCTGCGCCCTTATTGTGAGCTTTCCTCACCACCCCTATCTACGGACCTTGGGGGGGGCCCGAAAGTTACAGGCCATTAAAAAACTACAGAGGGCTTAAAATTTTCATGCTTGCGATTTTTTAAATACACATAGGAGTAGAGTTATATGGGCCCGACCCTCCCCAATAATTTGAAATAAATTCAATTTTAAATATACTGTAATGTATAAATGTAAAGAATGTGCTTGCCCCCCCGCCCCCCAATAATTTTGAAAACTATGGTGATAATACATCTAATAATACTAAATATCTAAGCAGACTAATATATTTAACATTAATGAATAAATTTCTTAATGTAAATTTTGCATTGAAAACTTATACAGGGCATGGGCGTAGAGTTATATGGCCCAGTGGGGTGCAACCCGCCCCAATAATCTGAAATAAATTGCGATTTTACATATACTGTAATGTATAAATGTACATAAAATGTACCCCCCCATCCCAATAATTTTGAGAAATCTACCCTAATGATACAGAGTGATCATTTAAAAACGCCCTGACTTAATATGGTAGGTACGATTTTGAGCAAAAACACATCAATTTTTATTTGTGTTGGAGAAGCCCAAGATTAGTATTTAAAAAAAAAAAAACCTTTCAACCCCCGACCCCCAACTTTAAATTTTCGCATGACAACCCTCCTACATTGTGATATATCATTTTAAACAGCATGCAAATAAAGTAATTTTGGAGAAACAAAAATGAAATTGCTTCATGTATTCGTGAAAAAGAGATAAAAATGTAATCGCTATTTTGACCCTTTCAACCAATACTGGAGAGAAAGCGCTTTCACCCATTCTTAGATTGAATGAAGGGATGAGTGCATGAATTTGCATGCCGTCCAAGAAGAAAATCAGGTTTCTTCTGCATGTTGATTGTACGCAGTGATACTGGTAGTAGATAGCCACAAATACTAAAGTAAGCGTTTCTTATTACTATCGGATTATCACTGAATAACGCACAAAATCTTACAATGTTTTTTACTGTAGCAGAAAAAGTAGAAATTAACTTCATGTAAGGAAGTGAAAGACGTTGTACTTGTAGAACTGCTCGAGTTTACAATGCCAGCTGCCCCGAAAATCTTGATAACAAATACATACAATGATTAGTTCTGAAATTTGAAGAAACAAGATCAGTATGCAATAAAAAATAATAATAATAATAAAAAAAGAGAGTAAATAAACCCAGTTATGAATGAAAGTACAACTGTCGAAGTTCTTACCAATTTTTGTATGGATCTTAAGTCATCTATAAGAAAAGTAGTTATGCCAACTAATATTTCCTTTGAATTAACGTATGAAGTGCCTAAACTGAATACGTCTTTTCCATACAAACTGCAAATGCATCAGCAACTGAGTGAAGACTATCATGACCGGAGAATATAATTCTGGGAAGGGATGGCTTCAAAATTAGAAGATGATCCACATTTTAAGGAAAATATTTGTTTTAGCGATGAGTCAACCTTTCTCTTAAAGGGTTTTGTAAACAAACATAATTACAGATATTGGGACGATGAAAATCCACATGTGTTTCCTGGGGCTCATACTCAGTTTCTCCAGAAACTCAATGTATAGGCTGGTATTCTAGGGTACGCCATGATCGACCCTACTTTTATAAAAGAAATCTTAACTGGCCAATTATATCTTGAACCCCTCGAAAATGAAATAGACCCACTTAATACACAGTTCTTGGAAAACCAGGTCGATGACGATGGAAACAGAATGCTGGACGAGAATGTTCTACATTTGCAAGAAGACGGGAGTACCTCCGTATTATGCTTCGGCAGTGCAAAACTGGTTGAATGAAAGAATTCCTAGCAAATGGATTGGGCGAAGAGGGGTTCAAGAACGGCCGGCAAGATCTTCCGATTTATCGCCCCCACCCCCGATTTTTTCTATGGGGTCATTGAAAACGAAAGTTTACGAAACACCACCACATGATATTGCTGATCTCAGAGCTAGGATAACCAAAACCTGAGGGCAACATTTCAAGTAGTCAGGCAAGAATTTGAAAATAGACTCTTACTTACTATTTAGCAAATAATGGACAACATTTTGAACATATTATATTATAGCAATTTTCTACTACTACCTACTTGAACATCCGTGTTCATTCATTCATTCGTGCGCTAATTCCTTTCTTCATTCGTGAGCACATCCTTTCGTTCAATTCAAGGATAGGTCAAAGCGCGCTCTCTTTCTCTCTCTAATATTATTTGATAGGGTCAAAATAACGATTACGTTTTTATCTCTTCTCACGAACGCATGAAGTAATTTCATTTTTGTTTGCGAAATTTTTTTTTTCACTGTTTAAAATGGTATATCACAAGATAGGGGTTGCCATTTGAAAATTCAAAGTTAAGGGGCCCTAGGGGGGTCGGGGTTGAACGAAAATATTTTTTGATACTAATTTTGGGCTTTTCCCTGCAAACAAAAATTCACGTGTTTTTGCTCAAAATCGTACCTACCATAGAACCGAAGTTATTAAGGTGGTGCGTTTTTAAATAATTACTATACATATATTAAAATTTATAATTTCTCTTGTCCTTACTGTAGAGTAGATGAAGACAAATCTTTGTGAAAAAATATGATGTATGCAAGATCTACTTTAGAAATTTATTTTAAATATAGAGTGAAACTTCCCTAAGGCGGTCACCAACGGTTTTTCTAGAAAATTGGCCGTTTAGAAGGGTGATGGCTGAACAGACGTGCTGATAAGCTGATTTAACAGATTGGGAGCCAGGGTAAATTATGATTGCGGCCCCCCTCTCCTTTCATAACAAGGAAAAAATTTCATTTTGATTAAGAAAACAGAGTATTAAAGATGTGGGTAGAATTGACTAGCGATGCAATCGTCAAGAAATTTCCATATTAATCAACGAAATCGAAAAAAAATTTTTTTTTCTAAAGTACTTAATATGGAATATTGGTTTCGGATCTGGGGCCCCGCTTGCCGATGCATAAATCATGTTCTGCTGATAAGAAACTTTTCGAAACTGTTAAATTTAAAATTTCTTAATACCGCCAAGGCATTAATAACGACATGTAATAAGGAATATAAAAATTGTTAAAGTGTACTTAATTATCATAAGAGTA
This sequence comes from Dysdera silvatica, assembly GCA_006491805.2. Lineage (NCBI taxonomy): Eukaryota > Metazoa > Arthropoda > Arachnida > Araneae > Dysderidae > Dysdera > Dysdera silvatica. The sequence continues at coordinate 78,052,709 of QLNU02014802.1, read as the reverse complement.
GTACAACTGAACATCACTTGAAATAGTCATTTATTCTTTTTCTGTTTCAGTGCAAAGGGTGTTTTGTCCACAATTTGTTTTTTCACATTACGTAGAAGTCTTTCACATAGCTCTAAAGCAGTGTTTTTCAAACTTCGGTCGCGCACGGACCTCTTTAAGCATTGCTTTATTTATCACGGACCACCGGGGGGGAATTCTTTTCCCATTAAAAAATATATTGCCTGAAGTTAATAATATTAAACCCTATCTAATCACCGTTGTACTGATCCCCCCCCCCCCGCCTCTCCAAGAAAAGACATAACCACAGTAATGATAGGCTTTATAATAATAATGATAATAATAATATCAATAATAATGAATATAATAATAATAATAATGATAAGGGCTCCGGCAAACAGATTTATTCATTCATTGAAATATAATTTGTAGCTAATTTTAACTACTTTTGTGATAAATTGTAAGTTTAAAAAAAAAAAGCAGAGCTTTTAGCAGAAAATCTCCGACCATGTTCTTAAAACATGGGTTGGTGGCCAAACTCACCTGAAACAAAATAATTTTCAGAATAACACTATTTGATAAAGAGAGTGTCAGTTATGATCTTATTTTGTCAAATTTACAATGAAAATGACATCATTAACTTAAATAATAATAATAAGCAATGTAGACAGCATGGATATATTCAGAGGATTCAAACCTTTCACGAAATGCCGAAAGGTAAGGTTTATAACAAGTAATGTTTATGGGAAATTCCTTAAATCTCACCCGAACCTAAATTCTATTGACGCCGGCAATTTTTAGTTGATTTTTTTGTTATGAAATTTGGTGATAATCTTGGCGACCATTTGGTAAGCTGCCACGGACCACACTTTGAGAAACACTGCTCTAAAGGGTAGTAGACGAAGGGGGGGGGGTAGTAAATTCTCGGGTCAGTCCATTTTCAAACTGGGTCGTTTGTGGACAGAGAGAGAGAGAGAGAAGCACATTATCCTGCCTGAGGCTTAAAAAATTAAAAGCGCACACGTCCTCATTGTTAATTGAAGGAGAATTCTGCATGAGATAGCCTTCGAGCATAGAATTCAAGATACAAGATTCTATTTAAAACAATATTTAAAACAAATTCTATGTTTTTAGGAGATAGCAAAGCTTTCTTTGTTGACTAACGCGACCTCCTTATCAACATACAATAGAGAGGGAGGGAAAGACAACATACAAAAGAGAGAGAGAGAGAGGGATAGGCAACATAAAATAAAGAGAGAGAGATAGACAACATACAACAGAGAGAGGGAGAGACAATCTTGCTTTTCTAGTGATAAAAATGCAACAGTTCTTGAATTCATGGCAGTTTTTGTTAATGAAACTGGCAGCTTGGTGCTGCTATCCGTTAGCTGGGGTAAGGGGTGGCCGCCGAATGGGGTGACGTTTGCATTGTTTCTAGGCCTTTTTGATTCGGTACTGGGCATTTTGTGACCGTTTAGAGCCGTGGCCTTGGAATAGGGGTAGCCGCCTAGAGAAGTTTCACTATATGTTAGAATTTAGTACCATGTAATTACAACAAAATTTCTTTCAGCATACAATATCAAATTATATTTTAAGTTTCTATTGTGTTATACTTAATATATATATTAATTACAACAAAGTGGGATCTCGATTTTAAAAATTCCTACGGACTTCGAAAAACTTCATAAATTGGGAATTAATTTAATTTGTCTGCGATATTTTTAGGACCAACGGAATAGTTGGAAAAACGCTCAGTTTCATAAATTGAAGTTTCGCAAATGTGCGCCCATTGTATATAATACATCAATCATAATTTCAATCATAATGCATTGTAATTAAATTAAGTATCAGTAGAACACCAATTATCCAAACTTCAAGTTAAGGACCTCCTCAAGTATTATGCAAGCACATTTCTGGCCATTTTATACCCCCTCTCACTTCATACCTGGTGGCCGTTCAAGTATTAAGTAATCATATTTTTGGCCATTTTATACTTCCCCTCCCCCCTATAATAAAAAATATGCAAATGCCCGACCTCCCCTTCGTACTTATGTAAGATTTTGGTTCTTTAATTTTCTGGTTATTATTATAAAAAATTATAGGCCTACATATTATACATATATTATTAAACTTAGGGCTGTCCCTAAAGGATACGCGTTGTGTGAGCCGCGTACTCCCAAGAAAAATACAGAATCTTGAAAAATACAGAGTACACGCCGCATATTCTCAAGATCTCAATAAAGTTTTTGTATTTTCTGGTTTTAGGGCAATTTTCAACAAAGTTCAGCCTTTTTTTTTTCTAGTCATTTCTGAAGCTTATATGGAAACAAATGATGAAAAACCCTGACCCACTTTACCAAGCCTCAAAATAATATCCTGCGTACGACCAGGAGAGGAATGAAAAACTGATGAAAGTGGTAACTGCCACCTTGGGCTTGGATAGACGATAGACGACCAGTCAAATGACAGTCAGCTCGGCGCTGTGACGTCACCAAATCCAGTAACCCCGCAATTTCAATACTCTTTAATTAAGACAACACTGCATACTCTCAATAATTTTCTTCAGGACAGCCCTGTTTAAATTATATATATACACTGAAGTGCCAGAAAAGTGGGTACACCTACCTAATATCGTGTAGCCCCCCTCCGTGCGCACGCAGAAGTGCCGCAACACGACGTGGCATGGACTCGACTAATGTCTGAAGGTATCCTGGAGACAATTCACACCAGGAATCCTGCAGGGCAGTCCACAAATCCATAGGAGTGCCCATATCAATGATGGTTCGTTGAACAGTTCGCACGCTGACACTTGTTGATGCCCCAGCATTGAAATCCGCGGCAATTTGAGGAAGTGTTGCACGTCTATCTCGTTTAACCATTTGACTGGCCGAAGCGTATATATACGCCAAGGGGCTCTTGATACTGGCCGAGACATATATATACACTTTGCTTTCCCCCCCCTCCTGCTGCACAATGTCTCTATGTGTGCGCTTCCTGCGGTTTGAACTCCACATGACGCCTTCAATCCAAACGTCCACCAACTCAAGTCGGATTCAGAAACTTTTCACGTGGGGCGATTTGTTTCTGATTCCTATTTTTCGCTAAGTGTTCGGTACTCCTTCATTTTGTTTTCCATGATATAATGGCATATAAGCTGGGCTCAAGGGGGAGGGCGATCATCCCATCGTCCCGAACCCCACTCTGGATCCGCTAATGCACTCAACCCTGATAATTCGACGGCAAATAACAATAGTACATTCGTTCATCTTAATACCGTTTGTCAGCGTTTCTGAGGGTCGAGGTAATATATCAAGAACGTGGCGAAACAAAAATAAAACATTTATGTAATATATAAAAAGTACAAAAGACAGCATTGATTTTTTTCTTTTTTTCTTTTGTACTGTTTTAAGGTAGCAGGGATAAAATTGTTGAGAAACGTTGCTCTACATTTATAATTTCTAAAATATTTTAACTACAACTTCCAAGACAGCTAAATTCAAGTTACTATATTAAAAGTAATCAAAAGTAGATAAGAAAAATTAAAGTAATTGTATTTAAAATATTCGTAAATAAATATTTATTTTTCAACTTTATATATTTTTAATTTTACTTCCCATTGCACATTAGCTGGCACAAGCGTTGTGACATAATGCTAACTTACTTTCATATGAATAACCATAAAGTGGGGTTGGGGCCAATGGGATGGGGTAGGCAAATCTAAAGTTAAATTCGAAATTCTCAAGTTTTGTAGTGAAAATAAATGATTAGAGGTTTATCAGAAGCCACTGGCGTACGCAGGGGGGTGTTGATGGGAGTTGTGACCCCCCCATTGCAATGAAATTTTGTATATTTAATATAGAAATATGCGAGTTGTATCTCTGTAACCCCCCATTGAGCCTATAACCCCCTTACGAACTTTCTGCGTAAGCTTATGTCAGAAGCATATATTATTCTGGTGAACAAAAGCACATTTATAAAATTATTTTTAAATATTTGTAGTGTATTATTGATTTACACCAAAACTATCGAGAAATAAAAAAGTAGATGCTGAACGAAATATCATATATAACGAAAATGTAAAACAAATTATAAAAAAGATTTCTTTTAATTTTAAGAATTAAAAAATACTCTTATTATCGTGAAATTTAAGGCTTATTTATTTTTTACTGAGTTACAGAGTAAACATAGTTTTACCAAATACAGTCCGTCTTATCATAATGTTCTATAATAAAATTTAACTTCGTATTCAAATCCACTTAGTTAAAAAAAAACTAACGTTTACCCATTTGCATAATATAAATCTTTTCTGGAAAGAGTATGTGTTATTTAGTAGTTGCCCTATCATGACACTACTTTTGTTTTCACCTTGAAATTCCTTTCATTCAGGCAAAGCCCCCACCCCCACCTGGAAATGTGGTCAGCCACACAAGGACGTAGCCGGGATTTAATTTCGGGGAGAATTCAAATTTTTTTACAAAAGAACGAATAAACGTATGTTACTTTTATCGTAAAGATATATAAATAGATCACTGTCGTAGGAGGTGCTCAAGCCCTCCCCCTCCACATTATATATCAAAACGTATTTTCTGTAAGACTGCATCACATGAAGTCACTTGAGGGCCCTATGAGCTTTGAATTTCTATGTTACTGAAATAGATTACTGACAAATAAATGAGGAAATACCAATTTTGCCTACAGACATCGCTGTAAATTTTTGATTGTAGTTTTGTCATCAAAATTTGATTTTTCAAAAAGCCCCCATTTAAAAAAAAATAGTTTGTAATATTTCATAACTTTTATGAATTTCATTTACACAAAAAAAAAAACTCATCGCTTCAAAATCGATCAGTAACTCCCATGGAATTTTATCGTAGAAATCTAGTGAAATTGCATATATTTTTCATTCAATAAGCATCTGATATTATTAGCAAATTTAAAAGGAATGTGTGAAAAATAAAAAGCGAATAAGGATGCGCTAGTTAGAAATTTAGAATATTTCAATTAGGCAAAAAGTTCAAATAATTCAGTTATGATACGAATTACTCATCAAGGTAGTCGCATACGGAAAAACATTATCTTAGTCGTTGTTTTATTTATTGTCAACTCTTTATAAAGAACAAAACTATTCGTACCAAGAAATCCTAATGAAAAGGATTTTAAAAGTAGCAAAAACTTGTTTAGAATAAATAGTGCAATTCCCACTTTACCTATTTTTATATCTTAGTGATTGTTCTTGTGTTATAATAGTTTCTCAACACAAAACAAATAAAGTGAACATGGCTTTCTACAGGCCACTAAAACTCTACACTCCCAAAAGCTTGCAGACTCTTATAATAGTCACACATACGAAATTCGTACAAAAGAATATTTGTCAATCCTTTTTGTTGTTTTGGTAAGAGTCAGCAATGCTGTAATTTACCATTCAGATTTCCTGTGTGAACGAGAAATTCCGTTTTTGAAATTGATTTATGTATCAAAATTTTAATTTTGAGTTTTAGATGAAATGTTATAAATGTAATTTCTATTGCACCTAAAACATATAATTATTTAATATCAGAACCAACAAATTGAGAATATGAAAGACAAACATAGGTGAATGTTCGGAAGGAAAGCCATAGAAACTATTCTAAAATCTGATAAAAATTTGCGAGCTCATTTGCTGATGAAAATTATTTTAAAATAATCATAATAATAACCGTATATTTTGATAAAATTTTCATTAATATTTTTACCTAGTAATTTAAAGCTAGACTATTATGCTTTGTAATAGATTATTCAGAAAGATATTAGCCATCAATAAATCGATTATTTGTTTCTTCCAAAGTAGTATATAAATGTTAGAATCCAAAAATTTGCCTTTTTTTTTTTAGAGTCGGTCGGGTTATGGTAAAAAAAAACACTTTTTGCATGAGGGGGAAAAAAATCCATGCAGAATTAGCAATTTTACTTTTAAAGAATTTAAATTGTAGTTTAATTACAATTCTGCCTTTTTTTTTATGATTTTACGGCTCAAGGAATACAATGGTCATAGTGCGCCCAGACCTACTGTTTTCCGAGGAATCTGAACCTCTTAAGGCATAGGGAACCAAACCCCTGGACTACAATGGGCAGTGCGATCTTTATGAGATCTCTGAGTAAGCGTTCTTTGCATTGTTGAGAGTCGAACCCGAGTTAACGGCGCAGTAGGCAAACGCGTTACCACCGCAAGGCAAATTATAATTCTCTCGATTCAACGGGCACCTTTCGACATTATGGAATCTATGCCTTGCTTTTTGACACTTTGGTTTGTACAATGTTTTTCTAACAATAAGCGATGGTAAAAAACTATTTTCCAAACTATTTTATAAAACATTACATTTTTACAGTGTAGTCGTGGATGCAGTGTGAGAAACTGAAGTAGTTTTTATTTTTGTCAGATGAGAGGGAAAATATTAGTTGTTCAATTGCAAGATCCACACCATTGTGTATCTCCAAGCCCTTTATTTCCTCTGGAACCAAATTCCGATCTATGACTCCTTCAACCCCAAAAAGCCTCAAGCTGGAAGGGGTAGGCCCAAGGTATTGTATTCCAAACTTATTGACTACTTCTAGACAAAGATGAGGTATCTATTACCATTCTAAAGCCTGTCGACCAACTAGGGGAGATTGTGCGTTTTATTTGCATGGAAATTGAGAAAATTGAGGCAGCAC
>QLNU02014802.1:78008972-78045922 GCA_006491805.2 Dysdera silvatica | reverse complement strand
GCAAGCAAGGAATGAACTCGGCCATTATTATAAAATATATTACAGATGGGAAGGTTCTGATTGGTGAACCAAACTTTCGAGAGAACCAATGAACAAGGAGATAAAGATTTCGTTTGCGTTTTACGGTGCAAGGACGTCGAAGAGCACTCTGGGAAGGGGACCCGCTGTTTTCCGAGGAAATCGAACCTCTTAATGCCGAGGTAACTAATCCCTCGGACTACAGTGAAAGGGTAGTCTGTAAGCATTGCTTACGGCACCTTTGGGAATCGAACCCCGGTTAAGGGCCCACTAGACGAAAACGTTACCACTGGACCACCACAGTACCCAGAGAGTAATAGAAACGGGGCAAAAGTCGCTGTATTTAAATGACACAACAACCACCATGACGTCATTAATTTTGGATAACGTTCCAAATACGTCACGGACGGTTCTTTGCAATGATTATGTAATAAAGTATATAAAATTGCGTCTATTTTTTGGAAATGCTAAAGAGAAAGAAACAGGTGACATTTCGACATAAACGTGCGCAAAAATGCAAGAAAGATATGATAAATACTAAATGCAAATATTACAGTAATATTTGTGGTTATTTGATTGCCAAAAAAAAAAAAAATTACGTTGAACATAAAGTTTAATTTCTCCAATGTCTAATTGCACTTGGGAAATACACACAAGAGATTGGCGTATTTTATCAAGAAATTTGGGAAATAAAAAATTAAACGTTTCAAAAATGTGCTGTGATAAAAAATGTGAATTTTTATACATAAAAAATTCCAGGCTCTTTAAAAAAAGGAGAGATATTGTAATATGTGTGCATCGTAACAAAAAAATACGATAATTTGGGAAAGAAAATATCCTTTTCTGAAAATCTAGGACTTGTCATAAGATCATACAATATTTCTGTTTTTTAAAAAACCGGATTAAAGAAGTTTTTAAATTTTTAAAGGGTGCCAAAATATTGCAACGTTTCAACATCGCGTCTAATCGTTCGGAACAAATTAATCATTACTGCTATTTATAAACAATAATAGGGGGATAAGTCCATGGTCAGTATAGTATAGTATAGATAGTCTACGACAAATATAGTATAAACAGTCTATGGTAAGTATAATATAGACTAGGGTTGTCCAACATGCGGACAACTGTTTGGAATAAAAAAAATTTCAGAATTTTATAACAAAAATTTTAGATTTTTTTTCAGAAAAAAAACAACCTTTGCAACAGGATGAGAGACCATAATAAATCTCTCTGTAGAAATTTTTAATGTCTAATTACTGCGGTCAATTATTATTATGAAACCGTTATCCCGTGAAATCCGTGAAAATTTTTCAAGTCGCCGGCTCCCCATGTAATAGACAATCTATAATCACAGTAGTATGGGCAACCTATGATCAGTGGTATAGACACAGCCTATAATTAGATCATTAACATATCGACATAACCTATGATATATCTGATCAGTAGTATAGATAAAGCCAGTGCTGGATTTGTGAATAGGCCAAGAGGGCAGGGGCGCTCCGCGATTTTGGGTCTTGAAGTGGGGCCTGGGGATATTTAAGTTTAAACGTTATTTTAACCTTGGTTGTATTTATAAGTGCTCGAGAAATGTTCATTACTGATAAATCTAGATATTGAAGATCATGAACATCAAAGAAAAATTAGTGAATTGTTGACAAAATATCGCGAGGATTACGTTCTTTGGAGGCCCATATTATCCCTCTAGTTTAGGGCCTATAAAAATCGTAATCGGCAGTAATCTGATCAATGGCATATTGAGGATCAGGGAACCCCCCACCCTTCAGATTTTTTGATACACCCCTAAAAATCTTGAACACACAATGTGTTTAATGAAAATTACTTAACGAAATCTAGTCCACACCACCCCAGTTTATGAATCCTAGGTGAGCCCCAATTGCGGATCAATTTATGATCAACAGTATAGATCAGTTTCATGATCGGAGAAGTACGTGAAGTTTCTAATCACACACACATTATTGATTTATGCTCTAGATACTATGGTTAGTAATAACAGGGAAATTGTCTATAATTATTACTCGTAGATTGAGAAATGGGTGTAAGAGAAATTTCAATTTTACTGCCTGCTTCTCTCGGCCGCTTTCCCTCCCTCTGACTGACTGTACACGTCCTGAATGAGAATTATAAGTGAACAAAAGCAATGCAAACAAACCATTAAAAACAGGCATAAAATTCGATCCATTACTTGAACGTCGAAATTGATGAGATCTAGCCCTTCTCGTCCGTCGAGTGCCCAGCTTCTCGTTCAACGTTCAGCTCAACGTTTTTCATTGTAACTAGTACAGCAGGCTCGCAAACGACGCGTTGCTGGTGTGGGGGGAAGTGGAGGGGGCCAGGGGGGAAAAAACGAAGAAAGAACCTTTACATTCCTACACATGATAAATTGGCACCCCCAGTCCGTTATCACAAGCCTTGTGCCTGGCACGACAAAACCTTACGGACTGTTGCCAAAAAAAAAAACTTTAATTCCCAAACAATCCTTTGGGATATTTCGGTCCGTTGGGACAAGACAGAGTATGCAAATTCGGACGAAGAAGCCATTTTTTATCGCCCTGGAAGGGCGTTTTTGATGTGGTTCCAAATGAAATTCAGAGCCTGCGCAAGATTCAACGTCCTCCCCGACTCATCCAGGGCGCTTTGATTCAGGGAGGCTGAAAATCGGCCAATGAGAGTCCCGAGAGAAATGAGGTAAGAACCAATGGAAAATTAGGAGGTAAAGGGTTGGAGAGAAGCGGGGAGTGGGATTATTTTTGTGATTTGGGGAGCCACAAAATCAAAGAAGCGGCTTGGCTTCAACACAAGTTGTTACTGATGCTACAACAGGCCAACGAGCTTTGAATAGAAACGCGAAACAATGAATTTTATTTTGGGCATTGTGTTATAACGCTATCCTCTTTCCCGCAAAATAAATAATAGGGTCGGAGAGGCTTCCCTTTTAGGGATTAGGGACCCTACGTAGGGTAAATAGTAGGGTAATATGACTTGGCAACAGTTAGTGAAACAAATATAAATAATTTCCCGCCTCGTTTGAGACAGACTTCTCTCTCTGTCAACTGTCCTGTCATTTTTTCTTTTAAATAGCGCATGTTTCTCTCACATTTTACGTATTAAACGGCCTTCAGATAAACAAGTTCTAGAACTTACATATCACAGATATGTAATTTTTAAAACTGATACGTCAGATATATAATTTTTCAGAGTTTATAAAAAGTCAAATGTAATAGTTAGCAGTCGATTGGGCATCAGGCATAAACGATAAATTTATCATTTTAAACTTTACGAATAAGGGTACAAACTTTTAGTATTCCGTACTAAAAAAGCCATGCTATTGGGAGGAATTGTTGCCCCAAATTTATCGTTATCATATAGCCAGTCATAGCTGTTTACAGGGGCAGTGCAAGTTTACACGCCTTAGGCGAATCATAAAATTTGCACCTAGAAATTAATTAGAACCATTTTCTCGCCTTACTAAAAAAGAAAAAAAAAGAAGCTCATTATATTTGAATAGATTAGATCTTCGAGCTCTCAGCAACGGATCAATTCATCATCATGGTATTCCAATCCGTTTTCTTATTTCATTTATCCATTTCATGGAAAGTTTGAATCGAGGCTGCTTTCTCAAATAATGAATGACTCTTTCACTGACTATAGTCCATACTAGCAACACGCTTTTTGACTTGTGAAAAAAAAAAAAGGTGCAAAGCAATTTTCGCAAGAAGGTGCAAAAATCAAATAATTTTGTTATGATACGTCACGCTAGTGCATTATTATATCACGATACGTTACGTGAATGTACCTTATAATTATACCACTATATATCGCTTGAACGAAGCTCCAAGGAAATTACGAGATTATGTCATGTCATATGCACAGAAATTGATACAGTAGATTTATGTCATAATAAGAAATTTATGTCGCGCCCTTAGAAATTGGCAGCAAATGAGAAAATCAGATCCCGTCATGAGTACGAAAGTTGAACGAGAATTTTAGAATTTCAGGAAATTAGAATTTTAGAAAATTAGAATTTTAAAAATCAACCATAAGATGTAATTATACACTAATCGACTTGCACAGTGGGGAGTCCTGTTTCTTCATAGCGCCATGAAAAATGTTTTTTTTTTATCAATTTGTTGACATTTCTGAGCATGCGCAGGTGATTAACAATGAGGTGGTAATTAGCAATGAGATGGAAGCTCCAAGTTTGGTTGGTAATTGATTGGTTCTGGTGATTGAATTTACTTTCAATTGTGAGAAGAATTTCCAAACCAACAATGAAAAAAGCTTTCTTAGAACTTCCTTTCCCTAATTACATGTCGACAGAGGTAAACATCTTAAATCACGATTTCATTACCTGGTAATTTCAAAACTTTCCTCCTACAGTTTCATTTAGCTTTCGCGAACTAACAAATAAAACCTCTATAACGGACATCTCCGAATAACGGACATTTAGCCGACGTTTTTCTAAGGCCCAGTGCTTATTATGCTTCAACGCTTCCGAATAGCGAACAGCTCAAGTTTCGAGGTGTCCTCTATTCAGAGGTTTTACTCTAAAAGAGGAGGGGTTAAAACCTAAGTAATACAGTATCGTAGGTGATGTCTATGGTGTACTATATCAAAGTACATCGTTTATTCAATTTAAGAATCTATGTCTGAGAGGTTGTGAGGGTGAGTTGATGAGGATAAAAATGTGTTTATACAATCCTCTTTTAGCTATTAGACAGCGGCGTACGCAAGGGGGGGTCAAGCCCCGCCTATTAGTTATCGAGGCTTATTGTTCTGACGCCGAATCGCTTACACATACACGTGTGAGCATTTTTTTAAAAGTTGTTTGAGCCCAGGGCCGACTGGGTCCTTCCAAAGGGCGCGTACCTTGGATTTTGGGAGGGCGCGAATCCATTGTTCCATAGGCTACTAAAAAAAATGCCCAACTATCGCCTATTAGGGTGCACCGTCTCGGCAGCCCAGTACACCTCTGCTTGAGCCCTCATAAATTTTTAAAAATTAATACGCCCCTGCTGTTAGAATAACGCGTTATTGAAGTGACTAAAAGGAAACTGACAGTTTCAAATCAGATATCGACTTCGGTGATAATTAAGAAATATAATAAAAAAAAAGCATGAAAATTACAAGATGGGATGCAACTAACGAAAAATTAATGTAACTAACAAGGGAATCCCTTTCGCTGTTCACTGAACTTTGAGATCAGACCTACAGGAGATGATAGTGCTTGACTTCCTGATAACGAATATGTAATAATTTGTCTGCTAAAATGATATGACAATTTTTTATGAATATTTGAAGTCCGAAAAATTACACTTTTTTTGCCAGGTTTGATATTTTTTAATCGCACTGTATGTGAGTAAAAAAAAAGGTTTGAAGTTAACAAGATCATGAAGGATTATCGTATTTAACGGATAGAAATAAAAAAATTATGTCTCAGATTATTCAAACCGTATAAAAAAATTTATATGGAAAATGAACTCTTAGCATAGATATTTGGCGACAATTTTGAAGGCTACGCCAAACTTTCGTTCGTTTGTTTGTTTGGACTTTTTATGGCGCAAGAGCATCTAGGCTATATTGCGCCAGAAATTTTCGTTTAAAATAGTTATTTCGTATTATCGCAGCCCATGTCAAGTTTCTTTTACATTTCTTTTTCCAAAATATTATCTCATAAGGAAAAGAAGCACATGAATACATATAAGCATGCATACATGAGTATAAATAAATGAAATGTATGCATGAATGAATGAATATATGAGTATTCATATACAAGATGTGTGAATATGTGAGTAAGAATAAATGAAATGTATGTATGAATAAATGATGTGTATGAATAATGAAAAGTTGCTATATTTACCCAACCTGGATGTGGTCATTGCATATCACATGCTGTTGCAACCATGGAATTTTAAAAAAAAAAAATGTGAACAAAATTTCATGAAATGTACTTTATTTCATGAAGTTATGTAACCATAAATTGTGGATTAATTGTTGAATTATGCTCTTCATTTAAAAATGAGAAAAATTAAATTGGGTACAATTGCCAATTGATCGCCCTTTACAGTACAGTTATAATATTCGTCAACGACTACACTAATATCACTTTCTTCGTCGATACGGAAATCACAATTGTCTTCAAAATCTAAACTGATATTTTCACTGACATTGTTATTAAAAATTATGTTTTCGATTTTCGACAATACTTCCCGACTTTCCTTAAGTTCTTGATCAGTTATTAACGACGGAAGCGTGTCGTATTTATTAACGACCAAATTCAAAACGGATTGAATTATGTTCACTATATTTTTCATTTTCTCACAATCGGAAACTCGTACAACTATATTGACGTTACACTTGCGGACGAGTTTATATAGCTAGTGGAATGCGAAACTTAAATGTCCCGCCAACTCTTCAAAATTGTCGCCAAATTCGCCAAATATCTATGCTAAAAGTTCATTTTTCATATTAATTTTTTTATACTGTTTAAATTAGCCGAGCCGATTTTTTTTATTTTTATCCGTTAAATACGATGATCCTTCATAATCTTACCGACTTCAAACCTGTTTTTGCTCACATACAGTGCGATTAAAAAATATCAAACCTGGCGAAAAAAGTGTCATTTTTGGATTTCAAATATTCATAAAAAATTGTGATATTATTTTAGCAGACAAATGATTCACATTCGTGATCAGAAAGTCAAGCACTATCATCTCCCATAGGTCTGATCTCAAAGTGCAGTGAACAGCGAAAGGGGTTCCCTTGTTAGAAAAGAAAAAAAAAAAAACGTCAACCAGAACGAACCGCTGTTATATTGCAAACTTTGCTGATAATATATGTGGAAATAAAAGGAAAATTGAGGACAACGTTTTTGATTCATAACCGGCATCAGTTTCAAAAAGCCAGACACAACAAAATTTATCGAAAGAAGTCATTCACCTCTCTGACCACGGCTCGTTTTCGTGTGCTATCAAAAAATGAAGTTCTACAATGTGTTCTTCTTCTACCTCCCTTCACACAAACACACGAATTATAAAACGTTTTACAAACCGTGAGTAAATAGTTGCACGTCACTTGCAATATTATAGATAGAGTAATTCTCTCAATGACGTGGATATATCAAGTGATTAAATATTCGCAAAAGAAAAGAATGACTTTTGGCGTCTGGTTGGAGTGAAAACCATTCTTTGGCGCAGTATAGCCCAGATGCTCTTGCGCCATAAAAAAGCCAAACAAACAAACAAAACCATTCTATCCCTTGCGAGTATTTAATAATTTTAGGTACTTGCGCGTCCAATCATGTCACTTCCCACATTTGGTAATTTCATTTAATTATATTAACGTAACAATTTACTCATTAATTTCGATCAATTTATTTCTCGCAAACAGGGGGGTCGGGGGGGGGGGACAAAATATAGCACATCCTTGTTTACCTTGGCGTTGCTGTCGTACTTCTGCTATCATCCACTCTGAAAGATATACCGTAAATCATTACTATATTAATGTACATCATTACTATAAATTACTATTAGCGGTACTATTAATGGAGTTTTATGTAAGTCTCATTACCATAAAAATGCTATGAAAATGTAAATAGTTAATTCCATTGAAATCAGTCATCTACAGAATTTTTTTTCACAAAAATTTCTTTTTTTTTTCATTGTTTGTAAAATCTAGAGCGGGATTAAAATTCTATCCGACTTTTTTTTATTGTTCTAGTTTCCCATCTAACAGCGAGTAGATAACAGCTGTATATAGCAATAAGAATGTAGTTCTTAATTAGTGAATATTAATTATTAATTAATAATATTGCATAATCATTGGCATACGCAGACAGTTCATAAGGGGCGTTACAGGTTTATAAACCTACAATTCCATTTATCATATAGATAAAAAATTGTTTCCCCAATGGGGTCATAACACCCATAGACCTCCCCTGCATACGTTAGTGTCTATAATTAATTATTTTCAATTTTCTAGAACGACCAGAAACGAAAACACGAATATTAATCACAGTCAACTATTACTGTACAATGGTATTTTAAAAATGGCCGTTTTATAATGATATTATAGGGTAATGGTTCAGAAAAATGATTTCGTTTATGAATTCACCTCCTCTGTCTTTAATAAGATGCACCAAGATAATGCAATACAATTGATGCATGTGATATATAGCATCATTAATGTTCAGAGTTCTATTCTCAATGGTAAATGATTGAAAGGAGTCGGGAGAAAAACATCATTTAAAATTCCTTCTCTGGAACAGCATTTGTAAAAATTGTCATTAACTCAGGAAATAAGCTAAAAGCGGATCTTATTTCCACCTTTCTTTGACAACAACAACAACAAAAAACATTTTCAGATGTACCATAGAACTATACCAAGTATATTAAATTTAGAACATAATTTTATAACATATTTCTATAATAAATTACCTAATGTACATATATTATTGAGGTGGAGATTAAATTTTGCTTTCTATACAATATGTTTATAAAACATTTAATAGTGTGAGAGTGTGTTAAAAGTTTATATGTGTGTGGAGGGGGGTGATATACAAGGTTACAACTTCGTATATTATATATATACACCGTACATACAAAATTGCAGCTCATAAATAAAATATTTATACTTTTAATAGGGGACTATAACGCCCACCAACATCCCCTGTGTGCCTCCGTGAGTATGAGAATATAATGATTATGTCTTTCACCGAACGTTCAGCGTCCTTTTTTTTCAGAGAGAAAGGTGTTTAACCACAGAATTTAAACAAAAATGGATGATGGCCACGAGGAAGATGACAAAGAAAATACATTACTAATAAAATGTGACATTCTAAAAATGATTCCTTATTGCAGTGACAAGAGTCCTGAGAAATACTATAGATATTGGACAATACGGACAAGTTTTAAAAGAAGTACCTTTTTCCTCCAGCTGTTGTGCAACCTTTGGTACGTGTGAGGAACATCCAATTCAGTAATAATCCACAGAAACGGCGAATACCGTCGAAGCTGCCTACATTCGAAGACATTGAAGTCTCCACCCATGTTGTTGCTACGAGTCCAAGACTGCAGCAGGTCTTGAAACGAGAAAAAGGTGTAGTGAACTTCACAATTTTGAAAAAAATGGTGTGTGCACCGGGTGCAGAAGCCACTCATACATTAGAGTCCATCACGAAACAACGCAAAATCACAGTCCTCCTTCGAGTCCTCCACAGTCTTGAATTCTGGAGGAGGAGGAGGACGAGGAGGTGAAGGGAGAAGGAAGATGAGGGAAAGTCTCACGGTATACGATGGAAAAGGGTTCAAGCCCCTCAGTTGTGGGCACCAAAGGGGTGCTCTCGAATGGGGAAGAGGAAGTGCTACATCCAGCGTGGGAGTAAGGGTGAAATGAAACGAAAGAAATTCAGTTAGAAGCAGCGGGACCGGAAATACCCAAAAAATAACGGAAACAGGCGAAGGGAAACGTGATAAGGCGGGGGAGAACAGTTTAAGACATTCGTTCCAATCTCTCAGGTGAAAAAAAAAAAAGAGTTATTTTTCCTGCTGCAGGGGTTGATGACCTCGGTTCTACACTTCTCATCAAACCCCTCGTCATCCAGTCTCTTACATTTTCTAATGTCCACGGATCTATGATACTACTCTGGGAGTAAAGGGTTAAACCGGCCTGGTTTACGAGCCTGGTCTTGGAGGGCAATTGCAAGATCCTGCAAGGTATTCGGTATCAACAAGGGTAAGTACATTATTAATTTTATAGTTGCATGTGATAGTAGTCCAAGATGTTGTACCCACTCTCGTAGATGAGCTAAATAGGAATAAATTTAAACATGAAGCCCGTGACAACGAAACGTTTAATCTCACACCTTTTACCCTTTTTTTTCAGTTAGTGATATGCAAAAATAATGCATAGTATCCTTGTATAACTGTACTCATATAAGGGTGTCCTATCTCATTTGAGGACACTCGGCTGAATGGGATTTGCCGCTTCGGACCCCCATACACCTCTGGAGTACGGACTCTTCCTTCACTAGAATACAAGTTCCGATTCCCAATACAAATCAACATCAAAAATGATTCTCTTAAATTAATGTACAAGTTTAGTTTGGCAGTTCATCGCTTGTTTGTTTTTTTTTAAGAAAAGCTATCGAGCTGTTTACAGTTCAGGGTCTAATGGGCCTGGTTGGCAAAACACTCATGTGTTAAGCAAGAAATTTAGAAGAGACATGCAGCATAGCGTTAAACTCAAAATGCTTGCAACACTTACATGGACGTGAATGGAATGCAAGCTGTCCACACTAATTGCGCATAATCTTCCGCGCGGACAAAACCTTGAAGGTAATTACCTAAAAGCAACCAGCACCGAAGATGCCCAGGAATGCCTTGTCGCATGGGTCAAAATGCAGGAATAAGAAGGGAACTGCAAGGAGAGCACCACCCATAACCAGCAAGGGGTGGGACGGAGAGGCCAAAATAAATTTCCGCCACTAATTATAGCGATCAATGATCGACGATGTGGAAAGGTGTAGCAACTAATTAAATGTTTTTGGAATGGCAGGGCAGTGTTGACGCCTTCTAGAGGGGACGCTTACCCAGATAGGGGCGGCTACTGCATACGCGCAGACTTCTCCGCCTCCTAGGCAAAAATTGCATTCTTTACTTCATCTTTACAAACGTTTATTATCGCCATTATGATCAGCAGCAGCAACAACAACAGTGACATTGCCCACGTTGGCAAAGTACGCCATGCTTATTAGAATTAGTTGCGGAATGATGAATAGAGGAGGCGGACATTTCGAGCTTCTTTGCAGTCGATTTGATCAATGAGAATCGATGGTGGAGCTATAATCGATGGGAAAGGAAACGATTTTCCAAATTAAATATAACAAATGCCAATACAGAGATTGCTATCTGTCTCACATAGTAAACCAACTGACAAAAAGCAACAACATGCGTTTTTCAGCACCCGAATTCCTATACCAGATTTTCATGTCTATTTAGAGAGGCGGCTATTTCAGCTGACGGAGACCATAATACCAATAAATCAAATGTATCGATGTCGTAATCGTATAGAAGTGGGTTAAACCAAAATTGTCTGTACATTAGATTTGGGGGGGGTAATAATTTCTCGGACTAAAATATTGTTACCTTAATATGGTTTTCTCATCTATAACGTACTTGGGTCCCCCGTCTCATTCTTACAAAATAACCCCTGCTTATTATTATTATTTATTTTTTTTTTGAGTCAAAGTTGATTACCCTCAAACAACGTGTTGTACCAAGCTTCCAATAACTTTCAGCAACTCTAATTTGGGCAGTCAAAAGATACGAACATATACAAAAAAAAGAAGCAATTATGGCAAACTATAACGAAATAATAATTCATTAGTTTATGTATTCAATTCGTCTGCCTGGGAAGCAGCGGATAGAGACGGAGTATGTACGGTAAAGGCTCGCATTGCCCAGGTAGAGGATTTAGAAGACAAGTTCACCCTGGGGGGGGGAGGGGGGATTCTGATACTATTATTGTTATAAGCTAGGTATGGTAAAGATCCCATTGCCCGGCAGGTATCGTGGTATGAAATTAGGACTGAACGTTAACTCAATTTTATTTAGGAAATACAGAACTAACGATTTAAAATAGAATTGGTAGCCTTTATTTTGGAAGCCAATTTATTCTAAAATTTAGGTCCCGAAAAATCCAATCGACGACAGTCGAAATAAGGGGTAGGGAACCTTTTTTATGTTGGAAGACCTCATTAACTTAGATATAATGTACGAAGGCCGCATTAACTTAGCTTTTAGTGTACGAAGGCCGCATTAACTTAGCAGTTGATGTACGAAGGCCGCATTAACTTAGCAGTTGATGTACGAAGGCCACATTAACTTAGCAGTTGATGTACGAAGGCCGCATTAACTTAATTGTTAATGTACGAAGGCCGCATGTGTTTTGATTGTGTCAGTCACTCAAGGGAGGTTGTTTGGTTAAATGTTCTTCTACTCTTTTATACTTTTCTTGGTTTCATTTTAAGATTATGATGCAAATAAAAAAGACGAGCAAAATCTTATTAATAAAAATAAAAGGATTTTTCTGCAAAATTTTAATTCAGTCAAAAGGCCTCGCTTAAGGTCCTCCAAGGCCGCGGGTTCCTCAGCATTGGTCCAAGTCAGGAGAATCGGGATCGAAAATCGTTGGTTGTATTTTTACGGCGCAAGGACACCAAATGTTATTTTGCGCCGAGCAAGGTCTATAACCATTTAATGAGGATGTGGTGTAATGGTGTGAACGTAATTGAGGGTATATAATAGGGAGGTTTGGTATAATATTTTTTAACTTTGTTAACATTAGTATAAATCGATTCTATAACATAAAAGAAGGCTGGATGATATTAAAGTTAAATTTTAAGCTAGTCCGGAAAGCTAAATTTTACTAAGTTAAACCTTTAATTAGTTAAATCTCTAATTAGTCAAGGTCTTCCCGTGAAAGCGCGTGACTTGGGGGAGGGGCGATCTTTTTATATTACTGTATAAATTTTTATATTAATATATTATTAAATTTCTTTTTATATTTCTATATTAATTAAATCGATTAATTTCGCCGTGATTTAGATGTCATTTCGATGACAATTTCCGTAACTTTTGTGTCGAACCTACATTATTTACGAAGACATGAAAAAACAATTTAACATAATAATAATACTGATTAAGTGAATTAAGTACTATTGATTAATACGCAAAACATAAAAGTATCAGAAATAAAATTTCATGTTTTGTAAACAGGAAAAAACGAAATATAAACGCATTTTTTAACGATTTTATTTTTCTTCGTGTCTTTTGCCTTTTCCACGTACTTTGGTTGGTTGATTGTATTTTTAGGGCTAAGGACAGCAAGGTCATTCTGCGCCGAATAAGGTCTGCACATTTTTAAGTCCTTTGCAATATTAGCTATATTCAGAGTCTCACTACGATTTCGTTGGGCCCTACACAATGTTTGCTATGGGCCCCTTGTAGTATGAATTAACAGTAGGACCCGTATATAACGAGGGCTTCGGGACCAACGAAAATGCACGCTATATCCGTTCTGAAATTTGAATTTTAAACTTTGAAAGTAAAGTCTGTACACACAAAAATATTAAAAATTCGCGCCGGGGTAATATCAATGCCCTAGTGATAAGGTTTGATTGGCAATAATTTTGAAGTAGTGTTATCTTCACCGTGTTGGGGCCCCCTAAAAAAGTGGACCCTGGATATTTGTCTTGTTCGTCTGTGCGACAATCCGGCTCTGTCTATATTAGACAATATTAGTTTCTATTAGACAACGGAAAAATTTTCTTATTATAGCGACGACGTGGTAATAGTAGATGATAAATTGCTCTCAAAGGAAAGAACAATTTCACGGTGCCCGTGGTAATTGAACCCACGACTGACCACTTGGTATCCGGCCCAAGAATTCTTTTAGGGGAGGCTGATTGTTCGTCAGCAGCTCAGTTGGAATAGCCCTTGGCCGGCTACAAAGAGGTCGTGGGTTCGGTTCCCACCAGGCACCGTGAAATCATTCTTTTCTTTGCGAGCAATTTATCATCTAACAGTCCCTATTACACAGTCTATATTAGACAACATTCGTCAATATTAAACAAAAATATTTAAATATTAGCCCATATTAGACAAAAATATTTAAATATTAGCCCATATTAGACAAAAATATTAGTCCATATTAAACAAAAATATTAGTCTATATTAGACAAAAATATTAGTCCATATTAGACAAAAATATTAGTCAATATTGGATAATATTAGTCTACCTTATACAATTGGCCAATATTAGTCTACATTATACAATTGGTCAATATTAGTTTACATTATATAATTGGACAATATTAGTCCATATTAGACAAAAATATTAGTCCCTATTGGATATTAGTCTATATTAGTCCATATTGAATAATATTAGTCTATATTAGTCCATATTGAATAATATTAGTCTATATTAGTCCATATTGAATAATATTAGTCTATATTAGTCCATATTGAATAATATTAGTCTATATTAGTCCACATTGGATATTAGTCTATATTAGTCCACATTGGATATTAGTCTTTATCAGTCCGTATTGGATAATATTAGTCCATATTGGATAATATTAGTCCATATTGGATAATATTAGTCCATATTGGATAATATTAGTCCATATTGGATAATATTAGCCTATATTATACAATTGGACAATATTAGCCTATACTATAAAATTGGACAATATTTGTCCATATTAGACAATATTAGTCTATATTAGACAATATTAGCCCCCCCCCCTCTTTTTTATTTCCTAATTTGTTGTTCTTTCTCCCTTCAATTGCTAGGGGGATGTAGGGCCTTTGCAAAGTACTTCCATTGGCTTCGGATTTTTCCAAGTCTCTTGAGCTTCTCCCATGTTTTGTCCTCTTTAATTATTTCGTCTTTTACAGTTTTCCTCCACACGTTTTTTTTTTTTGGTCTACCCGTCTTTCGCTCTCCTTGGGGGTTCCAGTCTAGAACTTGACTATAAACATTTGGTTGTACTTTGAGTGCATTCTCTAGCCAGTTACATTTTCTTTATTAACGCAGACAGTTATTTTTGTCTAATTTAGTCCCCTTTAGGCATAATTTAGCATTTACAAACTTGTGTCGTGGATTTGCAAATTCCAAAATGTAATATGAATGGCATTTGAAAAAATTTGTATTTTTTGTGTTTTACAAACGATCGCATCTTAATGAGATTAAAAACATACTTTCACTACGAGACTGAAATTTAGTTTTATATATATAGCAAAATTGTAGTATGATTGTGACATGTAGTACTTTCTAATGTAATATACATGAATACACATATCTAAATGTATATTAACTTGGACAAAGTTAAAGTTGTAAAGTAATATCACACAAGGTAGTAAACCCAAGTAAATTTAAGTAGTAGAAACATCTCAGAATAAAAATTGACATGTAGTAGTAAAAGGTGAAGAGGAGTAAAAGATTAAACAATACCAAGAATTTTGTTCTTCATCAGGGACCGCACAAAATCCCTGTTATTGGTTTGCTTTTTCTGACTACAACAATTAAGATTAGTGATTAATACTGAATAAACCAGCATTGACCAAAACTTAGCTAAAAACAGTATAAACCCAGAATATAATTAGTTTAACAATATTTTAGTAATTTAGAAGGGTCTCTTTATTAATACTAAGAAAAATCTCAATTGTTGTAAGTGGCCCAAAAGCAAACTTACAACAAGTAGATAGAGGTATTGAAAGTGATTAAAGTGTAAAGGTTCAATTAACATGAATAGAGAAGATGATGGGGTGAGAAAATTCATTAATTATACCAAAAATTGTAAAAAGTTTTACATGAA
Organism: Dysdera silvatica; assembly: GCA_006491805.2. NCBI lineage: Eukaryota > Metazoa > Arthropoda > Arachnida > Araneae > Dysderidae > Dysdera > Dysdera silvatica. The sequence continues at coordinate 78,030,507 of QLNU02014802.1, read as the reverse complement.
TATGTCACACTCAAGATAAACACTTAATTATTAACTAGTAAAAATATATAAGTTTAAGTTTAAATAAATCCGTATATTCAAAATAAACAAATTGTTTCTTTGCACTCATAATAGACCCAGAAGTGTGCAATCAGAATAAAGACATATATATGCTCATATGCATAAACATGCACACCCTTACATATATATATATCATCATCATCATATTCAACCATTATCTATCCACTGCTGGATGAAGGTCTCTCCAAATGCTTTCCACACAAGTCTATCCTGAGCAATTCGCTTCCACGTCACCCCAACCTGTTTTCTTATTTCATCCACCCATCTAGTTTGAGGACGTTTTCTAGGTCTTCGGTGGTCTCTTGGAATCCAGTTCAGAATTTCTGTTGTCCATCGTTGATCAGTTCTTCTTGCAATATGCCCAGCCCATCGCCATTTCAGCCCTTTTACTTTAACAATGATGTCCTCTACTCTAGTTTGCTCTCTCACCCAAGTGTTTCTTTTTCGATCTCTCCTAGTTATTCCAAGCATGCACCTCTCCATGCTCCTTTGCGTTGTCTGTAACTTTCGTATTGCTCCAACTGTTAGACTCCATGTCTCTGATCCATAAGAGAGGACTGGCAATACACACTGGTTGAAGACCTTTCTTTTTAGACACAAAGGCAATTTCCCCTTCAGGATAAAACTGTTTCTTCCAAATGCACTCCAGCCAAGTTTAATACGTCTGTTGAGTTCTTTCATAATGTTGCCATCCATTGAAATCAGCTGGCCAAGGTAAATATATGAATCAGCAATTTCTAGCTCAATGTTGTCAACTTGTATTTTTGTTTCCTCTACAAAATTATTGAACATGATCTTAGTTTTTTGTAGGTTCATCTTGAGTCCAACTTCTTTACTTCTAGTTGAGAGCTCCTGTACCATGTCTTGGAGTTCTGATGGGTTCGTTGAAAAAATAACAATGTCATCAGCAAACCGCAGATGATTTAAATATTCACCATTTATTTTTATTCCCTTGTTATTCCAATTTATCAGCTGAAAAATCATCTGTAAAGCTGAAGTAAAAAGTTTTGGAGAAATGGTATCTCCCTGCCTCACACCTTTACCAATTTTGATAGTTTTGGTATCTTTATGTAACCGAAATTTTGCACTTGCATTTTTATACACACGTTTCACCATGTCAATGTACACATCCTCAATGTCTGTTGATCTTAAAGAGTTGATGACTGCTGACGTTTTAATAGAAAGTTTCCAAAGTCTCTCATGTCTGTTACACACGTTTGAACTTCATATTCTATGTACCTTTCATCATTCCTTGTCACCGAATATGGGTCTGTGCCTAGTCCACTTCGAAACTTGTTCTCTGTTGAAGCTTATTCTGTTTTTCAGTGAGCTATGTTCTAGCACTTATATGGTAACAAGCTAATTGGTCGGTAATTTTTTAAATCCTCTTTATCACCTTTTTTATGCAAAAGAATTACTGTTGCAGAATCCCATTGGTTTGGTATGTTACCACTGTTGAGGCATTTGGTAAAGAATTTTGCGAGTATGTCTTCTACATGTTCTCCAGCTTCTTTTAAGATATCTAATGTAATGCCATCATCGCCAGGGGATCTTCCTTTCTTCATACTTTTTATTGCAAATGCTACTTCTTCTTTTAAGATTTTAGGAGCTGTTCCTTCGACTATCTCAGAGTCTTCGTTTAATCCACTGTTTCCCTCATACAGCTTTCTGTAGAATTCTTCAACTCTTCTAAGTATTTCTTCCCTATTTCTTGTTACAGTGCCATCCTCTCCTTTTAATGCAATGATGTGTTTCTTCCCAATAGACAAACTCCCTTTAACAACCCTAAGGCTCTTGTTGCTTTCAATGGCCTTCCTTACTAACTCACAATTGAATTTTCTTATATCTTCTTTCATGTTTTTGCGCAAAGTTTTGCAAAGTTCTATGTACTCAATCCTGGAACTGGTATTTTGATTGTCCACCTTCATATCTCTTCGCCTTTTCATGAGCTGTTTCGTCTTCTCAGATAATTTGCTATTGTGCTTTTTACAGGTTACACCACCAATTTCCCCAGCAGTTTCAACTATTGTCTTAACAATGTTTTCATTTGCTTCTGAGATATCACTTTCATCAATAAGTCCTTCCAGTGCAGAAAAGCGATTTTTTAATTCCAACTTGAATGCCTCGGTATTTTCTTTTAATTTCTTTAAATCCACCCTCTTACTTACTTGTTTCCTAATGAGCTTCTGTCGTTCTAATTTAGTATTTAAGTGCACTTTACATCTCACCATTCGATGATCACTTCCAGTATTAAATCTGTTCAGTACACTGCAATCTTCAATAATTGATTTCTTGTTTGCCAGGATATAGTCAATTTCACTAGTTCCCCCATTTGGGTGTTTCCATGTCCATTTTCTTTGCGGTTTCTTCTTAAAAAATGAATTCATGATGCTAAGATTTTCAGCTTCTGCAAATTCGATGAGTTGATCGCCACGTTCATTCCTTTCCCCATATCCGTATTTACCAACCGATGTCTCTCCTTGTTCCTGTTGTCCAATTCTTGCATTGAAATCCCCCATGATGAGCTTGATATGTTGTTTCCCTTTGGTGTGTAACTCTTTGATTTCTTCATAAAATTCTTCAACCTCTTCGTCGGTATGGCTTGATGTTGGTGCATATACCTGTACTATTTGAAGTTGGTATCGCTGGGTTAGTTGAACAACGAGCCTCGCTGCTCGATCTGACGTGCTTTCGACTTCAAGAAGGTAGTCTTTAATTCTTTTGTTGATTAAGAAGCCAACACCACTTGTTCTTCCAGTTTCCGTTCCTCTATAATAAAACAAATGTCCACTTTTAAGTTCCACCAACTCTTCACCTTTTCTTCTAACTTCACTGAGTCCTACAATGTCCCATTTGATCTTGTCAAGTTCTTCTTCCAATTCCTGAAGTTTTGCTTCAGAAGCAAGGGATCGTCCATTAAACGTAGCCAAGGTCAATAACAAACGGCAGCCTGGGCCATTCCAGTGATTCTTAGCACCCCCTGCTTTCATGCCACACTGACCGCTGCCTTGATCAGGAGCACTCCAGCACCTGGAGACTAGGGGCCATGGTTTCTGGTGTGTCAACATAATGGAGGAATTAGCCATAATTTCACCACGCTGGCTAGACGGGTTGGTGAATTAGCCCTCCCCTTCCGCCTTTCTATCCGTGTAGCAAATATTAATTTGCCACATAAATAGAAAGCTCAGCCTGCACCACTTGAAGGCGGGGTAGGACACTAGGTTACTGGCCTGGCCGGTTCCACACATCGTCACATACGTTCAGCGTGTGGGTCTCCTTCCAGTTAGATACCAGCAACCCTTTTGCAGGCCATATATATATATATACCCATATATACACACACATATATATACGTATACACACACATATATATACACACATATACGCATACATATATATATATACACACACACACGTATATATATACACACTCAAAATATACACAGTATATATACACATATAAACCAGATATGCACCATAAATATATATATATATATATATACACAAATATAATTTGAACAATATTAAATACAAAAACGTTTTTGAACATAGAGAACTCAATAAGTGTGCAAACAACAGCTAGAAAACACTTACTAAATTTCTCGAACCTGATATCAGGACACTTACCTACATTACAGACATAAACTTGTTAGTATATAATGTATATATATATATAAAACGGAATTTAGTTATATATTAATTTATAAAATTAAGTATCGCTGTTATAGCAGCGACCGTTTTCTTATTCAGTAACGCTAGAATTTGGCCAAAACGTGGCTCCTGATGTGCGGTACACAGCAAATTTCATTTAAAAGTAGTTATACTAAATTAGTTTTCGATTATATAGTGTTATTACCACTATTTGTCGTAATTATTAGATACTATTTTAATAATTATTACTAAATTAAAATGGTCGAATTAATATTTGCAATTCGATGAATTAATTCATTTAATGACTCCCCTCCATTTATCCGTAGCTCGGGTTGAGGGGCAGGCTGGGCTGCCGCCCTATCCCCCAGTCTGGGGCGCCCTCATGGGCTATGAGACTCGCGCCCTCCGATAATTCAAGGTACGCGCCCTTTGATAGGATCCAGTCCGCCCTGATAGAATCTAAAAAGGGTGCTCAACGATTTAGGAAATCCTGGCACTCCTGATTCAGTGTTTCCCAAGCCATTCTCAAAAAATTGCGGGAAAACAGCCCGGGAAACTCCAGACGTATTGAAAAGAACAAACGTCAATCAAGCTATAAATAAGGCAATATGCACTCATCTGATGAAAGGTGTCATCAGTCTTATTCTGTAAACAAGGAAATAATAAAGAATTACCGTGAGACGACACAATTAGTTCAAAACAGAAAAGAAAACCTTGGTTTTATGACGGGAGCTCGAAAACAGGAGTATTTTATTGAGGAAAGGTGGTTAAAACAGGAGGAAATGGTATCAATGATAGAAACTGATGACATAAGAAAGAGGAAAACAATGATTAAGAAATGGCGAGAAAGACAGACATACAAATGGATGATATTTAAACCTTACACACAAGCGTCATAATTAGTTTCTTATGCGGAAAGTAGACGTAGATTTCGCTGTGTCGTCTGATTTGCGTACGTGCGACTTGCATACACCCGAAATTTTGAACCACTTCGTGCGACTTGCGACATGTAGCTACAAGTAGGGGTGAAAATTTGTGACTCGCTACAAGTTCATTCTCAGAGGGAATTCGGACCAATCTAAGATGTCTCATTCATTGTTTGCAATTTAGCAATGAAACTTTATCATAAGTAGACTATACATATATATAAACGAAAAAGTACGAGTATTAACCGAGTATTAGAGGAACGCGAGCGGGGTGCTTTGTACCCTTTTACCTTTTGGCGTAACTTTCGAGATAAAACCTAAAAGTTTATCTGTAGCCATATATATTCACTCACCATTCTTGGGATACGACCTCGATGACTGATGATCCTATTGTTTAGTTGTCGGACTTTTGACGTCTCTTCATCTATACAAGAAATGATACTCAGTCCCTTCTGATCCATTAAATGAGTCCAAGAAATTATATAGAAAAATTTTGTTTAAGAACACGTCAAACAGAAAAAACATTCCCAACGTACGAGTTGACCAAACTAAAATTTTCCCGAGCTAAAAAAAAAAGGGGTGGAACTATCTTACAGGTCGCAGGAACGTATTTTACGATAATTTGAGCTCGAGAATTGTAAAATAAAAACGTTACGTTATTTTCTCAACATACTCCCCCACTTCGAGTTTTTGGCATACTGAAACTCAAAATAGAGAAGAGAAAAGTTATAAATGTCTAAAACGAAGAGGAGCATATACTGGTATCAAAGAGATATTTCAGTCCATAGAGAGGCACGTTAAAATTCCTTACATTGCTACGCACCATTGACCAAAATGGAAGTCCGTGATTGGTTGGCACTCTGCAACCACGTGACGTGCAATTTAAATTTTGAGTAACACTGCATGGTGACTGTTTTGCCGCACTAGTTTTGTTGAAGAGACTGCGTTAATATCCAATGACTTGAGTAAATTACACTTCTATTATTATTAGTCTATAATTTTATTTGTACTTAAATTTATTTTGCGCCGTAATTTGTTGAACTTAGCCCGTACTTTAAAATTATACTTACCTACAAACAAGTTTCACAGTAGTTGGAATTGCACTTCTTGAATTCTATTTCGTGTTCGTAGTCCTACCAAATTTCTCTACCCATAGGTTCATATCTTCTATGTATTGAAGATTAGATCGTGCAAGCACTTATTTTTTTTTTTTATATAAATTTATATCGAAAGATTAATGGTAAAATGTTAAAAGTAATTGGCACATTTTCAGTTGAAGACGTCATAATTCCGAAAACTAGGTCAACGTAATACTAGTGACAAATCTTGGGCAAAGTCACTAACTTGGCAATATGTTTTTTGCACTATGTTGCACCACCCACTTAGCAACTTGGCTAATCACGGGCTTCCATTTTGGTCCATGGTGCGTAGCAATATAAAGAATGTTAATATGCTATCGGGAGTAAGTAAACTCCAGGCGTCAGGCATCTTGGAAAACTGGAACTACAACCACTAGAAGATCAATCGGAATCCTCTTTACAAGGACATCTCTTTAGATATCCTTGAGATTTTTTTATGTCCTCATCTGTAGGGTAGGTCACTTCAAGCGGATACAGTCTCTGAATAGGTCGAAGTACATCCCCAAGTTGAGTGATTATTTCCACAAGACGTATAATACCATCTTTTCCAGGAAATAATTGAATCACTTTTCCTAGTTCACTCTCTTCGTGTTGAATTCGATTAACACTACATCTCCCCAGAGAAAAGTAATGGTAATTCAGTGACATTTTTGCATAACTTTTCAGCTGTCCAAGATATTCTGAGCGGAATCGTATTTGTAAGTCTTGGCTAATTTTCATTCGATATAAAATTCTCTTTCTCAAGTTGGTAGCAACAATGTTTTCCAAATCAGGAACTCCACTTTCTTTAATGTCTCTGAGAAACATTGCAAGTGTCAGAGACTGATTCAAAGTCCTCAGATATATAAGTGCTCGGTCTTGAATTCATGACATCTTCACAATCAAAAAGAATTGTAGAAATTTCTTCATGTTTTAATGAAGCTCTGTCTAAGACTTTCCTCAGAAGGTTCTTCATCAAACCTACCATTCGTTCCCAAAATCCACCCCACCAAGGTGAACCTGGAGGAATAAATTTCCAACCGATTCTTTCCACGGAAGTAACCTCAACAATTCTGTTCCAATCAATTTTCATGAGTCCAAGATTCGCCCCAACGAAATTGGTACCATTATCCGTGTAGATGATCGAAGGTCTTCCTCAGCGAGAAATAAAACATCGTAATGCTAGCGGAAATTTTTGGTAGACGAAGAGGAGACGGGCTCTAAATGAACAGCGCGATAAACAGCACAGGTGAATAAGACAACCCACGATTTTGTCTTATCCTTCAAAAACAAAGGACCAGCTAGGTCTATTCCACACACTTCAAGAGCTGAAGCATTTCTTACTCTATCTTCAGGTAAGGGAGCGGCCTGGACATCAGGATGTTTCGAATCGAATCGTTTGCAGAGTACGCATTTGCGCAAAACTTTGCGAATTGACTTACGACCTCTCAAGATCCAGAAATCTTCTCTGAATATCGACATCAAAGTTTGGACTCCGTAGTGTGATAATAATTTATGCTTATGCATAATCAGGCTCATGACAACAGCATGATCAGAAGGGAGAACAATTGGACATTTAAAATTTTCAAAATCTTGTCTCATTAAGAGTCGAGTCTTTATCCGAATAATCCCTGAGGGGTCAGTGAACGGATGTAAATGTTGAATATGCTCATCCATAGTTGATTGGAAGACATTTCTTTGTACCATCTTCCAAATGAGTGTTTCTGCGTCCTTCAATTGTTTCGCGCTTAAGTTTCCATAGGTCTGGTGGATTCAGAGAGTCTTCAGTTTTTATTAAACCGTCGTATCCAAGCTGTAATTCTAAAGATTTTTTCAAAAGAAGAAATCCGGGTAAAATACAAGAATTTTTTCTTAGAAGTAGTCAGCGAGGATATAATAGACTTCCTCGTTTCAGAGAATCCATAATTTCGTCATCAGGAGCGATTGCAGTAGATGTCCAAAATCTTTTTCCTTGTTGTAACCACTGTGAACTTCATGATATTTTTTAGCCATCAGGGTTTCTACTGAACAACCCCTGGATGGTGTACCCGGAGGATTCAACGCTCCGGGAACATGATTACATTCACTCGGATTTCTATACTTTCTGATTTCTTGTACTCTGTTCATTACAAACATGCCCCACTGCTTATCATTCTTTATCCAGTGCAATACATTCATCGAGTCTGTCCAATAAATTATATCGATGTTTTCCAATTCTAGGTCCTTCTTTATAGTTTTCATAAGTCGAACGCCAATTGTGCATGCTAACAGCTCTAATCTGGATATCGTTACCGGTTTTAAGGGAGCTACTCTGGCACGTGCCTGTACCAATTGACAAGACACCCCTGTAGTGTCTTCACTTCTAACATAAACGCAAGTAGCATAAGCATGTTGCGATGCATCAAAAAACGTGAAAGGACTGCTTCGCTTCAAAATCTTGATTTCGTAACATCTTTCTAGGAATTTTCAAGACCCTAGCACACGGATGACATCTTTTTTCACTTCCAGAATTTCTTAGCAAACTCACAGGGTAGCTCTGAATCTCATGAGTATTTGGTCTTCTAGCATTCTTGAATCAAAATTTTAAGCATCAACGTTAACGGACTGAGGATCCCGAAGGGATCGAAAAGCTGATTTGCGCACGAAAGAATCATTCTTTTAGTTACTGGAACCCCTACTTTATAGTTTGTTAAAACATCATGTTTGAAGATGCACTACGTTGCAATCCTAAACATATTCCATTCTAGACCTAAAACGGGAACATTTCCTTCAAAACCCCTTCACCTTTTTTAATGTGTGTGTCAGTGATATTCGTAGGCTTATAAGTGAAATGTTTATCCTCATTGTGCTTCCACCCTCTCAGCTCGAATTGAGCAGATGACAGTATTTCTTTCGAAAATACGATAAAATCTTCCATCTGGTTTTTTGTATCCAAATCTATGACGCAATTGTCCACGCAAAAGGAATTCTTTAATTTCTTGGCTAATTCCCCATGACGAGTAGGAACTTGTTTCAAATGATAAGAAATAGTTACACCGAGTAGAAAAGGACTGGCTTTAATTCCAAACACCACTTTTGCATGCCGATAGATTTTCAATGTCTCGGTCCCTTTATCTTCACACCAGAGAAATCTCAGATAATTTCTGTCCTTTTTATTCATCCCGATTTGACGAAATGATTTTCTGCTGTCAACTATGACACCAAACTTTCTCCATCTAAATCTATTCAAAATGCTCGGGATCAATTTCAATAATTTTTCGGTCCTTTTCCGAGGCAATCATTCCGACGGTAATCTTTTGTAACCTCCGGTCATCAACTTTCCGGATACATCAGAGCCAAGCAGTATTTCTATTGGTCTCCCTTGATGGTCACTTAAGTCGATGCCATTTTCCAAAAACTCTTTCATTTGAATTCTTCGAGCAACAATTTTCATGGTCTTGCAGATCCTTTCTTGATCTTAACTGTCCTTCGAAGTTAAATCTCCTGGATAAGTTCGACAGATGAACTCGAAAGACGTTGTAAAACGTCAGTAGAAGTACCTCCAAACAGAGAATGTCGAAGATTCTCCTTCCGAAGGGAGTCTTATTTTAATTTATTGGTGGTACCTTTTTAAAATGTACGACCTTTGAGATGCCGAATCCAGGATGGCGCGAGCATTCCATTTCCTTTCTCCGTTAATAATGGTAACACGTAGAGTTTGAAGCAATACATGACGGGCCGCCATTACATTAGCTAGCGACTCGTTCTGTACTGTAGGCGACTCGTCTTGTATTGTAGGCGACTCGTCTTTATTGTCTCCGTCTTATTGTAGGCGACTCGTCTTGTAGGCGACCTGTCTTGTATTGTAGGCGACTCGTCTTGTATTGTAGGCGACCTCGTACTTGTCTTGTATTGTAGGCGACTCGTCTTGTATTGTGGCGACTCAACACACACTCTGATTGTAAGTTAGGTTTATCTTTGTTCGTACATAGAAGAAAATCATGATATCGATTACAATTTGGATATTTAACCTTAGATTTGCATTGAGAAGAAATATGATTTAGTTTCAAACAACGAAAACACGCCCCTTTTTGTAACAAAAGGTGCTTCCTTTTTTCTAGTGACAAAGTTTGTGCAAATTCACAATCTGTACTATTATGGGGTTTTCCGCAATAAACACAAACTACACCTCTAGTATTAAGTCTAACTTGGCGAGTGTTAAAACATGTAGAGCCTGTTGTTAAAGCAGCCGCAGTGGAGATCGGCTTCTTAAATATTCTTTTCTCTTTAAGCTGTAAACCAGGTGGTTGAACCCGAATCTGGTTGGTGTCTTTTCTGCTCTCCATTTCCCAGCGTAAAAAATCCCTCAATTCCTCCTCAATCTCAAAACTTTCTTGCGATTTTCCATTTCTATTAAAATCCAAAATTAATTGGTTGGGCAATAATTTTAGTATGGTCGAAGTAAGTAAAGTTCCGTAAGTACCTGCAGTTACCTCAAGCCCATTCAAATTTCTTATTTGTATCTCAATGTTATCGTATAACTTTAGCAGTGCAAGTATGTGGGTTGGGTTTCTAATTGGTTCTAAACTAAACAGCTTGCTTATGAGGGAATTAATTACTAAATTCTTTCGTTCAAAACGTTGTTTTAATAATTCAATGGTTTCAGTGTAATTATCATTCGTGAAAGAAAACCCATTAATGGCATTAGCTGCTGCCCCACTCACCAAAGAGTGTAAATAGTTAAATTTATCAACAGCAGTTAAATTTCTACTTTCGTGAATTGCATTTTCGTATTGACTCCAAAACCACAGCCAATTTGAAGAATCACCACCAAATTTGTTAATTTGTAAACTTTACGTTAAGTACCTTGTTGGCAGAGCTTGGTTGTAACCCCAAATTAATCCCCCTAGCCCCCCAAAAGGACCCTGCTATCATTGTCAGCTACTGTATTCATAGAAACGGTTGTGAACCTATTTAATTAATTCAAATAAGTTAGGATTTCCACTCTTATTGAAATCATTCTCTCGTAGTATGTTTCACACGTTTCTATGTCGCTTTCAAAATCCGTAGCATTCTCAGTCAAAACCTGAATCTGCTCGTTTAACTCTTTAAGAGATTCATTCTTTGCACTCAACAATGCTAAACATTTTGTGAATGTTTCTACGTCATCATTTTGCTCGGTAACTAATTGTTTACTTTTATTAATAAGCCTACTCGCGAGACTGCGAATATTTGCTCGTTTTTGTTTTAGCTTTTCCAAATTACCATTCATCTTCATAAACAATTCAATTATAGTAATTCAAAATTTTCTAAAGTTATTCACCAATATATTACCAGTATTCTCGAAAACAGGTCAACCCACGTAAATCAGTACTCAAAAAAATCTCGTAACAGCGTTTGCTCTAGTATGTCGACACTCCAGATATTTAAAGCAATCAATTACTCAATTCCCCTTTTTGTTAACGTTCTATCATCAATTCCTCCGAGGCCCTTGTTCGGGCGCCATATGTTATCTCTTAACTTTCGAGATAAAACCTAAGAATTTATCTGTAGGCATATATATATATATTCACTCGTTTTTCTTGGGATATGACCCTGATGTCTGACGATCCTATTGTTTAGTTCTCCTGTTTTTGACGTCTCTTCGTCTATATATATAAGAAATGATACTCATTCTCTTCGATCCTTTAAATTTGATTTAATGAGTTCAAGAAAATATATACAAAAGTTTTGTTCAAGAACACGTCGAACAGAAAAACGTTCTCAGTGAACGAGTCGACCAAAACTAAATTTCCCCGAGCTCAAAAAAATATTTTTTTACAGCTCGCAGGCACGTATTTTATGATAATTTGAGCTCGAGAATTGTAAAATAAAAACGTGACGTAATTTTCTCGACATACCCCATCTAATATATTTTATTAGATTATTTTATTAGAAAAGCATTATTTCATTAAAAACGTCCAATTTTACAGGGAACAATAAGTGGCATTTCCGCTTTATCACCCTACCCCAAAGATTGTGACTTTGAAGGCAACAGGAAAGAGTTTGGCCAGTTTCAGAAGCAAGGGCGGACGGTTTTTTCCACAAATTGTAAGTTTTGGGATGTAAGGATGTGTTAAGGAATCGCGTTGTGATTCTTTGCATTTTCTCACACTAATGTCAAAGCATAGCAGTAATATAGACAGGTATTAACTAGAGGAAGGGGCTAGAGGTTCAGTGGCCCCTGGGCATTTGCCCCTTTTGCCCCCCTAGGAGCTTGTAATCCCCTTGACCCAATAAAAAGAACATAACTAGGAAAAATATCAAGGTCAAGACAAGCCCCGTGCGACCATATAGGCAAACTAGGCTGCATCACGGCATATTTTTTAACTTGATAATAAACGAATAGATTATTTTCGATTGAGAGCTTGCCTCAATATTTACTCTTCCATATATATGCCTTTCTTTTCCATTTTTTTTTTCTCCTGCCCTCGACTTCTTGCTTTCTTACTATAACAAATTTTCCTCTAATCCACGTACGTAACTCTGCGTAAAAATTCCTCGTCATGTCTCCTCCTTTCAGTGGAGAACCAGCAAGTGTACAAGAACGCTTACTCAGAGATCTCATAAAAAGATCGCACTGCTCACTGTAGTCCGGGGTTTGGTTCCCTAGGCCATAAGAGGTTCGGATTCCTCGGAAAACAGTAGGTCCCGGCGCAGCATGACCATTGTAGTCTTTGAGCCGTAAAACCACAAAACAAACAAACAGTGGAACCAGCAGCACCGCCGCCGCACTCAAGTCATGGAGGACGCTTTTTAATCTCTTTGTACATTATTATAAAGCATTGAGAATTATAATTTTTTCCTTCAACAGAAAAATCCCAGACTATTTTTTTTTTGCTTTTAATAATTTATTTATGTGTTGTAAGTTGCAATTATCATACTTGGTTTTATCCAGAACTATAGCGAGGCGGCGGAATTTGACGTATTTTTCTCTTTTCGATTGTTGAAAGATATATTGGGGGTCTAGATTTTTATTTGGGGCACACTTCGTTCGATTAGGGCGGCAAATTTGCTTGTACCGGCCTTGGGTCCAGGAAGGGCCTACGGCTCAGTCAAACTAGGGGGCTATTGCCACCCCAAGTCCTTAATATTATTAGTTACGGTAACGAATGTAGATGGAAAAAAAACGATCACAGATTTTGTCGATCACTTTGCTTTATTTAGGGGGGCCGGCAAAAAAAAATAAATAAATAAATAAAATTGAAAGGAAGGACAAAGGTCGCGCCACCCCTCCTTAAATAAAAGTGCGCCTACGCACCTAATTATCGGTTTTCGAGACACCGTTGCCTGAATTATTTATTGCCCCTCCCCGCCCCCATTTGCCCCGTCAAATAGGTGTCCAACCAAGCAAACGATTTCTCTCTCTTTTGACCTCAAAACCCACCTACTCGCTCCCTGTCAAAACGAAGCGATGTCAAAGTGCTTTACACAAAGGTCGGCCATACTGTAACATCACTTAAAAGCCAGTCTTTATTTCACTCTCAATTGAAAGTACAGTCCTATCAAGTTAAGAGTGAGGGCCATAGGGTGGAGCTGATTTCGTAGTCCCTGCGATGACGGTGAAGGGAGAGTTACCACATGTGGTAGCTTGTTTTATTAAAAGGTCTCGCACCTTGTCAAACAGATGCGCGGGGATGGCATTTTTATTAGAAAATGAAAAGGAGAAAAAGATCGTGTTGTCAGGCTTTCCACAAGAGCGAGTTCTACGAAATAATTAAAGTTTTGAGGACTGCGTCCTTTAATACATTTAGTACTAACCCGTTGTAAAATAGCCTTCGTCGTTATGGTTGTACCTTCGGCCGGCTCTATGGGCTATCACAGATGGGATCGACGGTTTAACGGCACCTCCGAACCGTGCAGCGTGAAACAAAAAAATTATTTACTTTATCTGAAGAAGAAAGCAGTGCCCGCAACACACTATAATCTTCCGTGATATGTAAATGCTCATAAGTATACACAAAGAGCAATAGAAGATAATGGAGTTGAAACTCCGCTCACGCAAAGCAATTTGCGTGAGTATTTTACGCGTAATTTGTGCCTCCGGATAATGTGAGAACTCACATAATTATAAACAATAAATGGGTACCAATGATATAGATGTATAATAAACTGATTAGTGATTCCTTCCCCCCCTCCCCCCCGAAATCGAACGCATTATTATCGTATTCTTACACACCGTATCGACGGCGCACCATGTAACACTCCACCATTGTTTGTATCGTTCCTCGCTCACGGCATTGTTATTTTCTTTAGAGCAGGGGTCATTGAAAACAATCATATTATTAAATCTCCATGGCGTATGACTCAAGGCGGCTCGCAACAGGTTTTTACAATTTTTTACATCATTCGGCCGCCGGGGACCAATGTCACGTGAGATTCTGACGCCGCGGGGTGCGACCAACTGCGCAATAACACAAAATCAAGTCAATTTCAATCGGAAAAAAACGTCGAAGAGGAAAACAAAGACGCGAGAAAAGAAAACCATTTCTAAATGAGATCTTTAACAATCGTGCCTTAGATTTTTCTTTTCTTTCTTCTTCTCTGAAAACTGTTGTCGTTAGTTACAGGAAAAGTCTGTGTGAGAAAAACAACCTTTCTTCGCTGCCCGTGTTTTGACAAAAAAAAAAAAAAGTCGAGGAAATATAAGGATTAACCGCAGAAAACCTAGCGGTTTGCGCCTCACAAGCGCCAATTTCAACTCCTAATGCTGCGATTTTGACAATTTATTACAACCTTTTCCTGGGAACACTGGCGCTGACAGTGTAGCCAACTGTTCCATAACTTCTTTTCATAATTAACGACAACAATGTAAATTCGATTTAGCTTTTGCCATGTCGCAACGCTACAAAGTATACACTATTTTATAAAGTTCGCGTTGCTCAGTTATAGGCGTAGGCAGAAAGTTCATAAGGGGGGTTATAGGCTCAATGGGCGGTTACAGAGCTACAACTCATGGATTCCTATGTTAAATATACAAAATTTCATTGCAATGGAGTGTTACAACCCCCGTCAACACCCACTTGCCTACGCCAATGTACTCAGTATGTCCAATTTTATCCTTAACTATTACTTTTTCTGTTTTCTTTTATTCATTTTATTTTTTTTTTCAATTTAAAGAAGAATGTCAGGTGTTCATCGTTGGTCAGTACTCCTTGCCAATTTCTTGGCTGATTGCCAGTTCAACTTCAAAAGCATCTTCGCATCTTGCCAGATAATATAGGCCTGCATCCCTTACGATCTATGGAAGTCGTTCCAAGCACATTAACAGGACGTTTGATACCTCTGAGTAATTTGTGGTCTCTGTATTGCTTTATCATTTGGGTTTTAACCCCTTGCCGCTTGTTTACACTTTATGTCCCAAAACTGCAACATGGCAGGTACTTTTTCTACAGCTGATCCAATTTTTCCAGCTGATTCTTGTAGGCAAACGTATGTATGTATCTCCGATGGTTTATACTGCTTGAGAAATAACATGCTGGGCAGTATAGGAATGAGTTGCCTTGTTTCTTGGAGAAAACCCACCGACAACCGTTATATGTTCTCCTTTCCGCGAAAGTGACCTGTTGTATGTCATTTCGCAACAAAAATATAGATGCTCAAAGCTTTATTATTAATTCGATTGTTTTACAGAATACAAAAATTAAAAAACTGAATTTTAAAGTTTTTCTCGGATTCTATAGCACTTTTTATGGAAGCTGGATGCGTAAGTTTACATGACCCTAGCTCCCTCAAATCGCCGAACTAGGGATTTGCACTACCACAACCTCTCACCTGACACCTCCAGCTACCACCATGCCAACTTTTTTTACGAAATCGCATTTACTGCTCCGATAGGTGCATTGTTAGTGATTGTATCTTGGCTTGGTGATCATGTTAAAGCATCGGTCTCGTTACAGGTAACAGTCGTGCGATCATTGAATGAACAGAAGAATTCAAGCGCAACGTTTTCCATGAAATTGACGAAGACCGCAAAATCTAGGAAAAATGGATGGAAGGAAAAATTGATAAAGAAATATATGAAGAAATTGATAAAGAAATATATGAAGAAATTGATAAAGAAATTTCTAAAGTAATTGATAAGGGAATTGACGAAGAAATTGATAAAGAAATTTCTAAAGTAATTGATAAGGGAATTGACGAAGAAATTGATAAAGGGATCGATAAAATTACAAAGGAAATCCGAGGGATGATTAATTCAAAAATAAAAATACAACGGAATGGATAAAGAAAGATATAACGAAATGGACAGAGAAAACAGATAAAGGAATGGACAAATAGATAAAGAATTTATTTTTGCCGGCGTGTTTAGGACTCATGGATAGGCAAAGTCCTGCTGCACCATATAGATAAAGGAATAAATAAAGAGACAGATGGCAACAGACAAAGGAATTTTCAGAGAAAGTGAGTAAAAAAGGCGAAAAAAAATAAAAAAAATATCCACGCATGTACTAATAAAAAAATGAAAATACTTGCATTATTTCTCACGTACCCGAAACATTTCTTAGCCATTGACATACGTATATTTCTTCAAATTGAAAACGAGCGATTTAATAATTTAATGAATTAGAAATTAGACAACAATGAGAAAGTGACTTACATTATAAAAACGAAAAGAAAGAGGAAAAAAGTTAGCAATTATTTAATCGTTAGGGAGAGATTAGATATCGATATTCGGGAAAGTCAGCACACACATTAGAAACGTCAGTTGCTTAATATTAATAACGGACGAATACTGTGCGTGTAATCACTATAATTTAAGTTCCATGAAAATAAACATTTTCGCGTTTTAAAACTGGAAAAATGATCATGAATATGAATTTTTCAATTAAAAATAACCGTTAGAAACAATTGTTTGCTTAATAAGTTTCTGATATTTTTAATACATATTTGGTTCGTAGACATAAAGGTTTAATCCAGTCGTGTTTGAAGTAGATATGGAGGTTGGAAGGAAAACCAGCACCAATTTGCCAAGTGTGCAATGAACCCAATTAAGTAATTTACATATTTAAATTAATTAAATAAATTTAAATTAAGTAATTTACATATTTTAACTCACTGCTCTTATATTAACCTTCCCCGTACTCTTAATTCTTCACCACTCTAACATTTAAACGACCGCACTGACCACACAAACATCTAACTTTTTACAGAGAACTGGGTTTTACTACAGTCTTTGATTTTACCATGTTTGGCGCAGTATAGCCCAGATGCTCTTGCGCCATAAAAATCCAAACAAATATGGAGGAAATTTAAATAATTTTTAATGAAATTTTAAGCCTCGGTTACCGATTAAGAAAATAAACACTATAGGGAATCGATTTCTAATTAAATTGAGAGTTCTGATTCAACACAGAAAGATCAAATCGTCGATTTCTTAAATTTCTGACTACAGTACTTCCGAACAAATACGAAGTTACAAATATGGCTACATTTTTATGAATATTTAGAGAAGAATTCTGGGGAATTATAAATTTTGTAGCAGTTTCATAGAGTTGTATAATTCCTTGATACAGAAACAATTTGTTCATGAATAATTTAACTAAATTTATAAATAATTGTCTTAAATCGACGACATTGTTTAAGAATAATATTTAAAATTCGGCATTCGAACTCGACCAATACGCGATAACGTTTCAAAAGACATGAAATGGATCAAAAACAGATCATACTTCACCTGTTGTCGATTTCTTCACCGGACCAGAGAACAGAAGATTCCGAAAAGGAGAAAAAATTGGCCCCCACATATTATCCCGATATCTTATAATCAAGGAATTCAGGAGAACAGGAAACTGTGGTTTTCCACACAAAATACTTGTGTATTACACTTCTGGTACTGGCATTGCACAATTATCATGGGAGACCTTTGCACCTTTCGCTTACTACGTCGAAGTGATTTGTTTGTGGTTAGTGGTGACGTCACGCGCTTAACAATGAATAATCTGTTTTGGTGGTAAGCGCGCCAGAAAGAGCATTGTGACGACATTGCATGTACTATGCATGTACTTAGTACATGCAATGTATGAAAAACTAAAGGGTTCACAAGGCTAGATATAAATCACAGTATAAGAAAGGACATGCAATCAAATATAATTAATGTGCAATATCGGCTTAGAAAAAAAACATGGTTAGCAGGATGAAGTATAATTGTGAGAGCTGCAGAGCCGTTAAAGACGCTATATGAACTTTTCAAGAATTCTACATGCACTATTTTGCTTTCTACCCCCCTCTGCGTATAATTTAGGGGGTCTATATATACAACTAACGTGGAATTTCTGTATATAACATCTGTATAAAGCTAGCATGGAATTTCTGTATATAACATCTGTATAAAGCTGACATGGAAGTTCTGTATATAAAACCTATATAAAGCTAGCAATGGAAGTTCTGTATATAACATCTGTGTAAAGCTAACATGAAAGTTCTGTATATAACATCTGTATAAAGCTAGCATGGTTCTGTATATAATATATGCATAAAGCTAGCATGGAGCTTGTGTATATAACATGGTGGTGGGGTGATAACAGACATAGTTTTATCCCATAATTTTTTTTTAAATTACATACTAATAAATTGGTTTACCTCAAAATACAGTCAACCCTCGTTAATGCGAATACTTACGGTGAAAATAATGTGTTAAAAGTAGTTTACGTCATTCGGAAAGCATTTGTGTTAAAATTAGTTCACGTTATCCAGAAAAAATTGTGTTAAAAGTAGTTCAAGTTACCCGAGAAGGATGGGATCTTATAACTTGCATAATTCGACGCCGATATAGGAAACAGTTCATGTTAAAGATAACACGCGCTAAGCGTATTCACGTTAACAAGATTCGACGCTGTATTGTGCTTTCTTAACAAGGCCCTGATATTACATGCTCGCCTCTGTTCGCCATCTTTCAATTGTAAGTACTGTTTCTTCGTATTATTGAAAATTAAATTTGTAATGTACTGCCTTTGGAGAGGTATCCATGTTTTGATAAAATGATGCATAATTTACCACAGCTCACCGTTTTAATGATAATTTTCATTTAAATGTTGTTCTTAAGTATTCTCTTTTGGTTGTGATTCAGTGTCGTATGGAAAGAAGGGGTTCATGGCTTCTCCATTGTACGGCAAAGTATATCGTTTTCCGCAACACCGAATCACTATATTTAAAAATATTTATATATAAAAAAAAAAAGCTTTTTGAACCCCCCTATAATTTTTGAATTGCTAAGCCCTTGTTCCGATTATAACACATCCCACCCCCCCAAGTCATACAATTCATAAAAATGTGGGTTAGTGGGGCTATTGTGTAAGCACAACGATTTAACCGGAGCGGCCTATCTTGGGGCGACAAGTTTCGATTTTAACCAACGCCCAAATGAACGATTCCCTTACAAGAAAAATCTTCTGTGGATACCACAGCTGGCTATGTTAAGTCAAGGGACTTTGAAACTAAATCATTAAACCTTAAATATCTAAGATTTAATGATTTAGTTAACTAGATCATAACATCTTAGATAACTAAATCACAACATCTTAAGGCACTAAATCATTAGACTTCAGATTACTAGGATTTTAGATCACCAGATAATTGTATTTTAAATCATCAGATCTCGATCAGTAAATCATTACCTCGTAAATTACATCATTAGACCTTGATCACAAAATCATTTCATTTTAAATCATACCACTAAACCTTGGATCACAAAACCTTTACGTTTTAAGTCATTGGGTCTTGAATCACAAAATTATTCCATTTTAAGACATCAGAGCTTGGATCACAAAATCATTTTATTTTAATCATCATATCGTGGACAACAAAATCACTACATTTTAAATCATCGGCTCTTGGATCACAAAATCATTTCATTTTAAATCATGTCACTAAACCTTGGATCACAAAATCATTTCATTTTAAATCAGATCACAAAACCTTTCCGTTTTAAGTCATCGGAGCTTGGATCACAAAAGCATTCTATTTTAAATCATTATATCTTGGATAACAAGAGCATTACACTTTAAATCATCGACTTTTGGATCACAAAATCATGGAAGGAAAGTCTATCCAGTGCAAACGTGCAGAAAATAAACAATTATTATATTATATTGTAAATCATCGTAGATTGGATCGCTAATTAATTACATTCGAAATCATCAGGTCTTGGTGCACTAAATTATTGGAATTTAAATTATTGCATATTGGATCACTAGATTATATATCGTTGGATCTTAGATCTTGATCGTAACGTTCAAGTACGTTTCCTCCTTTCTAAGACAATTCAAGATTAATTCCACACACGTAAAGGAAGAAGGGGCGGTCTGGGTCTTTTCAAAGGGAGCATACCTTGGGTTACCAGAGGGCGCGAATCCTTGTTTATTTGGAGGCGCGAGTCCTATCGTTCATGAGGGCGCAACGGCCCACGGGCCGGTTAGCTGGCGACCGAAGTCCGCCCCTGAAAGAAAAGATGGGCCGAAAGTAGCGAAGTTTACTATATTATACGTCTTTCAACTGAGAATATAAAGATAAAACAAAATGTCTTATACCATGAGTGCCGACAACATAAAAATATTGGATGGACAATATACCAGTAGAAGGCAGTTTGTTTAGAATTGGAGGGGGACATGGAACCCTAATACCAACGTAGGGGGGGACGGGTCCCCCTGTTCCCTCCGCTAACGGCGCCCGTGTCTAACACGTGAAGAACAGGACTCACGGAAAAGCAGATTCCCTCATGCGCACAAGCCATGGAAAATATGCAAGTGTTCAGACGAGAGATTGGTGAAATCAGTCACAAATCGAATCAGTGTGGCAAGTTTGCCATCTCTTAGAGATGGGCGGAGTCCTTCATTCCTTCGTTTAAGGAGCGGTTTTGCTCAACTCTAGTTCAGACAGCATGTTGAGAGTCAGCTGAACTCAACTGTCGTGCGGTAAGTGAAATAGAAGCGTTTACAAACGATCAAAGAATTAACTGTTAGAAACAAATACAATCTTTTAGCTTTCATTAATAAAGCTGAGTATGTAACATCAGATACAGATACATTTTTGAATAAACCGCTTGACATAAATAGAATAAAAGCAATCGGACAACTTTGAGCGGTTCGAATAATCTAATAAACCGCTCAAAGTTGCCCAATTGCTTTTATTATTATTATTATTATATATATGTCTCAAAACTTACATTTCCGTTTGTTTTTAGTGCCCATATTTAAACTTTTTTAATTCGATTTCTGGGACAATTTCAACTAAATTTGTGGAATTTTCGGTTTCAATCAACCAAGTTCGAGTGTAATAATGAATTAATAATATGATAAAAATAGAAATAAAATATTAACTTCATATGATTTCGATTCCAACTGTTTTAAAAGAAATGTCAATGTGCCTAAATACATTGTAAAGTGGATTTTTACTACACATTTTAGCTATCATAATGTTTCCATAATTATTATTAATGCATAATTAATAACAATAATTAGTAACAAAGTCCTAAAAATTTTTACTATAAATTTTTTTTTTAATTCGGTGCCATTTCCCATTGGTTACAAGAATTATTTCATTTTAATAAGCATTATTTGTCACATGCATTTGTCACGGTGTGCATTATTTGCGCAAACATCAGTTATTGAAGATTGCAGTGTACTGAACAGATTTAATACTGGAAGTGATCATCGAATGGTGAGATGTAAAGTGCACTTAAATACTAAATTAGAACGACAGAAGCTCATTAGGAAACAAGTAAGTAAGAGGGTGGATCTAATGAAACTGAAAGTAAATACCAAA
>QLNU02014802.1:77969783-77991755 GCA_006491805.2 Dysdera silvatica | reverse complement strand
AAAACTTTATAACAGCAATAACCTGCCAAATATGTTAGCACCGGCGTTTCACGTTCATCTTGTTAAAAATCACTTTCTTCGAGATGTATATCCGGATTAAATGAGTTGTCCCACTGTTTTGCTGTTCATACAAACAATCTAAGTGTTCTGAAAAACTGGTTATGGGCATATTTCCGAAAGTTTGTGATGACAACGTCAAAAGAGATTGAATTCTTAATTTTTTTCTCCGGTTCGTACAATTGCCTGATCGATATGTTGTACTGACCACTTGATAATTGTCTATATTTTCCAAACCGATATTCCAACGGATCTGTTTGAAATTTTCCCAACGAAACGTAATTAATTTTAAGTTCTTGTAAACGATATTGAGTAATTTCCAACATTCCGTGAATTGTGTGAGAAAGAATGGTATGAATTTGGTGTGAAAGTTTATGAGGAAAATCACCAGATTTCCAAGTATCAAGCCAGAGAATCATCTTCCGCAAAAATAACAATTTAGGGTTATCTGGATTCTCGAATATTAGAGGTGTTTGGAAATTATCTTTAAGTCTCTGTCCTTTTAATGGTGTTTTCACATTGACAGGTTTCTTCCAGGTTGATACGATATCTATAAATTCAGCAGTTTTTGCAGAATTTTCTATTTTCGTTCCAAATTTCAATAGGACCTCTTTTACAAATGGATTGAAAACTGTTAAAGATAGATTGACATTCTGACGTTCAAAAGTAGTTGGAAATAATGCTTTCAGTGATTAGGAATACCCAAATTTTAATAATTTATCGTGTTCCAATTGATGCAACAATATTAAGGAATTGAAATTTGCAATTTTTATCCCACCAGTCCGGGAAGGTTAAGATCTTGTTATTCTTAGGATTCAATCAATTATTTTTTATACATTTTAGTAGATGAGCAGAGTCGTATATGAAGAAAATAGGTCGTGTGTTGTCACATGGATGTGGATAAACGAAGCTTGATTTTTTTTGGTGAAAAATTACTCATAGCTTTGCCATTGAGTGCATTGTTATCACTGATAATAACAAAATACTTTGTAGCCCATCTCTTCTAATTTAGTGACAATTGTTCGAATACGCTCAAAAAAAGTGTCACTGCTGATGGTTGAAGTTGGAAATATATAAATAACTTCTTTTAACTTCGATGTAACGCTGGATATCATGAAAGCGTAAGCTGATGTAGCCGAAGAAGAGTTGTTACATGCATTCCCTACAATATTTCCACCTTTGAAGTCCAAATAAGGTTGAATATGAATTTCATCCATAAGTAGTATGACATTTTTTTTCATACTTTTCTAAAAATCTGAAATAGAGCGTGCGTACACGAGAAACAATTTTCTATCTTCATCGGTTAGATCGGTTAAAAATTTATTACAAACAGTTTTTATTTTTGACGGATGAGATAAAATCAGTGAACTATAATGCCGTAAATATTTATGTGCATGTGAGCTTATTGAGTACATAACCGATGAAAAAAACCATTGAATTTTCGGAATAACGGTATCTCTCTTTTGAATTAACGTGAAGTTTTAACTGTTCTGAAAGAAAGTTAATAGAAACACGTTTATTAATGTCATCACACTCTACTTCAACCAAGACATTTATTAAATGATTTACAATTTGCTTAAAGCGATTATTATCATAGTTGTCCGAAGAATGTTTCATTGATATTTCATTTATAAAATTCAAACAATTTTCAATAACGTCCAACTTATTAACATGACAGGGTGTTTTGATTTGATTATTATCAACAAAAATTTCTTGGCCATATAAATACTTTTCCATCTTCAGATGTGAATGTATTACAACAGCGTAATTTGTAGTAGGTCCTGGATTAAAACCAACTTTGAAAAAATAACCTTTGACTCCTCAATGGGTTCCAACCAATTTTGTTTATGGGGCAATGAATCCAGGATTTCTAGCAGCTTATTAAAGTTTTGAAAAGAAATAGATTCCTGATGAGCAATGAATTCAGCTTCGCTTTCTTTGATAGCTCTCAAACTGGATTCCTCAGTTTCACGAATTTTATCTTCCCTGCTTTTACGAACGGTGGGACAAGTTTAGGGCAATTTGGAAATATACTTGGTATAGCACCAACTTTTAAACGGAGGCGTTTCGTAGAAAAGGTAGAACACTCACCAGTTTTCTTGTTGAATTTCGACAGATTCTGGATGATATCGTAGTTTTGAAAATGAAGTTTGCAGACTTCGCTGGGTTTTGACGGTGTAAAGTCCGCCCGTGGATTCGCCTTAAGCCATATTTTTCTTGTATTTTCATCCTTTAGAAAGGAGAAAACCGCCACTTTTGGTGCATCACCATATCCATAATTTCCAGAGCAAGAAGGTACACAGCATCTAAACGGCATTTTGGATTACCTCGTGGTTCTAAACGAATCGTTCTGGACACTCGTTAAACGTGTTGCTTGACGAAAGCTTTTAACATCTGAACTCTGTAATATTCTACAAATGTTATATAATAATAGCTAACTGCAACCACACTTACTTTTCGGTAAAATAGGATAAAAAAACAAAACCACGTAATTTCGTACGCTATGCTAAAGGTAATCCACTAGTAGCCGGCCATGTCGAGATATTTGTTATGACTACTAGTTAGCCAGTCACGTGATTGAAACGTCAGAGCTATCTGGCCTTTATATCTCGGTGGTAACACCTTGTTCTGGGCCAATACATAAACTCGGCACTAGTAGAAGAGCGCACATTTGAATGATTAAAATCTATAGGCATCAAATGTTATAATTACTGTTTTTTAGTTATTATAAGCATTTCTGCACCAAATATTAACAGGTACTGGCAGTACCGGATTATCACATAGACAAACTAAGCAAATGTCGGGCCCGTTTTTTTTTTAAGGGCCCGGCGCAGTAAAGACTCAACACTACTTCAAAATTGTAGCCAATCGCATCTTGTCACCAGGTAGTAATATTATCGAAGCGCGAATTTCCTGGACGTTTTTCATCAATTTTCAAGTTTTTTGTATGTACGTTGATGTAAATATACTACCTGTACCGATTTTATTTTCAAAGTTTAAAATTTAAATTCTGGAACTGAGTTAGCGAGCATTTTCATTGGTCCCACGATCCTCGTCATATGCGGGTCCTAGTGTAATTACACAAGCTTAATTTGTACCACAAGGAGCCTGGGAAAAATTTTGTCTAGGATCTCACGACACTTTACTTCGAACTTGGATCGAGCCGTAACCAAGCTGGGGCTATAGGGGCTCACCCTCCCTGGAAATGTGATCAGTCAACCCTTTAGAAAGTACTTTTTCTCAAAAATCAAATATTGTAGAATTTTAAATTTTTTGTTTTGTACGAAATTGTACATAACAATGGAAATTGTTCTTTGACGTTAAAAATGTATTCAAAATAGCTTTCTATGGTAAATATTGCTTTTTTACACACACACACACACACACATATATATATATATATATAATGCTTTCACAAGAGGTTTCAGGTCTCATCATACGTAATAAAGATGAAATGGAAATTATCAGAGATAGGTATAATATAATTTATTTACTAACATTGAATATATTAATAAAATACATCAAAACATTTACGAATTTTAAGCCCCCTTGTAGCTTTCTGAGCCCCCACTCATAACAAATGTTTAGCTACTATCCAGCCTTCAGGGGCGGACTGAACCGCCGGTGCGCCCTCATGGGCGATAGGACTCGCGTCCTCCGAAAATCCAAGGTATGCGCCCTTTAAGAGGTCTTAGTACGCCCCTGCCTGCCTTGGGTACTGGGTAGTACAGTGGTCAGGACTTTGTATGTTGGAAGGCTGCATTAAGTTCGTCGTAATCGGATAATGCCGCATTCAAGAAATTTTAATCAGATACGGGGACACAGCAATTCAAAAATCATGGAAGCTCATGTAGTTTTTTAACAGCTCATGTGATTTGTCTTTCAACGGAACAATGTAATCTTTTGCTGCTTTTAATATAGAGGCGGGAAATATTTGCCCTGTCTTTTCGTAACCCCGATTAATCGAACTCCGTTTAACCGAAATGGCCAACTGTACTTATTGTTATTTAGTAGATATTCGTTCAATATTTTCGATAAAACTATTCATATTCGCTTTCTAATATACTCGGGTCTTAAGAGACAAGCCAATTCAAATAATAGATATTGAGCATTTAAAAAAGATATGGGTATATTTGTTATATACGTATGGGGTGTATCCAATGATGATATTTCTTTCATCTTTTAAATGCCTTCGTTTAAGACAGATAATTAACATAAAGTAAATAAATAAAAAATAAGATGGACAAAATCATATTAATAAAGGGATTTGGTTTGCAAAATTTTGGATTTTTTCAAAAGGCTGCAGGTTTCCCACCCCTGTGCTGGTACTTCACAGCAGTGGCGGCTCGTCGGGTAATGCGAGTAAAGCGGCACTTCATCTAAAATAATTGGGCGGTGGAACAGTTTTATATATATTTTTTTTAATTTAAATTCCAAATCCTTTTTATTTTTTATCAAATTTAAAATTTGATTAGAAAAATAAAATTCAAAATTTTATTTTGAGCCCACTATTTTTTTTTGAATTTAATTCCTTTAATATAATTGGAATTACATTCAGGAACAGAAGGCTACGTTTTTAAGTCAGCGCTTTAAACGCACCAACGAAATATTGCTCGCCGAGAAAAAGGGACGGATGAAGCGACGATAGAAATTCAGAGCTTCGCTTCAAAACGGAAATGTTTTGCGAACATGGTTACCATGGCGATGGAATATTTACGGCGAAAGCAAGTACTGTCAGAGAAGAGAAATTTTTATCGCATCATCATGTCAGCTAGTATTGCCAGATCAGAGGTTTTACCTCTGAATCTAGAGGTTTTGCATGGGGAAAAAGGTAAAAATTACCAAAACAGAGGTATGGCTTGATCAGAAATAAAAATTGAGATTTTTGATTACCACAGAGGTTTTTAGAGGTAAAAAAAATTCTGTGGGGGCTGTTACTGGTAAAAGAAAAAAAATTTAAATGAAAGAATTGAATCCAACTTTGATTCAAACTACAAACAGTTTAGTGTTATATCTGTTAGAATTATTTAATTACCCTGAAGTATTTCGAGGCACGTTGAGTGGTAACAGTAGAAGCGTGTAATTTCGTTGTGTTTTTGTTTCTTAAGGGGACACAGGACCTTTAAATCTTTAAAAAATCGATTTTTTATTTATTAGTTTAAAAAATAATATCGATTTTTGGCAGTGTTTTAAAACAAACCGCATCAAAATTCTTCAATTACTTCTTGCACTATTGTATAAAATAAAAATAACTATTACATGTTACCTTGTTACCAAGTTCCAACTTGAACGCTCTTTTTCTCAAAATCACTTTTTTTAATATTGCGCGCAGATATTTTCTGGTTTTAAGTTAAAGCTGATGCCTTTCTTGGAAATTTGTGTGTGTTTATGTGTGAATGAAATGTTTATGTGTGATAATGGGAACCGTATCATTTACAATGTGAACAGAAGATATATACACATTAATAAGCCTGTGAAATGAGTAAATTCCGCCTTTCTTTTCCCCCTTTCCTTGCAATTATATGCTACACTGTACCGCACCATGATCGTTTTAACACACTAGAAGAATAGGAAGAAGCTTGCTAGGAAGGATGAGACGTCCTTTCCACTTTCCTCACGTGACTAATGAATTACGTTTAACATCACGTGATGTGGAGCCGCTCGAAGAGCAGCCGTTAAACTGGGGACACTGCTGTGTCCATCTTTTATATAGTTTAAACTTCAGATATGCGCACTATGCTACAAGTTCTCAAACCGCCTAGGAAATCAATATTTCCGTTACTTGATTCGTTAGGTTAAACCTAATAGGTTCAGCACAATGTAGGCATTTCCTTCGTATTGGTGTCACATTAGAACCCTACATTTTCCGGAATCAGATATCTTTGATAAAAAAGAATTTTTAAGTAAGGAAAAGCCCATTCCTATGTTAAATGTAACTAAAGTTGTAAAAAAAAAAGGACAAAGTATATAATCGGCATTTTAAGATTTCGTGGTATTCGGAGTTTGAATGGCTGTGTGGGAGTTATTATTTAAATAAACTTTTTTGTATGCCATGTTTAATCATTGGTGTTAAATCAAATGTGTGGAATAAGAGTGGTTTCAATGATTTTGGTAACGTTACCCGTGCTCTTCACAAACATGAAGGTTTTTTTACCATGTGGATTGTACATTATGTTTTTCAAACTTAAAAAAAAATTTAAGTGGTACCGAGGATGCTTTAAAAGAATACTTTAGGCAATATATATTAAACGCTTCAACGAGAATGTGCAGCTTAATAGACGTTTCATTCAATTGCCCGCCCATTCGTGCTGTTCTTTACTTGGGGAAGCAAGAATTAGCATTTCATGGTCATCACAAAGATGTAACCTCCACTAATCATGGTAATTTTAAAGAATTGTTAGAAAACTGCATTTCGATAAGCCCTGTGGACATTCATGAGCACTTTTGAAAAATCACACCCATGTTTGCCGGCAATTCTAAGACTATTCAGAATGAAATAATTGACTGCATTTGGCAATATATCAATGAACATATCGAAAAAGAAATAAAGGATTGCATTTTTTTCTATACAAGTAGACGATTCCACAGATATTGTCCAAAAATCTCAATGTAGTATCATAATTAGGTATGTTATTGCTGGTGAAAATTTAGTGGAAAGATTTTTGGGATTTTATGACGTCAGTTCCAATCGGACTGCCGAAGCATTGTTTAACCTTGTATCAAGATGCCTCGAAAAATTTAACTATAAATCAAAACTTATAGGATTACGTTTTGATGGGGCAAGCGTAATGTCAGGGCACTTAAATGGTCTTCAGTCCAAAATTAAAGAAGTAGCACCAGAAGCAGTTTTATTGATTGTTTGGCACATCGTCTGAATTTAGTGCTACAACAAAGCTGCAACAGCATTTCACAGTGTCGCATATTTTTTGCAACTGTAAGCGGCATACCTGCATTTTTTCATCATTCTGCCAAACGAACTCACGTGGTCGATACAGTCGTCGGAAGACGAATTCCTACTTCTGTTATTACGCGATGGACATCAAACTCTAAAATGTTGAGTGTTATAAATAAAGAATGGGATTCTTTAAAAGAAGTATTTACTGAGATTATGAACGATCCAACCTCCGATCAAATTTCGCATAAGCAGAGTGTCGGCTATTTAAATATATTTAACGACTTTGAATTTTCACTTTTGGTTGTTGTTTTTTAGCGATAATTTTGGACTTACGGATGTTCTCTTCAATGTACTACAAAATAAGTCATTTGACATTAATTTTTGCATCTCACAAATTAAAAATACGCAAATGGTCTTAAACAGCAAACTAAATGAGGATACGTTCATAGAAATTTTCGAATTAGTGACTTTGAAAACAACAGTTCCAACTGAAAATCGTAAGGGACAAAAAATCTCAACAATTGTCTACAGAGGAACTAAGCAGTAGAATTATTCAAATATCTTCTGATTTTAAAACTACCTTCAATTTGTTAAGTCTTAAAAAATTTATTTTTACACTTAATAAACCCACTTGTAAAAAATTGTCAACTTCTTCAATAAGTCCTTCCAGTGCAGAAAAGCGATTTTTTAATTCCAACTTGAATGCCTCGGTATTTTCTTTTAATTTCTTTAAATCCACCCTCTTACATACTTGTTTCCTAATGAGCTTCTGCCTTTCTAGTTTAGTATTTAAGTGCACTTTACATCTCACCATTCGATGATCACTTCCAGTATTAAATCTGTTCAGTACACTGCAATCTTCAATAATTGATTTCTTGTTTGCCAGGATATAGTCAATTTCACTAGTTCCCCCATTTGGGTGTTTCCATGTCCATTTTCTTTGCGGTTTCTTCTTAAAAAATGAATTCATGATGCTAAGATTTTCAGCTTCTGCAAATTCGATGAGTTGATCGCCACGTTCATTCCTTTCCCCATATCCGTATTTACCAACCGATGTCTCTCCTTGTTCCTGTTGTCCAATTCTTGCATTGAAATCCCCCATGATGAGCTTGATATGTTGTTTCCCTTTGGTGTGTAACTCTTTGATTTCTTCATAAAATTCTTCAACCTCTTCGTCGGTATGGCTTGATGTTGATATATATATATACCATGACAAATACAATTATTTCGCTGGAAAACAGAAATTTATTAGCTATTTTTTCGGCTTCTTTGTGGGGTGGAGGAGGGGCTTGCCGCTTCACCCGTTCTTGAAGTCACGAGCCGCCACTGCTTCACAGTTGACCAATATTTAAAGTCATCATTGTTATCAATGACCTTTGAAACTAAAGTCCATCAATAGACGTTCCTTGATTTTATATACGGAGTGTCTCAGCATCCAGGGTTACAAACATCTAAAAGGATACACCTAAACGAACAATATTCGTCCGAAAACCTAGGATCACAAACCACTCACAGCACTAGTTTTAAAGCTGTCCAGCATCTCAAGTGTAGATAATTAGGACACATTTTGTGCTTTTCCTGCACTGGTTGTCACTATTTGTGCATGCTGGACGGTTTTAGAACTGGCGCTGTGAGTGGTTTGCGACCCTAGGTTCTATGACAAATATTGTTCGTCTAGGTCAGTGGTTCCCAACTCAATTTAAGCCGCGGATCACTTTTCCACTTCAATTGTACCCGCGGACCACTTTGAAAAATTCTTACGAGTTGGCTGCAAGACCTTAATAAAAAAGGGAACTGGGTCTTTTTTGGGGAAAATGTGTTTGTACAATCGTTCTTTAGTAAAAATAAATAAATAAACAGAAAAAGAAATAATAAAATCTAATAATACAGTCAAACCTCGTTAAGACGAACACGCTTAAGACGAATTACTTTTAATACGAACCGTTTTATGAAATTCCGTCAGATTGTAAAATACTACAAATATGCAATCAATTTCATTTTTATATTTAATAATTTTTTAAAATAGTGACCAGTCTTCAGACCACTGGTCTAGGTGTACCCTATCCCTCCTACATGTTTGCAACCCTGGTGCTGAGACACCCTGTATTGTAAACTCTCCCATTAAGTACTTCCAAGGTACTAAGAACGTCGCTAAGCAAAACAGACGTTAATAAGAATACGTATAAATCAACGAGGCATCTGCCGGGCCCGTAAAATGCCGTCGTTAAGAAGAAACAGTCGTAAATTAGAAGGACGTTATTGAAAGAGTGTACTGTATTTCCAAATTGGTTTTTGTTCTGTTTTAAAAGAGAAAAGGATATGCTATCGTAAGGTAACGTCATTCATGTTCCTATTTGATACCCTAAACGGTATAGTGGTTCATATTCTACATCAGATGTTTTCTGTGTGATTTTTTAGGTTAATGACATAATCATGTAAATTTGGTGAGAAGTTTATAAAAAATTTTTTTATATAATTTTATATAAAAGGTACATAATATACAGGGTTCCTAAGAAAGTCTGAATGAAACTTTTAAAACACCAGAAAGTATTAACTGAAAGTGACATTGAAACATACATTGAAACTTCCGGAACACCTTACTTTGTGGCAGTACGTGTACATAGTGCATGTAAGCCGTATGTTTTGCTTACTAACTGAAGGATGCTCTACAACTTCCTAATTGAAAATATTTCCTCATCTTCATTATTTTTCGAAATAAAATTTTTAACTTCCTCAATTCGCCACCAGGGGCGCTGCTATTCATCTCATCTGATAGTGCATAGTCATTTTACTATACCAATACCTAACTTTCTTTGCAATATCTGTCTTGGTTCAAAAGTTATTGGCCGCATCCGGTCTTTCCTAGGAACCCTGTACAATTATGTAAACTTCTCGAAGCACTTACTAGACAGGAGGCTGAGCCACCCCATGAAAATATACCTCCCCACTCGTAGAAGATATTTTTGATTGTAATTTTTTTTTTTTAATGCAAGAATGGGAACTGTTCTACGATGTTAAAAATACATTGAAATAATTTTTTTTATGGCAG
Organism: Dysdera silvatica; assembly: GCA_006491805.2. NCBI lineage: Eukaryota > Metazoa > Arthropoda > Arachnida > Araneae > Dysderidae > Dysdera > Dysdera silvatica. The sequence goes on along the minus strand of QLNU02014802.1, from coordinate 77,981,754 downwards.
AACTTGTGAATGTTATGTTTTTAATACAATTTAGTTCCCACAGTATGCAGAAGGGAAATTTTAGCATACCTCTACAAAAGTTTTCAATGCAATATTTGTTATTGGTTGTGTTGTGAGCGTGATTGGGAAAGTTGGCCAAAAGAGAGAGCAGCTCTGTTTGGTTCCTGAATTAAAAGTGGATGATTTTTTGGAATATTATAGGCCTGTGCAGCATAAAACACAATTTTGGAAACATATCTAACATTTCGAGGTCATATTTGACCTCGAAATGTTTGGTATTGTATGTCTTCAGTTTGGTGAATAATCCCCTGGGACAGGACTAACTGCTTAACAGAAGCTCCTCATCACGACTAAAGATGGTGAATCAATTTTTTGGGGGGGTGGGAGAGGGCGTGCACTCCATTTCCACTCTTTTAATCATTCACTTGAGAAGTGGATCATTTTGGGCCATTCAGTAAATGAGAACGATCATTTAAAAAAAAAGGAGTAGTCATAAAATTGCTGTTCTCCATGTGTGTGCACACACCATGACAAATTTGAAAATGAATAAAATTATAGAAAGTTCACCATAACCTTGTAATTTCAAAAGTTAAAATAATGGTCCTTGCATACACCCCAAAATTCCTCTTAATCTGGTTCTTTCGTCTCTGGGACTCTTTATCAACCAATGGTGTAACTGGGGAGGGGTGGCTTAGTCTTCCCTAGAAAAAATTTAGCTTCCAGGCCAGCTATCTCAATGCTAACGACAATTACCCATGCTCTCTACTCTGGCCAGCCGCAAAGAAAAGAGTAAGATCATGCCCGCCCCCTGCCTCCGGTATCAAAACACATTATTTTCTCTAAGGCTGCATCACATTATCATCTTTAAAACCATTTGAGCCCCCATCAGGGCCCGACTTAGAAATTCTGGGACCTGGGACGGACATTCATGAAGGACCCTCCCCCCTTACCTCTCACGTAACCCCATGATAAATTTCTGATTACTATATTTATTATTATTATACATATGAGTGAATCAATTTTACTTTTAAGACCAAGGTACATAAAACACAATACCTAGGTATGCTTTCCTGCTCTTAAGGGAAAGGAGCCAATAAAGGATTTTTTTTAAAATCCTGAAAAGTCTCTGAACTGCGCATAAAACAAATATTAAAATCTTTACAAATGTACTGGACTAAATCTAAGATTTAGGAGGCCCCTGATTTGGAGGGGCACTGGCCCTCATAATTTTTGAATTGCTATGCTACTGCCCTGCCCCAACATTACGAAAAGGAATAGACATTTAAAAGAAAAGCAAGCAGCTGATTCATCAATTCTTTATTAATAATGCTTCCTTAAGCATGATACATAAAAGAAGTCAATGACATTTTTTTCCTTAAAGTCATTTTTTTTTCTTTTCAACTTAAGGTTTTTGTCAAAACCACTTTGCTAAGTCAGCAAACCAGTGGAGAAAATTAAACACCAAGGAAAGGATGATTAAATGGAAAACTTAACAAAAACAACTCCGAAACATCCGTGTATTCAATAATAAATTAACGCTAACCAATGGCACAGCATGACTTCAAAAGTGGGCATCTCTGAGTGTTCGCTTCCCCCTCCCCTCGAATAAAAAAGTTACAATTCATACACACATCATCATTACGATTACATATATGAATTATAACCATTTTATTAGGGTATGGACATTTGATAGTAGCCCACTTGTGAAGTTGTGATATGCTACTGACGCTAAGAAGACAACACAAAACGACTTACATTAGAACAATGTTAACCAGCATAAAGAAATAATTGCGAAATCATTTCGTAAAACTTAACAAAACATAATTCTAATAATAAAAAAGAGCAATTGCAATCTGGTGAACAAAAATTCAGTAGGCTATTGAACTTCAGTAGATTATTATATATATTAAACTAAAATTAATAAACATAACGAATGTATAACATGATTACAATGCTTGTTTTCTTCACAAGCAGTAACAAAAAATATAGGATTTTTATAAATCTTATATAAATGGTTGCTTAAAAAAAAACATAACAATAAAGGCACCGAGATTTTGAAATGGATAAGACGTAATTCCAGAATGTTGTCAAAGACAAATTCATCTCATAATGAAGCTAGAAAAGAAGAAACAAAAACATGGTTACAATGCAAAGAAACGGATATAACTAAATGGCAATTTTACAATTACAAGAGAACAAATGGTTAAGACGACATTTCATTCCAGGCTATGTGATAGAACTGAGTTCAGACTCGCTTTTTTTAGGCCTGAGCCTGAAATTCTTCATGGGAATGTGAACCCAAGCCCAAAGTTTCAAATAGAACTTCAACCCCTTGATGTACGATTTAAATTAAAAATTTTTTGCTAAACTACACTATTTAATTTTCTTCGAATTTTCATATACATGTATTTGTACAATCCTTGAAAACGAATCGCATAGCTGTATTCCTGGGAGAATTTCGATATTGAAAAGTCAGTTTTTAGCTTAGTCTCACTCATCAAATGGGCTAAGGCCTGTCCAAGCCTGAAAAATAATATGAAATACAGAGCCTGTTTTGGGCCAGGGCTCAGCCCGTCTCACCTACTCCCACTATGGGAATTATCACCATATAGATGATTCAATTTCACACCATGATGACTGACCAATGAAGCTCTCCAAAGGGAAAACAGAAATGCAACTAGTACATGTCTTCAAAACAAGAACAAAACTAATCAGCAGTGCTTTTATGTTGTTTTAATGATACTCCATACAGTATGGAATGAAATGCTTAAAGATTAATGTTTGTATATTTTACATTCCAATCATAGGCGTATGCAGAAAGTTTGTAAGGAGAGGGTTATAGGCTCAATGGGGAGGGGTTACAGAGCTACAACTCACATATTCCTATGTTAAATATACAAAATTTCATTGCAATGGTGGGTTACAACCCCCATCAACACCCCCCACCTTACACCAATGATTCCAACATTACGCTACGAGTTACTAGGAATGAGACTGATAAAGTATTGTGCGTTCGCGCAGACCTGACGCCTGATACCGTTAGCAGAAGGGTTAGTCCATTGCAGTTTAGGGAAGGGCGTCTTGCCGAAACTGGTTTTTCATGTGGGAAAAACCAGTTCCTCCAAGACGGCCTTCCCTAAACTGCAATGGACAATACAATGAGATAATTTGCTTGTTTGCTGTGATTTCAACAAGAGATGCCATCCTCATCCACCCTCTTTTTCTCCTAAACGAAAAGCTCTAGCTTGAGCTAATAAACGTGGGTGTCGGAATTTTCATATTAAAAGCAGTTCAAGTTATCTAGAAAGGATTGCATCGTGTTACTAAGATATTCATTTTGGTGAGGATTTAAGAAGTAATGTGTGTTAGAAGGAATTCACCATAAGCGTGCTCACATTAATGTGGTTTAATTGTATGAATAAAGTGAAAATATACAAAAACATTTTCTATCATATTGTAAGCTTTGCATCATTTCGAAATTTTTTATTTTGCGGTCTATTATTGTTCATATTTTGAATTAAATAAGCATAGAGGGAAGGGGTGTAAAATCAGTTTAACATCACAGTTCATCACACACGCTCTCTCTCCTCCTAAAATTGCAGTAGTTTGGCTTGTAACATAGTATTTAGGCGTCTCTTGTATGCTTGTAACACTATTTGTACCCATTTTGCGTCTCTGTAAGCTGTGTTTTGGACTGCATTTGGAGAGAGGAATATTCCATGCTCTGATTGGTTGCTTTCAACTTGATCAATGTGGTGTGGCCTAAAGTAATGTTAAGATTTACAGATATATATTGATTCAACATTTCCACTATTAAGGCATAACTCAAAGTCTATCCAAACTAACAGCAAGGGGGTTTACCCCAAAGTATGGGGAAGGGGGGTCTCTTCCCACTAACCGTTCTCTGATTCAGGTAAGAGTAATTTGTTTTCAGGTGTGTATTTTGTAAAAAGTAAATACTAACCCAAAAAACACCAACAACATTTCTAACATGGCGGAAGGTGACTTCACCCATTGATAGCTGGCAACTAGGTGAGTACTTACTGTTTTCCATTCCACTGAATGACTTTTCACAAGCTCTACAGTTTCAAATTACAGGCTTATCTGATACTTTTTTGGTAAAGGCTCCCCACAAGACAATCACTGATTCAGGAAAATTATTGTGCCCAAAAAAATCCTCTCTTAACAACATTTCCAATATGGCAGAAAGCGACTTTGCCAATTACCAATCGGGTCTAGCAACATTGCAAAAAACAAAACAGAAGAAAGAAGGCATGTGATAAACTATGCAATTTCACTCAAAATCTTATAAGTGCTTACGACCTCCATAGGCCTTAATCCAGCTCTGCACTCCACCATATAATGAATAAAAATATACCAAAATAAGAATGGAATAAATAATATATAGAATATCCTACATATCCAGTTATGCAACGATTTCAAGCATTTACAGATTTGGCCAAAAATTAATGTAATAAATTAGAAATGTGTTATCGGTGCAGAACAAGAAATAATACTTACAGGTTTCACAGACTATCACTATCATTTGGCAGGGTATATAATACGGCAGCATCATCTAAAAATGCTTCAAACGGATCCTTTTTGTTCATATCGACCCATCGCCTCCATAGGAATTCGCATAAGTAGTCGTACAGCTGGTCCGGTTTTTTCCCATTTTCAATTTGTGGAACATATGACTTTATGAGCCGCCAAATTTTCTCGATGCCAACATTACGGACTCCATGCTCAGGAGCTGTAAAAGTAAACATGTATCAAACATATAATTTACTCAATATGACCAAACATATTCCACCCAAAAGCGGGACGATGATTCCAGGTGGAAAAGAGGTTTTGTTAGAAGGATTGAAAAGAGCAATAGGCAGTTACAGACATTTATTTTTCATTTAAATCAGTTAATTTTAACACATACATTTATATAATTCACATTTAGTCTAGGTTAAGGCTGAATTATATAAATATACAATTATGTAATTCAACTTTCCGTTTTTTTAAAAGTATTTCCAAGGACTATAACATTGCATAAAAGTCTTGGCATCTCAAATTGAAATTAATTTTAAGTAGAAACATTCACTTTAAAATGGTAACTCTAAGTTGGGTCTTCTCCGCTATCAATACTTAGCCCATTGGAGAAAACACTTGCTAAACTGCTACATTATTTTTTCACGATAACAGTATATATTCTACATATTTGCAAATGTGCTGATAGTTAATAGGCTTGTTTTAAAAATGTATAAAAGCTTAGACTTGGCATTTCGACGTTCTTAGTTAATTATATAAATTAATCAGATGGACTTATCAGATTTGGTTTGCCGCCACGCTGGTGGCAGAAACTAATAAAAGTTTTGTGTCATTTAGGAAATATTACAAAATCATGTTTTGAATTAATTAGGACTTAAAAAGTTTGACCTCAAGTCACTGTTAAATTTTTCCAGCCAGTAGATTGAGAAGTTTTGAAAATGGTCCTTTATTAAAAGCTATTGGTGACCTCAGTTATGGCTTTTCAACAAACTCTGCTCGTATCCGAAAACATTTTCTACAATGAACTTTTAAAAATGTCTCGGCCTTTACATGGCGATCTAGTTTAAAGAAAATAGTAAATGCAGATTCCATAACTTTTGTTTGCATAACGATGCTATTGCATGCAAGTTCTGTTAAGCTTTGATGAATATTCTCAAGTTGTTTGTTTATTCGCAATAAATTAAAAAATTGTTTGGGTTTGGAAACAGCAGCAAAACTGATATTTTGCTATAGACTGCTTCATGGAAAAGATGAACTTGAACGGTAAATTTGGTGGAATGTAACTTTTGAATAAATACTGGAAACATCATAACTTATTTTACTTTAAAATATCCATTTCACTATTTGTCACATTTTGATAAGTTTTTAATACATAAAATAGTTATTTTCTAAATTTCTGCCAGTTATTGTCACTTTTACAGAAGAAGCTAGTTTCTGTTATGCTGGTTTTTACCACCTTGGCAGAAACTTGCCAATCCCGCAGATTATCCTCCAAAACAGGTCAATTATGAATCCTCAGACTTGGCGACCACATCCCATGGCGAGATTTAAGGGAAGTTAAGTGAAGCCAATTCATCAAAACTCAAGGTTGCTGTAAATTTGTTTCATATTTACTGAAAGAGGTGAAAACCAGTTTTTTGATGAGTATAGATCGTAAATTAATGTGTTTTGGTAAAGTAGCTTTACTCAACTTCCCTTAAATCTTGCCACGGGCCGTCACTGCTACACCCAAAGTGAAATGGGAATATCGTACATACTTGAACCCCATTGAAAAAAAAAGTGGTACCTCCATAACATAGGATACTTAAGGACGGAGAAGGAAAGCTTCAAAAACAAATCAAGGTTGCCAGAAACACCTGACCAAGAAACCACATCTGGAACGAAATCACCCGGTGGACATAGTGTACAGTAATGCCAAGTTATGTAATTGAAGTCTATATCATTGTTCAACTGTATATGTACATTAAAAACACAAGTAATATCTCATTTCGTACGCAGCATTAAACACAAGGATAAGGATCATGTGTCATGTAAGATATTATTACCCTTCTCAGGGATAACACAATTGCCAAATAATGGTCAACACACAAAGCATTTGAGATGAGTTCTTATGATTTTCTGAGGGGAATTCATTATAGTTAATAATTTCGACACCCAAGTTTGCGTTCAAACTAGAGCTTTCAGGCACAGGAGAAAAAGAGACATCATCCCCAATCTACAATATGACAGGGTTTGAAATTAACTTTTTAAATCTTGTGCACAAGTGCATCCAAGTCTGGTGTACAACTAACAGAATAGAAAGTAAACCTCAACATTAAAAATGGGAAAAATGTAAGTATAGCAACTATATTTAAGCATGTAAACTACAACAAAATGCAACTTTTCAAAATAATTGAACATTCGTATGTAATAAAAAAAAATTCAAAGCAAATGCAGACACATTGAGAAAATTATATAAAATTATTCCGTAGTTCACTATTCTTGAAAAATATAGCCATAGTTTTGAATAGTTAGGTGCACTGCGTGCACCCAAATTAAAAATTTACATGCATGGATAAAATTTCATGTGCACAGTGCACCCGCTAATTTCGAACCCTGCAATATGGATAATCATGTTTATCCAATACGAAGACTGCAAAATTTGCTTGTAAAGAACAGAGCGATGAAAATTTAAGAACACAACTGTCTCTCATGACAAAAGAACAGTAAAGGTCATGTTTCATTAAACATGGAGTGTTATTCCAGATTATGCATTCCTAGGAAAATTTCGCCAACTTAACATGTGGGCCAATGAGTGTCGGCAGTCGGGCCATGATGGAAAAACGTCATTTTGGTAAGATTATATATTCTTGAAAGTTTTTAAAATGATGAGATTACAGGATTTTTTCCCTCTTGCCCTACACACGTTTTCATATTTCTCGGCCAAGACTGGTTGAAATCATTCTCGAAAACATTCAAGAAACTCAGCCATGCAGAAGCCTTGACTCAGTGGTTATGTTGGAAAAATAAAGTACTGAATGTTAATAAAAGATGATTGATGTTATTTTCTTGAGAAAAAATAAGACGATCTTTTACAATACAGTAACTGCTCCCGTTTTAGTGAGTGTTTCCTTCCATCATTTCTTTTACTTGAATTCCATTTTTCTCCTGCTTTCTTGAATACTATTAGGCTTTTTTATTTCTAATTTTAATTCAACTTCTGTTTTTTCTCTAAATTAATCTTTTTTTCCATGGACGGCAGATAAGCAAAGTTAAAGATGAGTTATTTAAAAAAAAACCGAACCACTGTAACAAGTTTTCTATTGTTTTTGATTCAAAAGAATAACCACAGAGCTGCCAAGCCTCCCCCCCCCACTCCCATCGATAAACCATGTAGTGGGGCTCTGTACCCTTTTCATTACACAGCCATAGCACTGATATCGAGACATTGTTTTTTACTATTTTTCTTTAAAAACAGCAACCACTGGGCTGCCTACGAAAGGGCTTTTCTCGTTGATGCACTGTGAAGCATGTTCCACATCACAGCAACGATGTTCCGCTAAACTACATTTCATTATGCGGACATATATGACATCAACTTGCTCGTTTGCATAATTTAAGTGTTTCTCAGTTAAAAAGAAGAAAAAAAAAGATGTAAAAATAAATTTTGAGGAAAATTAAACCTGGAATAAAAAAAAATCAAAACTGTATTTCCATTTGGGTAAAAAAGTAGAAGAGAATAAGGATTAGGGCACGGGTCAAAATTAACTTTTTAAATCAGGTGCACAAGTGCACCCAAGTCTTACGACTTACGTGCATAAAATACTAGTTATGTGTTTAAGTAACAGAATAGAAAGTAAACCTCAACATTAGAAACATGTAAAATGCAAGTGTAGCAATTATATTTAAGGATGAAAGCTAAAAAAAAAAAGGCAACTTTTCAAAATAATTGAACATTCGTTTGTAATAAAAAAAAAAATCGAACCATAAGAAACCAAATTAAAATCATCTCAATAATGATGTAAGAAACATTAGAAGACCACATTCAAAGCGAAATTGCCAAATGTCATAAGGGATGCATAATGAATGGGAAGTAAAGCCAAACATGGTCCCTGATTCATTATCAGATAATACTGCATTGCTGCAGTTTAGAACTGTTCAGTCTGCTTCTTCCAATGGTAGCAGTAGTATAATAGCTTGGTTATAGACACACATGATAATCTGGCTGTTAACACTTTACCTATTACTTGCACCTATATATATATAGCTTATTAATAGGCTTCTGGTAGGAAAAGTGTTAAGCAGAGATTAACCTTAGAGCAAAGAATTGTATAATTTAAGAAAAACATACCCGAAAATGTGATGTGACAGTTATTAACAAGATGAAAGTAACCTGGACCTAACACTTCTTTAGGATCCCAACAGCTCACATGTATCGTTGAACCCGAGTCGACGTAATCTTCGATGATTGGTATTAGAACGCTTCCATCTCGCTTATTTCGTGGGATGCAGGCGATCGATACACGGTCGCTTTTCCGGCAATAAAATCCAAGAATCGTTTGCCCTTCCATGCTCTTCTTTTTGAATAACTTCTCACCAATGAGAATCTCATCCATTTCAATGATGCTGTGTTCCCCACCAAGTTTCACCGCCATTTGTCTAGACATGGCATCCATGCAGACTTCCCTGCAGTAACTATACCAATCAGAAACTGTCGTCGGACTCGTACACCCTGCAGTGAAAGACGACTCATGAACGGCTAAACTGAACGGAAAATTTGTAGCAAAGCAGTATGTGAGCAACAGAGATTTGCGAATTGGCAATTTCGACTTTTCGAACCAAGTACCTGATCTGGCAGAACGCACAATCTGACAAGCTCGTCGGCTACAGCGGAAAACAAAACCAAGTCCTTTATCTGACGAAAGTTTTTCAGAGAATAGCATCTGTTCGTGGCAAACGGGGCATTGTTTTGACTGTGGCAGCAGTTTTTTTTCCTGACAAAACTCGAGGGCCGCCTTATTGTCATTCATATGCAGACTTAGACCTGCGAGAGTCCAGGGGAGTCTACTGGCACTCCCTTCTCGATTTCGAGGAAGAAATGAATTGCGACGATAACGCTTTCTCTTCACGTAAACTTTTTCAATTTCTTCAGTCTCCAGAGTCAATTTTGCCAGCATAGTTTTCCGTTTTTCTCGTATTTCATAACCATCATCATAATCTTCTTCATCCGAATTCCCAAGGCGAGCGTATATAGTTCGCGTCCGTAATTGCTTCGTCACAATCGGGGCTAAATCTTTTTCATTTAATTTCAGATCCCCACTTTCCGTATCGCATTGCTGGGATGGACTGGCTAGGGGCGCAAAATTTTCGGTGGAAAACTCGAGGTTTTCATGTTTCGGAGAAACAAAGTTTACTATATTAAATTTTTCTTCGTTTAGCAATATATTGTCTTCAAATATTTCCATTGTCTTTATTAAAGACTGCGCACTACTTTTATTAACTTCAAAAGTACTCTTCTCAGTTACAGTTCAAAGGATGTTTTTGGCGCCATCACGGAGGTATGAAAACATAGAGAGGTCGCTACTGCTTCAAAGTGGCCATTCAAAGTGAACTGGCCTATGTTTATTTTGCCCGCCCCATAGCCTCCAAAGGATAGAATGACCTACTTTTTTAAAGTGCTTTGTATAAATTCTACAGTGATAATTTATTTTCTTATATAATAATCTGAAAATCGGTCAAAATGTTCATAGACTAGTAAAAGAATTTTATAATGTACATATTATATTTATTTTTCGTCTACAATTTTGGTCTAAAAATTTGTTTGTTTCGCAAGTTTTAAATAGAATTAGTATTGCTTCCATTTTAAGTACAAATGCAGTAAGTTTACATAATATATTTTTTAGGATAAATTCGAGAAAATCTGACGTTCGCCAGATTTAACATGTCAACTGCATCTTACTTTTTAATGTTAAATTTGAAGCCACCGCCCCTACCCCGCCTTTAGAAACTACTTTTAAGCGAACTATCGATTAATCGAATTACATTTCTTAAATCAAAACAAAATCATGGCTGTAGATTTGAAAACTTTTCGTAGTATATTGAGACAATTTAAATGGATTTGCGATAGCAGTCGAATTCCAGGAGAATTTCAGGTGCGTAAATTAATGCAGTGGAACCTCTGCAAAGCGGACACTTCAAAACTTGAGAATTTATCCGCTGTTAGGGAGCACTGGGACTGGAATTGAAAGTGTCCATTTGCTAAAAGTGTCTATTTCGGAGTGTACTGTACAGTAAAATCTCTTAATAGCGGACACATAGGGGCTTGAGTACTTCTCCGCTATTTGGGAATGTTAGAGTACAGCAAGGACTTAAAATTGGGAACAGTGTGTATGGATCTGGAAAAGTCATGGAAATTCGAAGTAAAGAGGTCTAAGTCAGGGAAATTTATATGACAGTGCAGAACACGTACCCTAGTGCTTTTTTTGCTCTTGAAAAGAGTCAAAAGTATTTGGAAATGGGCTTATGATGTCATAGACTGTGTGACGCCACACATACGGGCATCTGGACCTGCAAGGGCATTTTCACGGGTTTTGTCGTTATTTTGACAGTGTTCGTTGCAGGAAATTGTATTATGTGTGAACGCTTAACGTCTATTTTTGTGGATTTACGGTTGAAAGAGAAATGAAATGTGCCGAAGTCAGTTATGCTAGGATTATTTTTGTCCAGATATAAGTGTGCGGAGAGTTTGTGAGCTAGGCCTCCTTTGAAGATGCTTTCCAGTGCTGACACCAGAAAGCATGATGAGGTGGAGGAGAGGGGGTGGGGAAGAAGGGAGTATGGAAAAACCATAGTGAATGAAGAACTGTTCGATTCTACTTTGCAGAATCTATATGGCAGTGTCTGTACAAAAATATACCAGAAAATGTTTCCCATGTTTTTAAACACTATAAAAACCACACATGTCCGACGAAGAGCGATAAAGGTTAGTACCTCTTTTTTTCTTAACTTCACTGAATCGGGACGTCTGTGTTGTTAAGATGACATGATGTAAACAACATGGCAGAAAGGGAGTGTCACTGTTGCCATGCATGTTGGAAACACTTCCCGCTAAAAAGCACTAGGGTACATGTTCTGTACTATGGCCATCCCATATTTTTTTCAGGAGAAAAAATTTTGTTTGCTGAATAGATAACTAAAACTTAAAAAAAAATGTGTTTTTAGTTAGATTATCTATAAGGGATTTTGATCATACTGATCTACTTTCCATTATACAGGGACCAGCTTAAGTTGATACTGTAAAATATCTAAAAAAAACAAGCAACTTACAAAAACGAAATGTTTTGGCACTACTGCATGACACGTCACCCACTTCACTCTCCCTGTCCTCTTGAAATTATTCCAAATTTCACAGCTTTTGATGTTGTGCACTCTGACGTCATATGCAACTATGATG
>QLNU02014802.1:77952077-77964200 GCA_006491805.2 Dysdera silvatica | reverse complement strand
TTTTTTTTTTTTTGCCAAAACCACGTTCTCGCTAGGTGCATATAGTTTAAAAGCAACTCCATGTTTTCTTAATCATTCTCTTGAACCACTGCATAGTAGTTCTTTCTAGTATTTGATTTTTCTGCAATCGATGTAACCCATCAATTTTCCCAATCTGAATTGCATTCAATTTTTTTCTTCTATGAAGCATTTTCTGATACATCGGAGAGTGGAGTCCTAAAATGATCACTTGCGTATTTGCAAACACAAACATTATAAGACATATCTGACACTGGAAAAACATCCTGGGGCTGAAGTTTGTAGGGTTTTTTTTTTTATTTTCACTGCATGATATTCATGGATAAAGTGGTTATGAGGTTCACTAATTGTCATCCACATATAACGTTTCTATTGAATGTTTCTTTTGACAGTAACTTTATATTTGATCAATAAAGTATCCTCTTCCCTGGTGTTTCTTGACTTAATCATCCTGAAGATAAAATGATGTTACTTTTCTTTTTGTTTACTTTTTTTTTGTTGTTTCTTTAAAAGGTTGGTTGGTTTGTTTACATCTCACAGGGGCATAAACAAGCTTAGGCACTTTTGGTATTTCTTCTTTTAAAATTTTTGTTGCCACAGCCAACCTTTTTATAGGACTTGATGAATGCAATGGTCTTCTGACTATGTGCAGCCTTACTAAATATTTGCTTGCACTGGTAAGACCCAATTGGGCTCCTTTCTAGAGTTTTCAGTGGAAGTTTTTTTTTTTAATTCTTTCCTTTTTTGACGCTATTTTCTTTGTCTTTCTGCATTGTAAGCTCCCTTTTCATTAAATAATTTTCGTCCCTGTTTTGTCAGCTGGCTTAAAATATTTTTTTCTTTGGTTTTCTTCTCTTCTTCTCCCTCTGTTTTTTTCTAAATAAGCATTTCGTTTCTATGGATCATTGTTTAGATTCTCACGATACTTAGATACTCTAGCTTTTGAGCTTGCCATGACCTGTAATGCATAATAATTACTTTATGGCATCTTTTAAGTGGAGATATCTGTAACACTTATTATTAAAAAATTATAATTAAAACATTTTTTAACATCATAGAATTTAAATTCTATGATGTTGAATAATGTTAGCAACTTGTGTAAGATAATTTGTACTCACCAGCATTTTCACTGATTGTCTTTTATCTTTCACCATATATACACTATCATCATAGAGCAGGCTGTAAGGCTCACTATCATCATAGAGTAGGCAGTAAGGCTCTTATCATATTCCTACATAAATCCATCACAGTAAGCACAACCATTGGTGCATGGACCACCAATCGGTGACTGCTGGTTTAGAGAACCGAACCACCAGACTACAGTGTGCAGAAAAAGGCACACATTTGGCAACAGCACCTGAGGAATTGAACTCGGCCGAATGGCATGGCAACTATACATTAGGGTGAGCCTTATATGGCCTCAAAAAAAATTTTTTTTTTGGATTTGTTTGAGTTCTAAGAGCTCTTTGTAATCGTCACAAGGTTGAAAGATTTCGAGCTGCTTCTTTGCAAAACTTATCACATCACTGACTATATTGGTAACAAATGAAGCATATCTGCTATCTGATGTTTCTGTTTTATATTTTTTATAGTTCATAGAAGGCCATGCCTTTTTAAAAAGTGAAATTTCTGGTCTTGACGACACCCACATTGAATGAAGAATAATAATAGCCTCAAGGACAATTTCAGTTATATGGTGACGACAAGGTAACCATAATAAATAAGTTTTTGGTTTTTACTCGGAAAGAATGCTGGGCATGCTGGGAGTCTAATCAGGAATGATACGTTTGGTGAACATGTTGCCACTGCAGGGCCCGCATAATACATACGAGTATCGTGAATAGTTTGTTTGTGTAGGGTTTTATGGCTCAAAGACTACAGTGGTCATGCTGCGCCGGGACCTACTGTTTTCCGAGGAATCCGAACCTCTTAAGGCCTAGGGAACCAAACCCCGGACTACAGTGAGCAGTGCGATCTTTATGAGATCTCTGAGTAAGCGTTCTTTGCACTGCTGGGAGTCGAACCCGGATTAACGGCACACTAGGCGAATGCGTTACCACACTGTACCATATATCATAAATGGACCTAACCATATGATGGAATGCACAATACTTTTTATCCCAGCTATTATCGAAAATGGGTGACTGTGGCTTCAGGGACGTTTTTGCAAGGCAGGGATGAATTTTTTAGTTGTTATATATATATATATAAATTATATATTTAGTTATCAATTGAATTATTATGTTCGGAGGTGTAATTAGGCATTGGCAAAGGAAGAGCTACAATGGGCACTGCCTTGAAAGAAGCTCTACAGGTGCAAAATTAGTATTTATCATTATTAGTATATGCACTTTAATTATTTTTTATGTACTTAAATTAGTATGGACTGTAGTTTAACTGTACTGTAAACTTGTCGTATTTTCATTTTTTTTATTGAATCTTAAAATAACAGCCACCTCCGAAACACAGACACTTTGCAAAACCATACAGATGACCTTTCCTTAGAGGTTTTATTGTATATTATGCCCTTTTTTAATTGGGGAGTGGGGGCAGAGTGAACAGTTGAAGAATACCCACTGGCTACAGTGTCGCAATTCATATAATGATATTACATATGTAAACAAAAAAAAATATATATATATGTCTCGCGGACATCCTCCACTGAGAATACTGGCACTTGGAAGAGCGCCGTTTTGAAGCAGCTGCGGTAGAGGCCACTCCGTAAGAGGTTGACACAATGAGACTTGCCTTAGCATGTGACTTTGGCTGTGGTGACCAAAGTTCGGAATCTTCATTAAACCATAGGTCCAGCTTGCCAACCCACCTGGACAGCATAGCGAGTTTTAGGCTGTTCCTGTATTTAATTCGCTGTACTATGTGTATGTGTGATAACAGAGAGACCTCCATCTTACAGTGGATTGAAAATGGTTGATGATTGATATACAGTGGATGCCATAAGTATTCATACACCTGCAGTGTGTTCTATTTAAGAAGCTGCTGTATAATAACTATTAGATGTACGTAGAGACAGGACAAACGCCATCATGATTGCCATGAAAATATAATTTATTTTCAACTAAAAAACTTAAAACTATGTATATAATACTGCAAATTACAATAAATTAGCATCAAAATTATTCACAGTTCACGTGTCAAAAGCATTCGTACATGCAAAAGTCTGTCCTAAAATGATAGAACTGCAATGTTGTTTGTGCACCCGAAGCAATCTGCGGGAAATGCACCGATTTCATTCAAAAGCCAATGAACAATAAACCCGTTTACTATCATTTCTGCAGAAAGTATGCGAAAATGAGTCGTAGAAATAAAGAAACAAGTGTGGCGGAATGAAAGCTTGTAATGAGGCTCCATAACCAGTGTAAATCTTTACGAGAGATTGCATAGCTCGTCGGCAGACCTCGTTCTACAGTCCAGTCCATAATTGACCGTCATTGTCAAAGAAATACGATTCAAAATATGCCGCGAAGTGGAAATCCACAAAAACTGACTGAAAAGCACAAACGTTTAATTGTTAGATTAATTAAGAAAAATCCAAAATTAAGTGCTCCAAAGATAAGAAAAGAGCTGCTGAATCAAGGTGTATCACTCTAAGAAAGCACGGTGCGCCGCGTTTTCAAAAATGCAGGGTACAATGGACGTGTAGCTCGTAAAAAGTTTTTCGTGTCAAAGGTAAACAGAAAGAAGCTTTTGCAATTCGCAAAAAAACATGTTGATAAAGGTCCTGACTTTTGGAAGAGTTACATTCTCGGATGAGAGCAAATTTAATATATTTGGATCAGCTAGCAGGCAAATGGTATGGCGTAAAAATAACACCGAGTTTCAACCGGCGAACTTGTGTCCAACAATCAAACACGGAGGTGGAGGTGTGCAAGTTTGGGGCTGTATGAGTGCAGAGGGAGTGGGAAAATTGCACATTATCGACGGAATCATGGACCACAGAATGTATATTAACATTCTGAAGGAAAATTTGGGTCCTAGTGATGTCCAAATGGGTCTTCAAAATAACTTTATCTTTCAGCAAGATAACGACCCGAAACATACTGCGTATAATACAAAGCTGTGGCTCCTTTACAATACTCCAAAACAGCTAAATACCCCTCCACAATCACCTGACATTAACGCTATAGAACATCTATGGAGCATTCTGGACTCGCGGATGAGAAAACGACGCATATCAAATAAAAATGATATAAAAATTGCGCTTCTCGAGGAATGGGCATCCATTTCAACGGATGTCACCAAAAACTTAGTGGATTCGTTGCCAAAACGCATGAAAGCTGTGATTAAAGCCAAAGGGAACCCAACGAAATATTAAGAATGAATTATTATTTTATTAATGAATTTTCTGACCAAAAAACAATTAGTGTACGAATATTTTTGACACATGAGCTATGCGTAAGTTTGTTCATTTTTTATTGTTATTTGCAGTGCACGTATATTTTTTTTTTTACTTTTTTTATGAAGTAAATACAAAAATTTATATTAATTGTGGTGACATTTGTCTCATATCTCTACATCTAATAATTATTATACAGCAGTTTCTTAAATAGAACACACTGCAGGTGTACGAATACTTATGGCATTCACTGTATACACACACACACACAAACATATGAAATTGAAAAAATAAATTCTTTCATCATGTCTATTAGAACCAGACAAATTGCACATATAGCAATAAGATTCCATGGAATAGAACCTGGGAGAACAAAAAAAAAATTAGCCAGTGTATAAGGGTCATCGGTAGAAAAATTCAAGATTTTGGCGGAAAAGCTCTTTGAAGCTATGCCGTTGCAAAATGTGGATTTACATATATTTGACAAGTGACTACAAATCTTAATATGATTAATTGTATTGTACTGCATTAACAGAAAAAGCTTCACCTGCATCGAACCACATTGGTGCTGCTAAAGGATAACATGTAATCCATACATCAAGATAGCATTTGCGACTCGTAACCAATGGTTTTAATTCTTGTTCACGAGCATTGTTAGATTCCAAAAATCGCAAACTAGCTGTAATAAAAAAATTAAAAGGCACAATCACAAAAAGTTGCATAGGATTTGTTCACAATTCACATGAAATTTAAGGATTTTCAAGGATTAAAAAATAAAAAGAATTAAGTTCATGTAAATCCCTGTAATTAAGTTACGTATCCTGTTAATTAAAAATTAATTAATTAACAGGAATCAAATGGACCAGAGATAATTTATGTAACCAATTTCATATTTATAATGCTATTTAGGAATCGAATAAAATTTAGGATGTATTACATAATCATGACCTAAGAATTAACTTAATTTATGGAACAAAAGAAGAGTTGGGAATGAAAAGTAATTCCCTAAATGTGATTAAGTAATTACTTTAAATAAAGTAATATAAATCGAATAATGTTAAATAACTAAAATCGGTGAGTTTCAGATTTATAATAAATTCTGATTCAATATGTGATATTTATAATTAAAATTCCCCTTATTCAACAGAATCGGATGTCATGGATAGCATATCCACGCTGTAGAATTTGAGCTGGACAGATTTTAAAAAAATTTGGCAAAATTTTGTAATGTGCTGTGGACTCTTTTTTGTTCCTCGTGTTTGAGATATGGAGATTGATTAAAAACATGGAATCTTCAATAAGAAAACATGTAAGAGAAACCGCTAAAAATGCAGTTAGTGGGGAAACACCATTAACAAATCGAATCTGCCATGATTAGCAGAATAGTTCGCTGCCGCAAACCTAAATTTTTCTTAAAAAATTCAATGACATGTTGCTAGGGAATGCTATCATCTCTTTTTACTTCCACCCATAGGAGAATTTTGATTCTGTTCTCTAGCAAATCAGCATGTCAATCACTCAATTCAGAACAGATGAGGTAAGAATCAAATGAAGCACCCCCACTATGCACACTAGGATGGAGAGAAAGAAGGTTCGGATTTATAAATGGGCACCAAATTTTTAAAGTGGCGCAGTATAGCCCAGATGCTCTTGCGCCATAAAAAAGCCAAACAAACAAATTTTAAGGATTCACAATTAATTCCTACTGAAGAATTGTGCCGATCTGCTCTCCTGAGAAAAGCGCTTTCCCTACCACCACTTTGCCTTAACCTAAATTATGAAATATTCGGTAAAATAAAGCTATCTTCCCCAAATATCAGAAAAATAAAAAATTTCATGGTCAAATAAATAATCATTTTATTTTATAATAATGCATATAAGATAATCATAAATGTCCCCTTCCCTTTCTTCAACAATTTTAGGTCGAAAAATGTTTTCTTAGATGGATAGTTTAACAAAAGCATTGAAGGACAGTCCGCCCTTCTAAAATAGCTGGGATAAACACTGTATACACACACACACTCTCTCTTACAGATACTCTTTAATACCTAACCACCAGATCTTAACAGATATGTAATTACAAAATATAGTGTGGTGCGAAGGGAGAAAAAGATTGCTATGCCCAAGGTGCACCACACTTTAAATCTTGGCCTGGGAGAGGAGTGATGCATTGGTGATCCTTTAAAGAAATGTTTTAGGCAGTTTCCAAGGTGGAGTTTTCATCTATGCGTATTCCCATTAGTCACAAAAGGAATATTACAACCAGCATGACGCGAATTCCATGTTCTTGCTGATTCATACTGTTACAAGAATGGCAGTAATAAAAATTGAAACTAAAACATACTACAAAGAAATGTTGGGAACAGGAGAACAAAATTAAGGACTTTTAGCAGATTTTGGGCAAAAATAAGGACTTTTAAGGACCAAAAATTGTTTCCTAAAAAATTAAGGACTTTTAAGGGCCGTATTAACCCTGTTTTGTATCTTAATATATACAGGGTGTTCAAAATTACAGTTTCATTTTTAAACAACTATAAAATGAAAATTACTGGATCAAAATTACCAATCTGGGATATATTATAAAGGAGGTCATGGAATTTGATATCCTGAAGAAAAAAAGTTATGATAATAATTCAAAAAGTCACCAGTAGGGGGAAATGGCACTGCATGCTGTAGTTAAAATCAGGGATTCTAGCTTCATGAATACCCCAGTTTTAGCGCAAATTCGCAATGACTTGTCAATGCCTTAGCACATGAAAAATGAAACCGAAAATTTATTCAAAAATTCTCATCACACATCATATAGTTTTCCTACTATAAGCTATGCATTTTCGGCAGAGCCTTCAGTGGTTGAAAGTCAAAAATGCCCTTATCTTTGAAACACTGGGCTTCACTTGTGAAATGCTATTGTCAATGCAATGGCAATGAACGGCATGCATTGAAATAATAATATATCTTGACAGGATTACGAAAAGGGCCAATTACTGCTCCGGGACTTGAAGAAAATGAAATTTGAAGACACAGGTGTGTTACCCATCGTACCTGGATGACGAAGGAGGCCTATTCCTGCGGAAACTTAGAAATCATTTGCATTAGCAGTGAAGGAAGTAACCCATTCGTATTGGAAAACAACATTCCCTGACTTTTCCAGAAAAATTCCCTGACCAATCACAAAACTTTCAATTAAATTTTGGTTGGGGGAGAAAATGTCATGTTTGTGTGAGATTTAGATATTCGAAATAAAAGTTAAGAAAATTTTCATTGACTTTTCCAGGTTTTGATTAAAAAATATTGTTTCTCCCCTGACCTTCAGGGATGATTTCAAATTCTCTGTCAATTCTAGGTTTTCCAGGTTCCGTGGGAACCCTATGCAGTATACGTGCTATTTCACGACAAACAGGATTACCAATCAGTAATATGTATAAAATGCTGCATTATTACCCTTACAAAATCAGATGATAAAACTTCAAACTGCTGATCCTGTTCAAAGAGAAGCTTATGCATTACAGTTCCTTGTGCGAATGAAGGTTGATAATACTTGACCCTGAAACATCCCGTGGACAGCTGAGGCCCACTTTCACCTAAATAGGACCATCAACATACACATAACCGTAGAATTTACACATAACCGTAGAATTTGGGCACAAGGTAATTCTAATACTGCTCATCAAACCCCACTACATTCACCCAAAGCAGTGGTTCCCAACCCGGGGCTTGCACATGGGTTTCTGGTGGGTCGCCGCAACTATTTTTAGTTGCAATTATTTTTATAAGACTCTCCATAACAAATGTTTCCAAGGCTTTTATATTTCAACATGGCTACATTGCAATATTCTACTAACGGTTGTTAACTTCATATCTATAATATACATTAATTTATATAAATTTAATATAAAATAATTTTATATCTAATGCGTCTTTTTCACTCTGTTAAAAATGCTTTTATTATGAAAATGTGGCAGTGATGGGCAGAAGGGGATTGCAGATAGTTTGGTTACTGTAAAAGGGGGTTGCGGATTACTTGGCTACTATAAAAGTGGGTTGCGGCTTGAAAAAGGTTGGGAACCACTGACCTAAAGTCACTGTCTGGTGTTGTTTTGCTGCCAGCATTAGAATTGGACCATTCTTCTTTGAAGAGCAATCTACGGTAGAACTGATTACACGCTTCATAACTAAATTTTCTATAAATTCATGTTAAGGAATTTCATAGTACCTGATCATCAACAGTGTGGCATTTTAAGCAGCATGGGGCTCCACCTCATATTGGCAGATGTGTGAAACCGTTAGTTGGGTAACATTTTATGAATGACAAAGTTATTGGTCAATACTTTCCCATTTCTTGGCCACCATGTGAATTTTGGTTAAGGGGTTATTTCAAAAGCACCATTTATCGTGGTATCAGAATTTTGTTGGAGCAGAAAACTGCAATTCACCAACATATTTGTAACGTTCTGTCTGATATGCTTCCAGCTGCTGTACAGAGTGTGATATATTGTGCTTTAACATGGCTTCAGAAAATGGTAGACAGCACATTGACTACATAATTCCATATGTCATTTGGAAACTATGTTATAATATCAATAACAGGGATAGACTTTGATTTTTCCCTGGTGGTAACTTCTTAAACTGTTTATCTTTTTGCAGGATTCAAATTATACAGCCTTCGTTATAATATTTCCAATTTTGGTAACTTTTGGACAAGTAGTTTTGATTTTATAGGAGTTTTGAAGTAAAATTTTAATTATGAACCCCTTGTATTTTTTTCATTAATATCTTAATTATATTTAATATTCTAATTAAGTATTTAAAAAACAAACAGATATAATATTTTTTATCCAGGATACTCCTCCCAACTATGATTTAACTTCTGTTGTCGAAAACAGTGGTTCTTATGCATTTTTCGCTTGGGGGCCTCCTGCGTTTCATTTGACTCCATATATTCTTTATTTACAACACTATTTGTTTATAACATCAATAAAAAAGATAATATTTTATTATAAAATATTTCGTTATGTCATTTTTTTTCTGAGTTTGCTGATATACTTGTGACAAATAAGAATAAATGACTTTTTGCATATTCAGTTGCAACGTTGTTGAAAACAAAGATAACCATTTTTTACAACACCATGATAGTTAAAGTGGTCTTGGCAGTAGATAAGAAACTCAAATACAGAATCGACAAAATATGAAGTGGGAAATCTGATAAAATCATATACAGTAGAACCCCCTCATATCCGACCTCGGAACAACCAACTCCTCAGGATAACCGACCATTCAAATTGATAAATTAATATTATTAATTAATTGATAAAATAATCGTCAACGATAAACTTAAGGCAGACAAAGTTTACAATATTGATAAGACAGGGTTTAACTAGAAAATACTCTTAAAAACAACCCTTGCGCGAAAAATGAAACCATGTCAGGCATAAAATTAGCAAAGGACAGACTGACAATCACAACATGCAGCAATGCATGTGGTGACCATAAAATGACCTTGTTTGTTATAGATACAGCAAAGAAGCCAAGAGCCTTTAAAAATATTAACGTGTCATCACTTTCTGTTTACTATCAAAACCAAAAGTCCCCTTGGATGGATTGCAGTTCGTTTAAGACTTGGTTTTTCAATGAGTTTGTACTAGCAATTAAAAAAATTTTAAATTAAAAAACCTACCAGTCCATGCTATTCCATTTCTGGACAATGCTTCACCCTTCTGAGATTGAACTTTGCCATGGAAACATTAAAGCTGTGCTTTTGCTCACCCACGTAATCCAACCAATGGACCAGGGTGTGATGGAGTGCTTGCAAAGGAAGTGCAAGAGAAAATATGCTGGTGCTTTGTTAGAAAAACAGAAGAGGGATGTGACTTCTTCCAGGCTATGGAGAGTTTAAACGTAAAAGATGCGGTTTGCACAGTCACTCACGAATAGAACGAAATCGAGAAATCTGCTCTTCGAAAATCTTGGATGAAGGTCTGGCCAAATCTTAAGCAAGTAGAAAACCCCTCTGAAAATTCTGAGTCAGATACAGTAGAATTAGTCAGATTTACAAACCTTTTCAGCGAGATATCCAGCCAACAGATGTAGACGAATGGCTTGCAGAAAGTGATGTTTCTGAGGTCACCAATGATGAGCTCATTAATGACCAGATCATTTCTGTTATTTTGGATAAACAATCGGATGATACTGAAGAAGACAGTATGGCAGAAGGAAAGATTAGCCACTCTGCACCAAAGGATGCATTTGAAATGGCACTCAAATATGTTGAACAACAACCAACTACGACATCCATGGACACATTATAGGCAAAGAAGTGGTGGGACACAGCAGCAAAATTGAGAATGACGAAATTTAAACAAGCGACCATTACAGAGTCTTTAAGTAATTTGTAATGTCTAATATACATACTGTGTTTATACATGCATTTACATATTTTGTTGTAAAATGGAAGGTTTCCTTCAATGTGTGTCATGTACATGTAATAATGATTTTTCAGCACTAACAGATTTATTTTTTTGTCCTCTGATTATCCAACCTTTTTAGTGTTCTGGTCATAGCCTGGTCCCGTAGGTGACGGATATGAGGGGTTCTACTGTAACTGTAAAGGAAAAGTTTAGTGTTGAACTTGAAAAGATTGATTTCTGGGGCTTCTGATAGAATTTTTACACGTGTGGTTGCTCGATTCTTTCTTGGTACAAACACTGGATGATTTCTAATGCCTTATCTGAAGTCTGTGGAACACACTATCTGGCATGCAAGTTTTCTTCCTGATGGCATGAAGAACTTTTTTTAGTTTGTAAATATATACTTCTTACAAAATGAGTATATAATGTCTCAAAATTGGAAATTTTTGAGTTGCCTTACTTCTATTATATGATTTGAAAGACATAATAAATTTGTTGAATGAAACTGTAGTCTTACCAAGATTGGGAAATGTGACAACAGCTCTTTCAGAAATTTCGATGTCTTCGAGTAGAACATAAGTAACGATATGTTGATCTCCATACTCGCCCTCGAGATAGCAAAGCTTCACAGAATTTAGCTGGATATAGTCGCCAACTTTTAACTTGAAAGAAAAATTTTCAGTAATGGTTTCACATATACACACACACACTAGCTTGAAAACTTGAGTGTTAAGCTCAAGGGCAGACTGGGTCCTCTCAAAGGGCGCATACCTTGGATATTCAGAGGGCGTAAGTCTGTTAGTCCATAAGCTACTTAAAAAAAATCCTATCGCCCATGAGAACCCAGTCTGTCGCTGGTTAAGCTATGTCATAAAATGCAAATCGTTTGAGATATAATTGATGGCTTAGTATACAGATAGGGCATTTCATTAGATCAACAGGGTGGCAACAGAATCCGAATTAAAAAAACTCCCTCACATTCCTCTGAATATCCATTGATGCTTTTTATATTAACTGAACAATTCAAATTAACAAAATTAATTTTCTTCATTAATTAGAAGAATTGCATAAATTGACAAGGATTCCCATTTTTTTTTCCAAAATAAAAAATAAGGAGTTTCTAAGGGCCTGAACAATATTTTCTAAGGGCCAACTGCGATAAGCTAAAAGAAGGGTGCGAAATTTCCGGTCACCAGCTCGCCATTGGCAAAAATTGGTCGTTGGCGAGTAAAATTTTTCTCGTTGAATTAAAAAAAAAATATTTTTTTTTTTGCGATTTATTTGCAAAATAAATATACAGAGGCACAGAATAATCAAGCAATCCGAACATTAAACATCAACCCCCCC
>QLNU02014802.1:77941509-77951977 GCA_006491805.2 Dysdera silvatica | reverse complement strand
CCTCTTCAGAGATCACTCGCCCTCGCAGACCCCCAAGAATTAACTCAAAGTTTAAAGCCCGGAATTTGCATCATACATATTTATTTCTAGTGTTTCATCACTAATTTTCACCATTTAAGGAAAGAATTTTTCGTCCCCTCATAATTTATTCTTAGCATTGAAGAATAAAAAAAATGCTTGTCTTAGTATTTTTCCAAACCTTTGTGGAACACTAGGAGGATTTCGCGGACCCCCAGTTGAAGAAACGCTGAACTAAATGCTAAGAATATGGAAGAGGAAAATGACATATGGAGAATTAGGAAAAACAGGGAAATATACCATTGATATGGAGACCCCCCAAGTTAGTGAGAGAAATAAGGAAAAGACAAGTTGGATATGTAGAAAGGATGGAAGAATCTAGCATGGCTAATAAATTATGAAAACCAATCCAATAGGAAGAAGGGAAGTGGGATGTCCCAGGAAGTGAAGTGCCGAAGAAAAATATCATCGAAGTGGGTAGCCATAATTAAAAATGCCAGGGCTATTTCTCTCCCCAGTCCACAACTGGATAGAATATAAGCTGGTCACATAGCATGCAAGCTTCCCATTCGCCGTTTAGAGGGAATATCTGAATCCATCATACCCCGCATAGTTTACCCCCATTGCTTGCTCATCAGCCTGATCTCTCAAATCCCTCTGCAAATGTCATTTTTCTAGAGATTAGTCTCACTAGCAAGTGAAGGTTAAGGAAAAAAATAGCCTTATTTTTATCCTCTCTTACCTAAGTAGTTTTGTTGTGACAAATGAAACCATTCGTTGTAAGGTAACTCGCATTGAGAATTATTAAAATAAGGCAGCTTGTTAGCAAGTGACCTGGAAAGATGAGTTTCAACGTAGCCTGCATAGAAAATAGCCAAATTTGAAATGGCAATCATCTAAAACTAACCATGTCATGCAATGCCACAAGTATTTGGTTCGGATAATGTGTTAAATGAACGTTTATAGACTTGCCCGCGCTCTTACTTTTAACTCTTCATCACTCTCTGACATTTTAAATGACCATACGCACGTTTTAAAATTTTTAAAAAGTACTGGGTTTTACTACAGTCTTTGATTTTACCATGTTTGGCGCAGTATAGCCCAGATGCTCTTGCGCCATAAAAAAATCCAAACAAACAATTAGAAGTTCACGATAAGCATTGCTTTGGCATAAACAGGAGAAATGTGTATGTCATTTGTAAATTTCGTTGATCACAACCATAACAGTTCGGTCAAAAATTGTACAAGTAGGTCATTAGATTTGAATTTTTTAATGGTGTCATGGATCACTGTCGTGACAGGGATACGAATCTTGATTACGTTAGTCTGTATTTCTCAACTTTGGTTCCTTGCTGATCATAGGTCCAGGGTATCTGCTCCTGAAACAGAGGGTGACAAGCATTGAGTACTAACAGTATTCAAACCTGTTTTCTCAGCATGGTAAATATATATGTTACTGTTTCGTTACAGTACAGCTATTGACGAGCTTTACAGAACTTAAGGGAGTGTTCAAGTATTACGTAGTCCATCCTAGTAAGCAAAACTTGACGTTGGCTGACATAGAAAAATAAACACAACAGCAACACCCCCCCACCCCCACAAAGTGCTTACATAATACTTGAAAAATCTTGCCCCGGAGGCTTTCTGTGTTGACCATATTTGGCAATTGTGTTATCCCTGCGGAGGGTAATAATACCTTAACACCTTTACATACGGAGAAAGAGAGCGTTGTTTCCTGTCCTCATTCGTCTAGCGGTCCAAGACACTCCGGGCTAAACGGAGGGACCCTGGTTCGAATCCAGGATGGGGAAAGCGTCTCTTTTTCTCCAAAACGAATAAAGCTCTAGTTTGAGCTATAATCTATACGTGGGTGGCAGAAATTATTGTATAGTAATACTTGAACTCTCCCTAACCAAACGTACCTGTCGCACTCATATAACATGCACCATACAGAACAGTCATGCACGTTTTCAAAAGGGAGGGGGCAAATTGACATAAAATGGTTTTATAAAAAAATTTAAAAAAAATCATGGAGTGAAGAGCAGTCTGAACTCATCTATGAGTATCAATAGCAATAAATGACAAAAAGACAGCAACACATAGTATAAATAATTTTATTGTAGTAATATTGAGACAGTCCACAAAACAGATTGTAATTTCGAAGCAGAGACGTCAACCGAAAAATGTTGAATTTGGCAATAACGGAAAAAAAAAAAAAAAATCTAATTTCGGTTTGTCTGATTCATTATATACAGTGAGGGGCTATGAAACCCGTTACACAATATTGCATCTTCTGAGTAGAATAACATCGATGTCTTTGTCCTCATTTATCACAGCTCCACAGACCTTGCATTTCGCTAAACAAGTTGAGCGCAATACGGGAGAACAAAAATGGAATTTTTTTTTTTAAAAAAAAAACCCCACTTATTAAAAGAGAAAAAAACCTGATTGCCCTGGAATACATTATCAGAATGTTGCCAAACGAAATATTGGTAATTACGTTAAATGTTGTCAAAAAAAAGAAAAGGAATGTACTAAGTTTTAATAATTTAGAATGGCAGCATGTAACGTTGCATAACATTGCATAGATGTGGTGCAAACCAGCACTTAAAAAATCATTCATAACTCTACAGCTGAAATTTTAGAAATTGTATATATTTCTTTATAAGAATTATTTGCATAAGAACTACAAATATATTACAAATGTAGTTGTTGGAACTTTTGATTTATGTTTGATTTTGGGGGTTTCAGTCTCAGCGTGCAGGTTCCCAATGAAGAGAGTAAGAGGAAAGCATGCACAGACCTCAGCTCTATCTTGAGGATGCCACACAGCCTGGGTCCAAACACCCAAGTACCTAATATCAGTTCGGAAAGAGATGTCTATAGGTAAATAGGCTCTATGGTTTGCATACATGTAATTGGCACAAACTCTAAAAACCAACTTCAAACTGTAGAAATTTTAAAAAATAAATTAGCCACGAGTTAAAAGAATACATTCTAAACTACACTAAAGATGAAAAATCGATTTGCAACAAACGTCCAACAACTGTCAATGTAAAAGGTAAGTCGACAGCACGTCAAATGATTTAAAGGAACGCAATTTAAGTTTAAAACAAGGTCTAGAAAATACAAAAATTATCAAATTTAAAATAAACCTCATATAAAAAGGTGACACTAAGCAGTATCTGCAGAAGCTGCAACAAACGAAAAAACCGTATCACAGTCGTGAGAACAAAGGAAAGCATTATGGGAAGTCAACTGCTGCTGCTCTCACAATTGTCCCGGAGGGCAACAAACGTATGTATGTATAGAGGAGCATTGTTGTACGGCGCCAGAGATTTAAATGTATAATGTGATCCAACGACTATTTCCGGCAAGACGAGGTGGCGCGGGGATCAGACGCAGGATCGAACATACCACAACGCTTGCATAATCTTTATCATTTTAGGGAACGATACAACCCCATAAGATTGCATCTTTTGACAATTAAAAAACACTGATTAAAAGAAAAATTGAGCGTTAATTTTGGACAGAATTCTCCCTTGATTTAAAGTGACGAATCTCTGGTTGCTAATGGCAGGTCCCTGATTAAAAGGTAGTGTCGATATCGGCTTGAACTTACTCCCAGTCTGTAAACGACTAGAACGCTTGTCCGAAAGTGTGACTTCTCTGTTGGCTATTGTTATCTGTTGTTCTAGGGTCACACGGGTGGTTCCTCCTGGAAAAAAAAAAGTTGAATCACTTGGAGAAATTCTGAGTATGAATTATGTAAAACCTTGTTAACATGAACGCTCTTTTTTGGGAGAGGGGGGCTGTCTACATAAAAAATCATGTTAATGAAGTTAAGCTGTATGCAGTTCAAACTTCGACTTTTCCAGATTTAATCTTAACCAATTTCCAGTCGCTAATTACGGTAAATACATACATCACATTAAAATTCTTGTAATCAAAGCAAGCTTAAAGTCCATAAAATCCAATAACAAACACCAAAGCCATTAAAAACAATTTTTTTAAACATTAAAAATTTCCATTAATTAAATATTTACAAAGCTGATGCTTTATTTTATATTCCATTTAAAGTGTGCATGACTGGCCACATATAAGGGGGGAAAGGAAAGTGGTATGATCAAAATCTCTTACAGATTAGATAAAATATATATGAACACCTTTTTCAACTTTTAGTTACACATTTGACACTTTCTCCTGAGAAACGTATGGACTTAATGATTTTATAACAATTATATTGGTGTTGATGCAAAAGAGTAATTTTTAATGACAAAAAGGCAAGTTTCTAAAAAATTTCAGTATGCAATGTGGTATGTATGAAAGGCGCAGTCCGGGTAAATTATTTTAATAAGCCATTTATTATAACAGTGAATTTGAACTTCTCGTGGGTTACGACGCCTTTGAACTTCAAATTTCTGACTTTTCCAGATCTGGGCAATCGAGCCAGACTAAACCAACAACAGCTGGTTGGAGACAAGCCTGATTTAAATTTTTGAGAAGTCAAAGGGAACCTAAACTTGAATTAAAAAAACAAAACAAAATTCTCTAATCGCAAACAAAATTTTGAACTGAAATTTAGTTTCTGGAGAAAATAACTTCACGTTTGCATTAAATTTAGCTATTCAGATGTAGGACAGACAACCCTGTCCCAACCAAAGTTGAATCATAAAAACGTTCTCGATTTTTAGGCATGGTTTTGAATTCCCTGATAATTTCAGGTTCTGATAACGTGTTGGAACCTTGCTTGGGATACACCCTTATGAACAAACTCGTAAGGTCAGTTTGTGGCAGACTTCACCGAAAACACAACCTCAAAATTAATGATACATTGCTACAGGGTATGGTAACAATCCTAGAGGTTACTAGATACAGTGGAACCCCTGCTATAACAAACATGGATATAATGAACAAATGATTTCATGTATACAGTTATATCGAATGTCAGCTATAACAAAGGAAATCCTCTAGTCCCTTGATATTTGTTATACAAAATTCTCATTCACATTAGAGATAAAATTACGACTTTTCCGGTAACGTTCCCTGACCAATCTAAGCAACTTTCAATTGAACTTCCGGATACGGGGAAAATGGCTTCACATTCCTGGAAGTTTTGGTTACTCAAAACAAAAACTCATCCCCCCCGACTTTTGGGGTCAATTTTAAATTCCTCGATAATTCCAGGTTACAACAGTTTGTATTTTGTTCAATACTCCGAATGTACTTTCCATGTGTTTTCATAAGTTGTATTTAACATATACATATGGTAAAAACTTGTAGTGTAAAAAAAAAAAAAAAAAAGGAATCACTTCCCTATGCAGATGCTCAATATTGAAGCTATATACACACAACCTTCCATCAATTTCTTTTACTCATGCAAGCAATTTGAGCACACTAGCATCCATACGGTCTTCTCCCTGTCTACGATATATGGTCCGACCCATTGGGTTATCACAGAAATTCACTGCTTTGCAAATTAAGTTTTGGTGTTTAAATTTTTGCTACCAGTACTGAAATTATAATCGTGCACACATACGAACTCACCACAACTTCATTTATTATACTATTGTGTTGAAGACATGAGCACCATTCGCCTGGAACAACCATGTTGGCGAAGTACTGTACATCAGTGTCGGAGTCACCCTGTAACGTATGAAGAGCTTGCAGCAGGAGCTCAGAGTGTGGACTATTTGGATCCGAAAAGGTTCCTGTAAACAGACAAAATTTGTCTTTATTACACGCGAGGCCTGCGTCACAGGGAAGTGTTGAAAGCCACATTCTAGCATTAGTAACAAGACTCACCATTGGGCCAAATTACTGTGGCCAAGCACCTGGCAATGGCCAGCCTCACGTTAGCTACGCGATCCCAGCAGAGGTACAGCAAGTGTGGCACCACATCTTCCCCAAACTGATCTGATGGCAAAGAATTCTCTCTTACAAATTCTTGGCACAAATAGACATACCTGAAATGAAGAAAGGCATGGTCGTATATGATACATCCCACAGAGTTCCCACTAACATTGGCGAAACAAATTCACAGATCACACTTTAGCTCATCTGTACGGTCGTGCAAAGTTACACAAAAATAAATTTTTAAAATATATTTAACTTCTGACACAAGTGGACTACTCAGTATAATGATAAACTTACAACTGTCGATGCAACCACTTTGGAGCGTGGATAAACTGGTCAGCGAGATCTGTGAGGACTTCTTTTGTTAAGTCACGTGAAGAGCTGTCCCCCATCCGCCTCACCATCACAGCCATCTGCAAATTAACACCAATAACTGTACTCCCCATTATATATATACACACACTATAAAAATAAATATACTTAATGAAAATAAACTTATGAAAATTACGAAGCTTTGGGGTTTCAATGGCCAGGATATTTTACAGTCAAGGACGCCACATGAGGTGCACAGGTTGTGCCTCGCACAAAACTGCCTGGATGGATGGGTTACATTCAAATACAAATAGTAAATTTTTATGCAATTCATTCAGATCAATTGTTAAATATATAAATTAAATCAAATTGAGATAACGAACGACAATTTTCAGACAGTTCACAAAGAAAAAATTTACTGAAAAAAATTGTACAACTAAACAAAGAGCAAGGTGGAAAAAAAAAAAGTAAACAATGAATTAGCTGCTTTGCCTTGACACATTACTATGTGAGTGGTATGTAGGCTTGAATTTAGGGTGCGAAGCATAAGTTAGTTGTATCTGTAAAAAAAATAAATGAAATGATATTAAAATTTATTTCAATTTGCAGGTTTCATTTTACAGGGATGCTGAAATAAAAGTCTGCATAAAGGAACCTCTGCTCACAATCTCCAATCTATATATAAAAGAAAGAAAGAAAGGAAAACAAAACCCCATCCGATGGAATGGTTTTGTTAAGTCTGCCTGGCCAGCTGAAATTTACATTTTTGGGCAGGTATGAAAGAAGCTAAAATTAGTTCCCTTTCTCCTGGCTACAGAATAGTCATTTGGGCAAATATGAAATGTAATACACGTAACTATATTCATAACGTACAAAAGTCTTGGACAAAGATCTATTTGTGGATATAAATATGGGAGAGAAAAAGAAAAGGCAGTTTGAGGTTTATCCTGCATAAAAGGCCGGAGAATATATATATCGACAGGCAGAGAAGTGTTAACTTGAAGCCACCGAAGATTATCGTTCCCATTGCATTACCCATCTTAAAGAATAATTAGCAAAACCAGCAATTTGATAAGAAACAAGATTTAGGGTTCCAATTCACACTTGGGGGGGGGGGGTTAGACAATTCTGAGCTCCC
Organism: Dysdera silvatica; assembly: GCA_006491805.2. NCBI lineage: Eukaryota > Metazoa > Arthropoda > Arachnida > Araneae > Dysderidae > Dysdera > Dysdera silvatica. The sequence goes on along the minus strand of QLNU02014802.1, from coordinate 77,944,653 downwards.
CCTCCCCCAGACTTCCCCCGCAAAATTCCCTGACAAATCACAAGCTACTTTCAACTGAACTTCGTTTAAAGGGAAAATGGCTTCACATCCCTAAGACTTAGATACTCAAAACGGAGAAATTAAGGCTCCCTCCCCCTCCCAACTGTCCAAGTTGACCAAAAAAATATACTCCCTCCCACAATTTCAGATGTAAGGGAACTCTGAGATTAAGTATTTGACAGTTGAAAACTTAAGGTGGTTCCACTTGTATGCCATCTATACAAATTTCTCTGAAATATTAGGAGACCCATGATGTGGGATGGAGCATTTTTTCTTTTTTTTAAATCTAATAAAAAACAACCTAGCACACCAAAACTTACCACACGAACAGCAACAAGTCTGACTTCAGAGACCTTGTCTTTGACCAAGGTGAGAGAAAGGGGCACTAGATATTCTCGAACGTCCGCAGAATCATACAATTCTGTGACTGATATTAACTGTCTATAGAGAGAGAAAACAAAAACATTACAGGTCTAAACAGTCTTAATACATTTGCGAAAACAAAATCCGCCATTCCTTTCTCCCCACATAATAGAAGGTGAAACGTACTCGGCAAAAATTTGACGAAATCTCCAGTTCCTATCGTTGTCTGTATTCAGAAATTCTGACAAGCGAGGGAGGTAATCTTTGCGTTCTTTTGGTCTCAGCACCTTCACAGAAAAACATACTATTAAAAATACTTCTAAAATCTTACTATAAATACAACAAAACCTACCAGATATTTCACCCAGTCTCAACACGCTTATTAAATTCTGACCTTCACAAATAGGGAGCATGTTCTCAAGTCCCAAGACATCCACTATTTAAAAGTTTTACTGTACTACCACGTTATACAGGGTTTCCATTTTCATTGGAAAAAACGTTCCATGACCAACCACAAACTTTGCACTTCGGTTTTGGGAAAAGGAAAGCTTAAAATGTATATACATTTGCGAGCCACTCGTTTTTATGGCTGGGACAGTGTTTGGAGCATTAAACGAACTGTTTGTGAACTGAATCCTATCAGTTTCTCTGACGAACAGAAAGACATTCTTGGTTCACAATGGGATGGCATTGTGGGTAGTTTTGTTTCTGCTCATGAACCTCCAGGTTCTTTCCCATACTCTTTTGTTTCACTGTTTAATTTAGGAGTGCTCAGGGGAAAATTTACTGAAACTGATATTTATAAAACCCAATATTTAGGGAAAAAAAAAAGAGATCAACTGTATATACCAATACAAACACTACAGCTACTTAGCTGTCTTGAACAGAGATTAGATTGCAGAGTTATGTTTCCCATTTGGAAATGGAGTCCAATCTTTTACAGCAGATTCTCAAAATCAGGTGACATTCTTGCGGAAGTCTTATACTGGCCACTTATTTCTTGTAAATTCAAGTTCATCATTAGCTCCGTACCAATTCATTTTTATACAGGTTGATGATGCCACCAACATCGTTGTTTCCTCTTGTACAAACTAGACACCACTAAAGCCAAACCACTCATCACCAAAATTGCAAGAAAACGAACGACTGCTGGTGGTTTGTGGTTGATTCCATACCTTCCCCGTGGATCGCTGGAAGCTTGCTGTGAAAATAATCGTAAGGAATGGTTCAGTTCGTAAATGTATATATTCACCGTAACATTGGCATGTAATTTAGCCACGCAGAAATTAGGAAGTCCCCCCCCCCCCACTTTTAGGTAAGATTTCAATTCCCCTGAAGATGAGGTTCTCCAGGTATGGGGAGCCTGATTATGCACAAAGAATACATAATGCTGACAAATTTCTACGGAGTCAGCTGGGGTGGTGTTAAATCATCACCCTAACTTAGGAAACTAGTTTTTCCCCACAATGGAATGGGTCTTTCTAATACTTTTAATATGCTAATTCAAGATTATTTCACTTTTATGGGATGGCCACGGCAAACCTTTGAAATTGAATATATGCCATCTTAAGGTTTTAAGGCTAAGTTTCCCAAGCTTCAAGTCGCAACTCCCTTTTATAGTAGCTAAGTAATCTGTGACCAACTGTGTGGGCCAGTGCACACATTTGCATAATTAAAGCACTTAACGAGCAAAGAAAACCTATTAAATCACGATTCCCGAAACAATTCTAATATGCAATTAACCTAGTATCCAATGCGATGGTTGCCCTTTGTCTGAGCAACCAATTTCAAAACTTGCGACTGTTCTTTTTTAAACATTAACTATCCATAACACACACCCAAAACCATGTGTATAAAATTTCACAGACATCCACCATGGTGGATCCTTTTCACTTATAAAAAAGTGAGTATTATAATCATTAGAATATTTCAATGTAGCTATACTGAAATATAGAAGTGTTGGAAACTTTCAGTATTAATTTTCAATGAAAAATAATTGCAACGAAAAATAGCCGTGGTGACCACTTAAAACGGGTATAGGGGCGAAAGACTAATCGAACCATCTAGTAGCTGGTTCCCTCCGAAGTTTCCCTCAGGATAGCTGGCGCTCGGAGGAATCAGTCTCATCCGGTAAAGCGAATGATTAGAGGCCTTGGGGCCGAAACGACCTCAACCTATTCTCAAACTTTAAATGGGTGAGAAGTCCGGCTTGCATGACTGAAGCCCGGACGTTTCGGATGTGAGCGCCCAGTGGGCCACTTTTGGTAAGCAGAACTGGCGCTGTGGGATGAACCAAACGCCGGGTTACGGCGCCCAATGAGAGAAACAACCCTCAAGTTGAGAAAAACTGCTCTACAGCATCACCAGCATGCAATCCAAGCTATCTTTCTCCACACTACTTAGGCATATATCATTTAAATAAAACTCCTCACAATAACATTTCTATATCCACGCACCCTGTAAGTTGGATATCATTTGTACGCATGGTTCCCACTCATACTGGTGTAAAAAAAAAATTCAAGACATTGCACGAACATTCCCTGACGTAATTTTCAAAATAAACTTCCGTTGCGTGGAAAATGGCTTTACGTTCGTGGAAGACTTAGCTGTTCAAAACACAAGTTAAGGCTTCCTTAACAATTCCAGATTGCATGGGGAACCCTGCATTCGTGAGTGTGCAGGTTGAAAGCATAGTGATTTTATTGTAAAAAAGGCAAAATCTGATTTGTTCTGTAAATGTGC
>QLNU02014802.1:77928467-77941409 GCA_006491805.2 Dysdera silvatica | reverse complement strand
AATTTCAATTTCCAGTTACTAATTATAGTAAACACATTACATTGCATTAAAGTTTGTATAATCAAAACGAGTTTTAAGAACATCAAATCCACCAATATAAACCCCCAAAACCATTTAACACTCAACTACAGTGAATTCACAAATACAAAATTTCATTAAAATAAATATTTCCTTACACCAAAAATGCTTACATTAAGAAGGGGATGGGATTCCTGCAAGCCCAAAAACATTTCCGCATCACCATTCAATAAAATAGTTACGTATATCATGTTGCATTCTGTGATCGATCGTTGCTACATTATTTCGGCAGCACGGACTTCAATGGTATTTGCTGACTTTTAAGTTTTTTCACATTAATCATTCAATTTGTGTCCTTTGAACCAGAAATTGAATTTTGGGCTTTTTTCACAGAGATCTGCTGCTGTACATTTTGAGCAATACTTAAGACAGTAGTTAATCAATAACAAGAACGGTCAAAATATCTAATAACAAGTCCAATCCCATATAAAGAAGAGTGACCCCCTTTTGTGCCATGCCCCATCGTATGAGACAGCAATATCTAAAATATCGTTTCCGTTCAATAAACGGTGTTCTTCAAACACGATTCTCCTAGCGATTTGAAGAATTTCCACTTTTGTATTTCGACCTTCCTCTGCTAACGTGGACAAGCATTTAGAAAAAGGTTTTTTTTCTGTCCATCATTGGAATGCTCAATACCAACAAAAAAGATTCCAGCGCCGCTTGGCCTTCACCAATGGATAAAAATACCTCATTTTCATATTGATATTGAATTGCTGTGATGAACTAGATTAGTGGCGTGAAAATGGTGCAAAGGTCATTCTACAACAAAAGATGGGGAGTATTCTTTTTTTATTCCGTCTGTAAGTATTATAGCGTAAGGTCAGCAAGGGCCCACAGTCCCCCCCCCAAAGAACCCAAAGCTCCTATGGTCTAGGGAACCAAACCTTGGATTACACTGAGCAGTTAAGCTATTTTTTTTTGGGGGGGGGTCATCAGGAGTCAAACTTGATATAATGGCACACTAAACCATGTTACCGTTGTGCGACCACAGGGCTATTATTTTAAAAGTATGAATGACTATATATAAGGAAAAGGATACTGGTGTGATCAAAATCCCTTGGAGGTAAAATAATTCCGGCAAAACCATTTTTTTTTTTATGCTTTACTTCTGTTTAGTTAATGTTTTTCCCCCTACAAATACAGGCTTAATAATTTGTTTATGGTAGGGGTCAGGTTAATCAAAGTAAGATTTCAAAGTTTTGTGACGGTGTAGTAGAAAAATGAAGCGTGCAGTTGAAAATTATCGGTATTTTCGCCAATTCCCTCTGATTTTTGAGGTTGCCCAATAGCTGAATACCTCGATGAAAAATCTTACCCCGGTTGGGGATAACGAAGTTTTAAAATTCGACATCGCAAGAATGTTAAAATCATTGGAAAACAGGTCAGTTGTAGTTTTATGGTGCATGAACAGTGAGGATCATTCTGCACCAAACAAGGTGGAAAACATGTCACCAATTCATCTAACAGATTTTTAGGACTAAGCTAAAAGCTCCTAGTTTAATACCTGCCGAAAGAAGTTAAGGCACTCCTTCCCTACAGAGGTGGGGTGCTAGCATAGAAACACCTTCTAAAGATTTTAGATAAAAAAGAATACCACAATACTGACAAATAAAAATGCCTGTGCTGCACAACCACTAGCAATAGATACGGGTAGAGAAAGATAACACAAACATTAAGAAACTCCTTTACAGTAACATATCGCTTACCTGCATATCTGACGCTAAGGTGTTATATGTTTCCTTGAGGCATGGCCAAAACCTTCTACCAAGGGTTAGGGCTACTGCAGGAAAGCTGTAGGCACAATGTCTGGCAATTTCCGTATCAACGCTTTGAATTCTTGAAGCATCCGTCATACTCAAGTAACGGAGGAGTAACTCTGGAGGAACAATATCCTATACCAAAGAGGGGGGGGAAAGAAAAAGAAGTCTTTAAATACACCTATATAAACTTCAAAGTTATCCTCAAGCGACATCATTTAGGTGAACAGACTAACCAACCTGATCATGAGCAGATATGAGGTTCTGCGAAGTAGGTGACGGCTCCCTTTCCCAATTCACCCACTCTTTGAGAAACTGTCCTTGACGTTCGAACTTTTGGGAATTTGGGACATCCACCTTCGAATCTGCAAAAATTAAAAAAGCAAATTACACCAGACCAAAACTTTCTAGAAAGACAAATTATTTTGACGCACACGTTTAGCATCAACAATCCTACCTTGTCTGACTGGGACGACTAATTTGCCATCTTCTAGGACTTTTTCGTTCAAGGAGGTTTCTGTACAGTTTGACTTCACATGCACCATTTGGACATAATCATAATCATTGGATGGAGACGTGGATGAAATCCTGCTGTACCTGACCTGTCCTGCGACTGACAAGTAACGGTGTTTCTTGAGTTTGCGATGTACATTCCCTGTGGTGAACTCAGCATGCGTATTTACAGGGCTTAGCACATCAGCATCAATTTCAACATCAGGAAGAGGTAGGCGCCAAAACTGAAAATGATTGAAGGCACTTTCATTGCTATACACATCAGGTCCAGCTGAAGAAACAGCAGTGGTATCTGCAGTAGACGGACCAGGCGACTCAATGTCACTGCCTGCATCTGCCTGTGAGTCGTCATTAGTACAATTCAGAAACTGGAGAGTACTGGACGGTGTTTCGTCCGATTCCATTTCCAGGCTGGTCACATCAAATCCATTGACTGTGACTTTGTTGATACAATACTCAGAAGAGCCCAACTGCTGTGATGTTGATTCCGAGTATACTTCTGGTGGATGATCTTCGAGGGTTAGGCAATCAAGGTTGTTAAGGCTATCGATTTCTCCATTGCAAGCAATGGCTGGGGAATCACCGTGGCATGCCTCACGTATTTTTTCGTTTAACTCTTCATCTGCCTTCTCGCAGTGAGAACCAGAGCTGATCGGCAGATTGGAGTGGGATTCTGTTTCCAGATTCGGACTAGAGCAACTATCGACGTCGCTATTGTCGGGAGAATGGCTATTGTCGTGGTTCGGTAATTGAGATGCACCACTTTGATCACAGTTACAATACTTTGAGCCACTGAGGGTTTCTTTTGCACCTGTTGTCGACTGATTTAACGACATATGGGCTGACGAGTTTAATTCTATCACAGTGCAATAACTACCTGAACGGCACAGAGTATTTTGTGTGCTAGAGAAAACTAGACCATCAGAAGGAACTACGGTATCACAAGAATTGCATGGGCTCGCAACGGTATCTGGACTACATGGTCTCTGTTCACCATTCAACGTTGGTGACCCTCTGAGCCTATTTGATACTAGGGTCGACTTCACAGTTCTGTTCGCTATGCTGCTTGGTACTTCTTCAACTGTCAACACACCCGATTTATTATAATATAACCCAGTTTTCGAAGGTTCGGCAAAAGTTGATATAAAAGGTCCCAAAGCTTGGAAAGCAGCCATTCGTACCTACAAATATAAGTTAAATATAACTGATATATAAAGCCTGAAATTGCGGAAAGGTAACTTAAATTTTGTCCCTTGCCATAATCAATTTTGATTACTTTGCCTTCCACTCTAATTTCATAAAAGCACAAATATAATAGTTTAAACCTTCATATAACTTATTCCATAGAACGACTAACTGAAACATTTCAAAGCTGCTTTCATATGTGACAAATGAAAATTAACCTAACTTTTAAAACAAACCAATTCCAATAAATAACTGTATTGTATAAGGCACATTTGAAGTTAACTAAAACTATCAATAAGAGTTCGGAAACACACTATTTACTGATTTACAGCAAATATCTCACCTCCATGTAACGGAATTTCAGCTAGTCAAAGATGGATTGGGGAGGAAAGAGAACAATGAAAATTTGAGCCTTCAAGACATACATTTTTCTCATTTCCTATCATATCACCTTATGTAAACTTTTGACTCATTGAAATTCCCCCGTATATCTTCACGAAATTTCGAGAACTTTGAACTGAAAGATTGTAAAGTGCTATGGGAAAAACTATAGCCTCTCAATGGAGAAAAAAAGGTGTGACCAAAATATAACAAGAACAATGGGAGTGAGGCTACTTTGAGTAATATTAAGTACATGAGAATTCATTCACGATGCTTAAAGTTTTCCTCAAACTGACAGCAAACTTGGTTAATTCTAAGGTGAAGGAAGGTGTTGACCACAAGCTTAGTTCAAATTATCCAAGAATTTAAATCAAGTTTTTATCGGCACCAAAAAATCCCCAATCGTCAACTCAAATTTTATGTACAATGTTACATAGCACACTTTATATAATGTAATTTTTTGCAACAATTAATTTTACTTTTCATAGCATTTGTAAGCACTATGATTCCTCTGACCGTCTACCTACTGTCGAAACTTTTGAACCTTTTTCAAGGCCTACATACATATTGGAAGTCCTTTATAGTTCCGTTCACCTATGAGGCATTGTTCTATTTTTTCATCTGACCTATTGTAACCAAGGACTTCTCCATTCGAAAGGTTTCTGCAAATTTTCCCATTAATATTTACAGCATCTTTGCGGGGAATATTTGCATGTCTTGCAGCTTCCACTGGGGAAGTCCAGCGAAAACAAAATTTTGAATCTTTCTTTTTTCTTTTGGGGGGTGAAATGCACTTTTTTCCCCCCATCTTAATGGGAGAATCACAGAAAAAGTTCAATTAAATACAATTTTCCAAAGTTCGGCTATTTCTTAAACGTGGCAGTTATCATAGTCAGGGATTTTTTAGACCTGAAAATGCTTCGACATATCAATGGAAGTAATGGTCTGAGGAAATTGCAATATGTTACAATATTTCACTAACCCAGTGAACGATAATTCAATAATTTTATATTGTCAATATACATTACTGTACATATAAGTGCATCAATACTTTTTCTACTTATGCCATGATTAATTACTAACCACATTATTTTAATATATGAACTTAAAAAACGTATTTAAGTGTAAATTGGCTAACACCAGGTTTATGTTCTTTAACCTTAAGTTTCGACAATTTAACCCTTTATAAGACCATAGGAAGTATACTTGCCACGAACAATTTTTAAATGTCCATGGTAAGCTAGCTATTTTACAATGTCTGATTATTTTTATTAACTTTTTCTAATAAGCTAAATGAATTCTTTTTTTAAATCAATCTCAACCCCAAAAATATTTTAAGGTTGAAGAGAATTAAGCCAAGAGAAAAGATTAATATAAAATACACGTAGATACATTTGATACATTCAAAATAGAAATATATAGAGGTGTAAAAAAGGATATAAATATACAAACGCTTTTCGAAAATGGTTTATGCTCAAATAGTGGAAACAAAGCCGAATATTTTCAAAAATAACTTTCGGAAAAGCTAAGTCTGCATCCCATTGCCTTTACACCATTAATTTTTAGTGTTAATGCAGTAATGGCATGTATAGTGAATGGTATTTACGTAATAAGAAAATTTTTCTCTAGACTGCTTGGTAACACATTATAACATTAAAGGATATAAGCAATCCAGGCTAAGATGGCGACTTGTTTAGTTTCGTATTGAATGCTCCAGCTGAAGCGTCTCTGTACAGGGTTATAGCTTGGTAGCCTTTTGGCGAAGTATGTATGATGGTGGCGTGAAGAAAAAACATTTATACATGAAAATCCTTTATGCATATGTTAAACTTTTTTGTTTAGCAATATAGATGAGAATTTTCTGAATTTATCTATTGTAGAACGATTTTGGAAATCCATTATTAAGAGAATAGTAAGTTGAAGACTATTAATTGTATTATTTCTAGTATTACAGATTCTTGGTATTCTAGTTCCCATGGTGATAATGATGTTTCTGAAGACATCGTTAGAAATACTAGAGCTGAATTTAGACAGGTAGTTAACTTTGAAATCCAACCTTTTGTTGTAAATGCTGTTTGTTAATTTACTCTTACCAGTAATTGAATAGAATTGTTTTGAACGGACGTTTCTGCTAATTTTAATTCACTGGGGTAGATATATTGGAAATTTTCTTCAAACATTTGGTTGTTAAAGGCAATAATGTCATAAATGTATCTGTATACATTGCATAGGTACTCTGTTCCCTCCCTCTCTCTCTCACTCTTTCTTTTCCGTAATGTTGTAAGAATAAATTCGCAACGAATAATGAGTAGCACATTCCTTGTGGAATGCCACAGATATGTTTACATACATGCTTACCAGTATTTCTCCTCAATGCCTCTAAGAAGGTGTTTGCATTTAACGAAGTACATGTTTAGAATGTTTTCCAACTTTTCATGTGGTGTGCTTGGGAATAAGTTCTCAAAGTCTTTCATTTTTATCAATAATAACGTATCTATAATTCAATATCTAAACAACCATGCTTACATTAATGATCTCAGTACATATGACTTCGAGAACTTATTCCCATGCATACCATTTGAAAAGTTGGAAAACGTTCTAAACACCTACTTCGTTAAATGCAAACACCACCTTAAAGGCACTGAGGAAGAATACTGGCAAAACATGCTAAAATTTTGCATATACAATAATTTTATAATGGCAAGCATGTATATAAACAAATCTGTGACATTCCACAATGAATGTGCTACTCATCATTTGTTGCAAATTTATTCTTATACCATCATGAAACAAAACGAGACCTGAGTACCTATGCAATGTATATCAATACATTGATGACACCGCCTTTAACCACCACACATTTGAAGAAAATTTCCAATATATCTATCCCAGTGAATTAAAATTAGCAAAAACTTCCGTTCAAAACAATTCTATTCACTTCATGGACATATGTGAATATTGTATTTTGTATTAACCTTTTCTCTTACCTTAATTCTATTCAACCTTATTCATCTAACTCATGCACTATTCATCTTATATATGTATTTGCTATTTTTCACTATAACTTATCCATTATATAGCAGTGGCTCAATGAGCGCTAGACTTAGATAATTGCACAGTTATTTCTTCATTATCCAACTATAAATTTACTACATTTAACCCCCCCAACTATGTGTATGTGCAAGCTGTAGGTAAAGTATGAAAATACCATTACTAGGACAAAAAAAGCCCTATAAAGGGTTAAAACAGTTCCAATAAAACCATCCTGAATCGCTAATTAATGACAGAGTAGGAATTCAAAACTCAAAGGGGAAGGGGCTCAAGTGGTTTAAAAGAAGACAGTGATTCCACCTCAGAAAAGACCATGTGTTTTGATAACCAATGGGGAGCCTGAGCTTCTTTCCAATACCACTTATTCACGATTACTTCTGTTCAGTCTAAACTTCGACCGTGTATTAGGAATCTGTACCCACGTATATTAACTTGGTGACTACTAGTCTTATATTTGGTGGTGGTGGTGGGGTGTGTGATTGAAGTGTTGTATATTAACAAGGTTTGAAATAAACTGTTGTTGTTTAGAACAGTAATGTTCCTTCAGTTGTATAGCTAGTGCCAAATAAATGGTGGTCGATTTTGGCCCAAAATTTTATAACAGACCGATTAGTGGGGGGGGGGAGGAACTATACGTGACTGTTTTAAGGCCAGTCTTAAAACCCTAAATACGGCCACTGCATAGATCCACCTGTAACTACTAATTTCGTACATTCCATAAACCAGTGTTTCTTAAGCTTTTTTTGGGGAGCATGGAGCCCTTTTAAACCCAAAACTACGTGATGGAGCCCCAAATCTTATGTAAACCTTAAAAATTTGGCAATTCACTATGCATACAAGGCAGCATTAGACTTATGTAAACATCTTATGAGGGATGGGAATTTAAACCTTGATTTTTTATTTTGGGGGCAATGGGGGTAACTATGCTTACCTAAACATAATTCGGTCGTCGTATTATTTTCAATGTTTTACTTAGACAGTGAGATATAGAAAGTAATACAACAAATAATAATAATAGAGCACAGTGGGCCTTGTTCCCAAGTGACAACTGCCCTAATAAAACTGCAGTAATCAAATTAATCAAAACCTACACTAGTTTATAAATTGCTTTAGATAGCTGTATTTACAGCAGCAAATAAAAATCAAAAATTAAGTTCTTACGTAAGCGAGGAGGTGACAGGTATTTGCATTTCTTCTTATACAGAGGATATAAAACAGGCCACAATATATGCTTAAACTTTTAAACAATACTTGAACAATGCTTAAACAGTGGTAGGAGAAAATACGCTAGTTAGTTGATGGGGAAAAAAAGATTACAGCTTTCTAAGGTTTTAATCTTGTTTTATTTTAAGAAATTTGTGAAATTATGATTATCCATATTACATATAAAACACCCTACTTTGAAACTAAAAAACTAGATTAATGAATTTAGTTAAGGGGACAGGATTTTTCCAATTCCTGATTTTGATGCGAATATCCTTCGTGGAGCCCCAAAATACTACTCGCGAAGCACAGTTTAAGAACCACTGCAATAGATGATTTCATATGGTCATTTTAAGTTTTATAGTATCTTTTAAAACAAATTCAATTTATTCTCTCTACAACGGTATACCAAAACGTTTCTACAAATAACTCATCCATTTTGATACACCACCATACTATATACGTACGCTACTTCATTGCAATTTAATTCAAAAATAGTGGCTGAACTTATTTTTTCTGAAAATATTTGATGTTTTTACGCTTATTTCATAATATTCAGTTTACCTTACCTCAATGACCATTAAACATTTTTGCTTATTTATTTATTATTACTTTTTTTTAAATTGGAACACCGACGTGTTGAAACACGTAAGGAAAAACAGTTCAATGCTTTTAAAATTAGAATAACCACGTTCTTAGGCTATAACCAAATTATTTTTTAAACACATTGACGCATCAATGTTTAAAGGCTGACATTTTTCAACCAACCCTAGATGGTACTTAATTGGTATCTTGCTATCGATGCTCATCCCTATCACAAAGGTTGAGGAGAGCAGAGGCTTAAGCAAAATAGCATTCAGGATTAAGAAGGCTGCAACTATTTGAAAATGGAACTTGTCTGTAGAGATTTTAATTATTTCCCCCTTCAGTGAATGATAAGCAGGGTAAAAACTCACCCATCTGGATTGGTCACAGAGCAGCTCCATGTAAACTGAAGCGAGATCCTTGTGGCGGGTTTCCATTGAGCAGACACATGAGACGGGCATAAAGACTTCGGCACAAGCTTTGCGAACTCCCCATACACCATCATCGCAAAGGGAAAAGAACCTACGCAACTACAATGTAAGAAAGTTTAATCAATTTAAAGTTCTTACACATAGCATATATATTATGCGAGGTTTAGAAAGGTTTTTAGGAATATATTATTACAAACCAGTTGTTTCTCAGTGGCTTCTCTCCCCACAATTGCACAAAACTCTCCAAAGCTAGAAGCACAAACCTACGTTGGAAAAATGATTTTTAAATCTTCTGAAGTGTCAATTTATATTATCGAAAAGTGGTACATAGTATTGTGCTGAATATGTTCACAATAACATTACAATGGGCATAAAAAGATGCAATGAAAATCTATTGATATTACCTTTCGCACATGAAAAGAGGAATCTAGGCACAGGATGGCGAAACGCTTCAAAAACAGCTTTTCCGTAACTTCTTTTCCCGATAACACCGCCAACTTGCTCATTAACTGCAAAGAAAAGACATCTTAAACACTAGCATCCTATAATTAAAACGATTACAGCAGATGCTATAATGTGCGGGAGAATTAAGCACAGTTTCATGAATTTAAACATCCTTGACATTAAACTGACTTAAAAATTACCCAGTTTTAATTTCACAGGAAAATGCAATATTCGATTCATAAAATAACCATTAGCTATTATCTAACTAGCATTAGAAGGCAAGCTAATCACAGCTTAATCTTAAGATTCACATCAAAATTGGGTTATATGCTATTTCAGATTGTATCGCTGCCACTCACGTTCGACCACCGATTCATATCAAACTCCCTTTCAATAAATATTTCTGCAGCCCAGGCAATATAGCATTTCGGAAATACACAGAATAAATTTTAACCCTTGGAACTAGATTTGCAAACTTCAAATGTTTGGAGAAGTTTTCTCAAGACTGAATGAAGGACCACCAGGAACGTAGTCTTCTCCATTTTAGATACATTCTTCTGGGTGCAGCTCGCAGGCAGTCGTTCTAGACGCATCTCATATGTGCTCCTGCTCATCAAAGCTGGCTGTGATATGTCAGATTAAAAGCAGACCACAGCCACTTTGACGGCAGGCTCACAACAAAGAATCCAACAGCTCCGGTCCATCCATGCATCACCTTGAAGACAGAAACCCCGTGTCACTCATCAAAGCTGGCTGTGATACGATACAGAAAAGCAAGCGTTTCACAACCACTTTGTGAGTGAGAAGAGGCACAACAACGAAGCGTTTCACAACCACTTTTTGAGTCGGAAGAGGCACAAGTGTACCTCCCGAAATGCATGCAAACCAAGATTAATAGAAATTTAAAATAAAAATGCATACTTATTTTTGGTGATGCCAACTGCTGAATTTGATGAATCCTCCGACACATCAAGATGGCTGTGATATGATACCAAATCTACAAATCACAGCCAAATTGACGGCCACAAGAGACACAGTCTTCCATCTCATCACCACAGTTGTTGCTGAAAATGAAACTAATACACACTTACATTATTTAATAATGAACACTCCAATTTAGATATTTTGTTGCTTTGCAGCAGGGAGAGGTGAACAAAGTATCTCGTCATAGAATTTGTTGTGAGGGGAAACACATGCTGCACAGTACCATTTAAGACTTAATACACTAGGACTGGGTAAGCTACATTGAAACGAGCAGCTACGGCTGTTTACATACCAACAAACTCATTTGTCGGTAAATGTCTTAAAAGTCAATGGACAGTCTTTTAAAGAACCATGGTTACCAGGAATCAAACATTGGCTATATCAGAGTTGTCCAATATATGGGCCTCAATCCCACCGACGATCATTTGGAATAAAAAAAAAAAATCCCAAAACAAAAATTTTAGATTCCAGAAATAAGTGAAAACAGCAGGTACAGCATGGGCGAGCTCTTCCATATCCATAAGCGAAAGAAAAAACCCATGGAGGATTTTTATTTTTATTGAAACTGTTGGCCTGCTGACTAAAAAGGTTGGCAACCTTGAGCTATATGAAACACCTACCAATGGCACTTTATGCTGATTATATATCAGCAACCAATTAAATTACAAGATCACCAAAAATGAAATATGGTAAGCAAAAACATAATCCAAAGAATGAACATTTCAGGAATAAATTTACTGAAACACACAGCGAATAACAAACACAAATATCAACTAGCATTGAATCGCAGTCAAATTTTACAGGAACTCCTTACCCCCTTTTTTTTATTTTTGGAACATTGACATCAACTCTGATAATCACCCTTTTGGAAATTTACCTCCGTTAAAAAGTTAAAAACAAAAAATGCTTTTCTAGGTATCTTGGGGAGAGAGACTTCTCTTCCTTCAGCCGCCAAAGTTTCGAAGACCAAAACAATCTTTTAAAGGAAATATAGCCCTAAAGGTTACCACAGTGGATGATTTTACTGTTTCATTTCCACCATTCCTACATTTACATCATAATTTTCTGATGCTGGATTCCTTCAACATTAAAGAGCAAAACTGAAGATTAAAGCACAAAAGCTAAAAGGAAATTTTGAATGAAGCAGGTTATGCAAACTTGGATAAAACAAAAAATGCCATAAAAGTCGAGATTCCAAATGATTCCAACAATTTAAAATTTTGTTTGCGTAGTTGATCAGTTTGAGTACATAATATGGACTTAATACCTATGGAATTATACCTTTTTTATTTTTACAAAATGTGTGCATATAGCAAAAATATAAAATATATATAATACAGTGGAACTTGGTTATAAACAAATACGGATAAAACAAATTTCATGTATAATACATATCAGTGGTGGCCAAAATGGTCGATATCGACCATTGAGGTGTCAACAGAAAAATATGAAGTACAATTGTATGGGTAACATTTAATGCTGTAAACTGGGATTTTCCCTATTCTGACTGACAACGCGATAAGAGTGAATTGTAAGAACACTGACACGAATAGGATATGTAATATTTGTTATTTCTTATAGAAAGCGTATTTCTTAAATTCTAAGGATTATGATTTACTGTAAGAAAAGCAGTGAAAGAAATTTTTTACTCTATATATACATTTTTAAGATGGAGCAAGGTCATGAAAATAGTTACGAATATAGATACAAAATTACTTAGCGAATTAAGGCTGAAACAAACTACCGACTACTGCTAATCCTGACAGAAGTCGTGAAGCCCACCATTCACATCGACAACTTTAGCGAATTGTCTGCCGAGTTAATGGAAGTCTTTCGTATATTAATGAAGATTGTATTATTGTAACATAAATTAATTTTTATATTATTTTATTATAATTATGCAATAGTAACAGGGTGTCAATAATAAATTCTTAAAGGAGCCCAACTGTCAAATAAGTTTGGAGACTATATATATATATATGAACATATCTGGTAATATAATGAATAGCTACAACAACAACAACAACAAATGATCTCTTGATGTTCCCTCTAACCAAATTTAGCAGTACATTAAAATATATATGACAAAATATGTATATAGTAACTGGAGATGTAATTGACAACTGAAAAATATATCACCTTTTCCAGATAACAGTAACTGTTAACATGAACTAACCCCCCCAAATGTTCCTATTAAAGGAAAGTTTCCTCCACTGTATTGCGTCATTTAAACCAGTGGGTCCCAACACAATTCAAGCCATGGACCACTTGAAAAATTGTTATGAGTTGATAGCAAGACCTTAACAAAAAAGGGAACAGGGTCTTTT
>QLNU02014802.1:77910637-77921334 GCA_006491805.2 Dysdera silvatica | reverse complement strand
CTGTGGGTAATGAGTTTTACTCCCTAATTCATAGATAATTTCACCCCCATATTAGTTCTTATTTTACAGACATGTAATTCATCATTTAGTCTTGTATTTTTTATTTTCCCCTTTTATCTATTTTTATTGAATGTTTGTCATAATTTATTCTCTTGAATCACTGCAATGTCTCATCACTCCTTAAAAGTTTGAGTTTGGAATCACCTTGTGCAATTACTGTGTGGCGAAAATATGCAAATTTCTGATATTTAAAGACATACGTATGTAAATGTTATTCCTTTTTTGCTGGACTTTTCGTTCAACTTATTCTAATAGTAACCTGGTTTCAAGGTAAATACGGGGCTGCTGAAGTATTACGTAGGCACATTTCTGTCCCTTTTATTGTGCTGCCCCCCCCACTTAAAAACAAATACCTGATCTCCCCCCCTCTCAACTTATCCTTATGTAAGACTATAGTTTGCTAGAAGTTTTTAAAATTAAAAATGCAATGTGTGATGAAAATTATAGTACTTTTTATAATGTGATATTGAGAACTAATTCATAAGTTTATTATAATATTAAACGTTTATTTATAACGAATAAAACATAACCAATTATCGCATTTAAAAAAGTTTTAATATGCAGTTAATTGCTATTTTGGTGGCATAATTATTAGCATTTTCATTATTAATATTTCTTCTGTTATAAGCAAATAGTCTGCAACATACAAGTGGACTACAATAAGCTTTAATGAGTTAAATTAGTGGTTCTTAAATATATGCAAAGTTATGAAACAAATCAGCAAAGTATACTTTCGGAGTACACTAAGACTCCAGTATTTACACGACAACACTGTTAAACAATCGAAGCCCAAAGCTTTTATTACGAAGCTGAACCAGAGGGATGCACTTCCTACATAAATTGCACATGCAACCTCTCAAACGTATACACTACTTGTGTTTATGAATAATCATGGCACCATATAAATAAAATACCTTGTATAATTTGTAAACTTAGGAATGTGTAATTGGATAATGTAGATGAAGTACTAATACAAAAAGGACGATGCCAGATGTCTATGGGATTTTGCCTACGGCGTTCCACAACAAATCAGACGCCATTCGACGCGTCTCACTGAGTAGATAAAATGTGTCAATGTCAATGGGCGCAAAGCTGTCAGATCATGAAGTAACGAGTTATAGGTCATAGAAGGTCACCCTATGAGGAGGACCTACAATGTTATTAGGATTTTGTCTATCAGGTACCACTACAAATCAGATGCCATTCAATGTGTCTCACTGAGCAGATCATTCAGTCACAAGTTACAGGTGGCATCTGATTTGTTGTGGAACATCGATAAACAAAGTCCTAATAACATCGGCCCTTTTCCTTAGTGACCTCTAATTCGTGACTGCATGATCTGACAGTTTTGCGCCCATTAACAATTTTTTTTAATCTATTCAGTGTTCGTTTGGATTGTTTTTTTAATCCAAGGTGCAAGAGCACCTGGGCTACACTGCACCAACATCTACTCAGTGAGACACGTCAAATGGCATCTGATTTGTTGTCGAACGCTGATAGACAAAATCCTAATAATATTGGAGTTCCTCCTCACAGGACGACCTAACTCGTGACTGCATGATCTGACAGCTTTGCGCCCATTGACATATTTTATTTACTCTGTGGGACGTGTCGAATGGCATTTGATTTGTTGTGGAATAGGCTGTTTTTTGGTATCCTTTAGCGAATACATTATACATGGCATTTTCAAGAAATCCACATATGTGAGCATAACGACACAGAATTTCATTGTATTGTCGACGTGAATTTAGGCAATTTCAACTATATGTTGCTAGTTTTCACTACGACTTGGGGGGGGATTGATAAAAGAAAATTGAACTATGAACAAATTTCCCTCTAATTACAAGATTATTTTTTTAGGGATCACATTGGCATGCTTGTCGAGAACCACTGAGTTTAGTGAACGAAGAGCATCTTTATGTTTTGATACAGCTTCAAAATCACTGCATTAAACGAAGTACAAGGTTCCCATTCACATTGGAGGAAAAACAAAAAAAATTAAGACTTTTCCGACAAAATTACTTCTTTAAAATTTCAACGGAACATCAGTTGCAGGGAAAGTAGTTTCATACTTGTGGAGGAAAATAGTAAAACTCAACTAGAAGCACCCCCCTTCACCAGGACGAAAGAATCATATTTTATTTACGATTAACGCAGGGGCCTACATTCAGCTCATTTGAAAATTCACCAATATGAGCCCCAAGATCTCAAAAACGTTTCGAAGTTGTGGAATGTTGGACGCGTTCCGAAAGATCATTTTTAAGTTACTGATGACGGATCGCGAACGACTTCGAGTTGTGAAAATCAGCATAGGGCGGGACAATCACCGGAAAAGGGCTCAACTTGCGAGACCACACACGTCGGGCAAGTTGTTGGGAAACACCAGATTATCAAAAATGCGCCAAGCCGAAAAATCGCATTGTAGAGGTAAGGCAAAGTCCGTGAAATAAAGACAAAGCTAGTAGTAGTCCCTTAAAAAAGGCAAATTGGGCCAAGGCCACTCTCAGCTTCGTCCTCACTGCCTTAAAACACAACCAGCAGAACGAGCGGTCGAAGGCCAGCACGCATAATAACGCAGGGTGAATGGATGTTTTCCTTAAGCTAACAACCAGCGGGGGCGGACGGAAGCAAGCAGTGATGCCATTTTTTCCCCGCAAAGTCAAAACTTTACTTCATGGACGACATGCGCGGAAAGTATGAATATATATATATATTCTAAATAACCGAGCACTTATATCAAGGTGTGTCGTACTCACCGTAGTCGTCGGCAAGAGTGCACAGGATGGTGACAACGGAGGCCACTTCTTCCTGGTTTTCCGAGACGAGTCGCAGGGTCTCCAGAAGATTCCGAGCGACAACTTGCCTAGAAGAAACATTCCAAATTTAATCTACAACGTTCATATACCCAAAACATGCGACAAATCGTACATAAACATATATATATATTTTCAAAGTCTTACCAACGGACATGATGCTGACAGTTAATTTACCCCGGACTGGAGGTAATGCATTCAGAAGACACTAACAAATACTCGATCACCATCCCCTCTCCCAACTCATCAACCTAATCACGCGTCATTGGGGGTGGTGGTACGTCAGCTTCGGGTACATGGACAGGTGACGAAATCGGTACACGAGGTGTGCTGAACTACAGTATTTCACTCTCGTCGAAAACAGCGCAAAGAGCACGGGTGGCACGTACCTAGACAAAGGCATAACACGAACACCACTACGAAAACACCGTGCGCTTCGCAAGGTCGACCCGACCACAAAACCGTCAACACCGGCCATTATCTGGGAACGTTCCCAAAGAAGTTTCAGAGGCAGCAACCTCCGCGCGAAAATCAAGTTCACAGAATTCCGTCGGATAACGGAACGGAGAGTCCGAAGTTCGACCCGCTTATCTAGAACGGAGTGGGGACCTCCACCAGAACGTTGTAAATGTTGGAAGAGGGGAACCAAGGTTCGTAACGTACTCCGGCAGGAACGAGTGTTTATACTCCAAGAGCCAGCAAAGCCCGATAGCGGACGGAATAAGGAGGATGACGCCGTCATTTAGGTGCCTCGACGTACGCCCCTCCCACGTCTCTCCGCTTTCCCTCCGCGCCTCCCTGTCTACCCTCTATTTTCCCTCGAAAACACACAGCGTTAGCAAAGGCTCCAAAGGGAAGGCGCCGAAAACGCTAACAGACGTCTGGTCACCCAAAATTCCAGACTATGCCTCGTGCTCAGTTCATAGCATGCACAAGGGGGGCGGGTGAACGGACTTCTACTATAGAACTTTCAATGGATCAGACTCACTCAATGTTTTCTGTAAGTGAAAACTTTTTTGTTTCAAGAAGTCAACTAATATGAACAAATTTTATTCTAATAAAAAGATTTGCCACTTGGTAGCCTCATAAAACGCTCAGGAATGCTATTAGTACAAAAAAAAATAACACCAAGTCCAATACTATAAAGTCCAATGTGTGTATCTGTCCAAATTCTGTTTGGAACTTCCCAAGACCAAATCTTAATGGATTTCAAGTCACTAATTACAGTAAACAACACACAACAAATTAAAATTTGCGTAATCAAATTTCAAGTCCATAAGCTCCTCGAATGCAAACCCAACAGCCATTTATAACTCAATGACAATGAATTTACGAACACGAGGAGTGTCTTAAAACAGTTCATTTCTTTAAACACCAAAAACTTGCATTAATTAAATATTTACAACATTTTCTTACGGCACTTTTTGAATTCATTACAAAAGAGTTTATATAACCGCAAAGCTGATGCTTGATCATAGAATTTTCTATTCTATTTCATTTGAATAAGTGTGTCTGACTATACATAAGGCAAAGGATACTGCAATGATCAAAATCCCTTATGGGTTGGTTAAAAACCTCCCCCCCCCCTTAAGTTTTAGTTACATATTTGGCAAACATTTTCGCCTGCGAAACATGTGGCAATAATTTTATATCAATTATATTAGTTCTTCTGCAAAATGGTAATTTCCGGAAGTGTAGCCGAAAGTACAAGTTTTTCAAAATTTTCAGTAGGCAATGTGGTACAAAAAGCACAGTTCAGGAAAATTATTTTAATAAGCTATTTATTATAACAATGAATTTCAAATTTTCCTGACTTGGGCCTTTGTATTTCAAATTTCATGGACTTTTCCCAGTCAGAAAAACTTCCAACCAACTTTTCCAGATCCGTAGACAGTCCGACTAATAATAGAGATCACTTATGGTTCTGAAGAATACTTTGTTATTAACGAAACAGTACGGCATTTCACAAGGAGATTCCGTGACATAGTTATTTCCATACTCCTGTCCTGCTCCCTTTGTTAAGTAAAAGCGGACACTTGACAAAGGGAGAAGTTGGCTCCCGAAACGTCGTGTTTTTTAAACCTTACGCCAGTGTCGAAATAACTACTTGTTACTTTGCCCATAATGCTGCTTTTAACAGAAACGAAGGATGGGCTCATATTACTAAGTTATTTCACTGTTCAGCGGGTTTTAACAGGGAGAGGGGGAGTTCGTGATAACGAGGATGGAGTGTATGAAATTAAGTATAATATAGCGCCTTCATATTTTTTTTTCCCTCATTCGGAATTGAAAACCTCCAGCATGTACATATCGACAAAACACACCTAGGTTTCAAGTACGAAAAACTTACAGCGTCAACTTGGGGGTCCTAAACTGAGGGGCGCGCAAGCGAATTTTCTGGTACATGAAGCTATTCGAACCAAGGATATAACAAATAACGATTTGGCCGAATGTTAATTTCCTGTAAAATTCACTATACACACATGCATCGATGTTCAAATTCGCATTGGAGAAAAAAATCCCGGACCTTGGGAGTTTTCTAGTATTACGTAAGCATTTGGGCTATTTTATACCCCCCCCCCCACGGGTAAGCAAAGAATCAACATTAGTTAATATGGGAAAATAGGCACAGCACCGATCCCCCCCCACCCCCTACACCACAAAGGTGCTTACGTAATACTTGAACCCTTCCTTTCCAGGTTTTTCTGACAAAATCCAGCGTTATTCGCGAACTTTTGAATTTCGGTTTTGGCTTCAGATTAGCTTTTTACAGAACGGAAGTAATGAAGGTTTTTCCGGTTTGACAGAATACCCCCCGTGAATAATAGGAATGATTTCGAATTCCATGACAATCTTAGGTGTGTGGGAAGCCTGCTATGTGTATTATAAAAGTGTATTTGTCCCATTTTAAATTGAGAATAGAATATACTAGAGCCCATTTTTGTAATTCTTTAAAATTATTCGTATTTATATTCTATGCGTTGTTTTTTCTTTATGGTTAAAGGTACTTCGTTTTAATTGTGACATCTGAAATATTAAGTCAGAATGCTGATACTTCTCTCTCGAAAATAAATATGATGAAACATAAATAGGGTAATAAAGTACTGGTAATACTTTTAACGTACGTTTTTCAGGCCAAATTTGGAGAAAAAATCACCACCGTTCAATATATGTACTTTGACTCAGTCTGTTTGCATTATAAGCTCTCACACGCTTGGGGGGGGACCACTACTACATATCCTTTCCATCTCACGGAAATTCACTTTAAAAAAAAAACAAAAAATTTTATTACGCTTGTTCGATTAGGACCCCCCCTCCCCCCCAAACTTTCAATCCAGTTACACCCTTTCTACCGTTATCAGAAGTGATATTAAGTCCACACAGGATTCCCGGAATATACGAAAAAATTCCACGAAAAGTTACCTAATATTTTTGGTAAGGGGAAATTTTGTAATTTTTAAAAAGAAATCCCGGAAGAGGCCAAATGAAATTCCCCGAATTTACGAAAATCTCGGAACATAATCACCCCTACCTGGTATTCAAATTAAACTAGCTTTCCACATGATATTTCCATATCCAATTCCAAACCGAATATTCGTTCTATCCCTACTTTTAATTCGAACTACTTCAATTAAAAAACAAAAATGACTAAAAATTCATTTGCTATTATGTATGTCTTACGTCACATTTATCAACTTTATATACCTGGGTATATAAAGTTGATATATATACTTAGAACCTAGTATAGTGACCCCAATTCGAACAGAGTAACCATTTTTTTTACAAGAGAGGACCGATAGGGACTTGGTCTTGCTTATACCAAAGTCTGTCATGTACACAGTCCAGTTCCAAAGGTGGTCACCTTAAGCAGACAAAAAATTTTTGTCCATATATTACGTCAAGCGAAAGGTCTACGACGTCAACATGCAGTTTTAATGGGAGGGTAGTCGGCGCCGACGGCGTAAAAAATATTGGGGACAATATACCTCTAAAAGGTATTTGTTCGAAATTGAAAGGGGATAAGGAACCCAAATGCCAACATTGGGGGACCAGTCCCCCTTGTACACCCCCTAACGGCGCCCGTGATTGCCAATCACCGACTCTTAAACTTCGCATCTTACTAGGGAACCCTTTTCTCACTACATGCCTTGCAACACAGTTTCCCTGTATTATTTACTAGAAACAAATCATTTATAACAGTTTATACAAAAGCAAGCGATAAATCAGTATGAAAACGTAGGCATGGGCGTCGTTTGGGCGAGAGGGAGGGAGTCAGTTGTCCCCTCGGAATTGAAATACATGCAATGTTTTTAATACATTGAAATATTAAAGTGGGTTATTTGCTTCGTGTTAACATTGGAAAAAAAAAAATGCACCCTCCCCCCGTAATTTGACTTAATCACGTCCTTACACGTAGGTAGTTTTCTATTAATGCGGGGGTACTGATTACAGTTCATTACCCCTGAAGAGTTGTCACGAGGGAAAGTAACGGAATATGCAGTTTCTGGAAACCTCAATGGCTCGAGGTTACCCGCGGATCATCTTGGGGGAAAATACCAACGCAAACTAATGGTTTTTACGCGAGTGTTTCTTTACGCGGTAGAGTATGACCCCTTGAATACAGAAGCACGGTGGAACCTGGTAAGTGACCACTTTTCATAAGAGAATCGGCATGGACTTGGTCATCCAATTACCAAGGCCTGTCTTGTACACTATACCACCGGTCTATGGTCACCATAGCAGTCACAGACAGGTTGTACTGTATTTGTTTCGTGCTCCACGGCGCAGTCACGCTGCATTAGAATTCGAACCTCTTCACGGAAGAAATTAAAGCGTTTTTTTTTTTCTCGTGGGTTAGAATGGGATCAGGAGTTGGGGCACTTGTCAAGTCCGCATGGCAGTTAGCAAGTTCTCATAACGCGAGATCCCAGAGGTCGAGTGATGGAAATCGAGCCTCGTTAAGGCGACCACTCACGGTAATGGAAGATTTTAGTGTTAAAAGTAGTTCAAGTCATCCGGAAAAGACGCCACAGGAAAGAAAACTTTGCTATTCACTTTGACGAGGGATATATTATACATGGAACAGTTCGCGCGTTAGAATTGCATCGCAATGGGGGGGGGGTTGTGACCCGCATCAACCACCCCTGCATACGGTAGTGGCCCGGGAACTAGGATTCTCCGAAGAATCAATCCGTTGCCAAATCTTGGACCACGAAAGGCAGAAAACGGTTTACCGAGAAGTGGCCCAAACAAAGTATTGCGCCCCTGGACATCGTCTCCTACATTGTGAGCAGACTACAAAAATGTAAATATGTCTAATTTTTTAACAGAAAAGCTCTTTCGATTATCCGAACTTCGCTTAATCCAAATGATCTGTAAAATTTGCTTTTTAATTATGTTTTTAAGTGAGAGCTCTCGGTCAATAACGTTCATACAGTTGAAACAGTTTATAACAAACCCCGGTCTTCCAAAACTTCGCTTAAACGAAATGAGCGATACTTTTTTTTTTTTTTAAAGGCAACATTCGGATAACAGGGGTTCGTTATAAATGGTTTCCACCGTACGAACGCTACTGCCGAAAAACTCTGTACTCAGGGCGAAACGCTAGGAGCCATTTTTTCGGATCCCAAGAAAATCGCAACCTACAGTACGATGGGAATCGAACCCGGGTTAATTTAAATACGTTAAGCTCACGATAGACCAATTGAGTTACTGATGGAAGAATGGCGCTTAAATGCTGTAAGCGTTATAGATGTTCATAAAACATTGGTTGGTCGAAATTTTATGGCGAAAGAACAGCAATGACCATTCTGCACCAAGCAAGGCGAACGTTTATAAAATAAAAATTGAAACGTTCATTAGTCTAACCAGAGGGTTAACGTAGCATAAACGGGAGTAATTATGTGGAGAAAGTAGGAGTTTGCATTTGTTAAAAGAGGGGGCGGCACGTATCCCCTCTCGCCTCACCTAAATTACACCTATGCGTCTAACGATGGTTCAATATTGACCGCATACACGAAGGTTCTTAAAAATAGACGAATTTTCAAAACTATTGAAGCAGGTTGACATTCAAGGACGTAGCCAAGACTTGGGGGAGGGGGGGGGGCTAAGGTAATGTACTGGTTTAGCTTCAATCGCACAAGGTATGTTAAAAATACCCTCCTCCACACAGCGATATTCCAAGTATTACCTAAGCAACATTTCGACCATTTTAAGCCCCCCCCCCTCTTTAATAAGCGAAGTGACAATGGCTAACGTGGGAAAATAAGACCAACAGCAACTACACTTACGCAATACTTGAGATTTCTCCAGGAAAACTCCCATTCCCTAGTAGTTAGACTTCCCTTTCATTCAACCCCTCCCCCTGAAGACTTGTGTTACGTTTTTCCTGAGTGAGTGTAAACTTAAAATGCAGTTTCAAATAACCGGCAAAGTACGGCTGGATGTGAAAAGCGCACACAGGCAGGATTTCCACACCCCCACACACAAAAAAAACCACAATCCCAATTCCCTGACGAATCGCAAACAAGCCGTATGAATTTCGGTTGCTGGGAGAAATGTCTTCACGATCGTGGGGCTTCAACTATTCAAAACATAGGGTGTCTACCCAAATTCCATTTCAAACTTCCCTGACTTTTCCAGGTTTCCAGACCAAATCTTAATCGATTTCCTGTCGCTAATTACAGTAAACAACACACAACGCATTAAAATTTGCGCAATCAAAATAAGTTTCAAGGCCATGAAATCAATTAATGCAAACCCCAAAGCCATTTATAACTCAATTATAGTGAATTTACAAATTCAAAAGCTGTATTAAAAAGTGTATTTCTTTACACTAAAAACTTGCACTAATTAAATATTTACAGCAACATTTCCATTTGGCCCTTTTTGAGTTCATTATAAAAGAGTTTAACTATATAATCGCAAAGCTGATGCTTCATCTTCTATTTCATTTAAAATGTGTATGACTATATATAAGGCAAAGGGGAGCAGTATGGTCCAATTCTCCTACAGATTAAATAATTTAGCTAAAAACACTTTTTGTTTTTCAAGTTTTAGTTACATATTTGGCAAACATTTTCTTCTGAAAAATATATGGGCTTAATAATTTTATATAAATTATATTAGTTTTGGTGCAAAATGATAACTTTTGGAAGAAGTTTAGTCAAAAGTACAAGTTTTTCAAATTTTTCAGTAGGTAATGTGGTATGAAAAGCACGGTTCAGGAAAATTATTTTAATAAGTTATTTATTATAACCTGAATTTCAAATTTCCCTGACTTTTCCAGGTCGTGTGGACACCCTGCACTGGGGAAAATACCGTTTCTAGAAATGGTTTCAACAAATGAAAGCCTTCAATACGTGTGATAAATCCCACCCATTTGAATATGCAAAAACTAAGCACGTCCTCTTCAGGTGGAACATTCTTCTACCAAAAAGCATTCTGACTAACGTAACTACCGACAGAAATTCCCTTTGGAGCCAGGGGGCTCCTACACTTCTTGATCATGAAAGACGGGATGATAGTTTACCATGATCCTCCGATCAAGGTTGTTTACACGTTCATGGCGCACGGATCAAAGTTAAACTTGCAGCTATCAGGATTCCGTAGGTTCCATGGAGAGGCCATACAAAAACTTGTCACAATCAAAACCCTACTCTAGCCTCCGGAAGTTCAACTATCCTATGTTACTTGGCGGGAGGGATGGATGGAGAAGAGACGAAAATGAGAACGAGTTGGGGTAACGGTGCCGGACGGAAAGTGGAAAATCATGAAGGGGAAGGGGCAGAAACCACATGAATGAAAAATCAGAAAAACCCTCAA
>QLNU02014802.1:77876321-77908370 GCA_006491805.2 Dysdera silvatica | reverse complement strand
GTTAAAACAAAGGACAAATGGAGGATGTAATTACGGCCCAGCCATTTGCGTATTGTAAATTGATAGCGGAGATATAGGTGCATTTTTTTTTTTTAGGGGAATCCCCATCCCTGGCTCGCCCCTTTACAAAAGGAGATAGGAACGCAGTATTTTTAACGATTTGCCAAACATTTAAATCCCAACTACGTGTCCATACCATCACACTACAAAACAGACGAACCGAATACAGTGAAGTCAGCGCTTTACGAGTCTATGCTGACACCCTCCTTCCCCAGAAGTTCCTAAATAATAATAATAAAGCTATTTCTGTGGAATACTTTTCGGAACCAGCACAACAGTTCGCATAAGAACGTACAATTCTTAAACTGAGTTCATTGCACTATAACCGAACTTTAGAAACATTAGGGGGGTGAGAGTCTTCGCATAATCCCCGTCTTATTTTCGATTACTCCCTGTGAATTCTGTTGTGGGGGGAAATGTCTTCAGATTTGTTAGATTCAGCTATTCGATACAGAAGCAGGGAAGGTTTCCACTTCCATTGGAGAAAAAAATTCTATGACCAGTCACAAGTTGCTGAGAAAATAGTTCACACGCTCGCAGGGGATTTAGCTAAATCAAAACAGAATTTTTTTTAATTTTTTTTTTTTATGGCGCAAGAGCATCTGGGCTATACTGCGCCAAACATGGTAAAATCAAAAACTGTAGTAAAAGCCAGTACTTTTTAAAAATTTAAAAACGTGTGTATGGTCAGCATGGTCATTTAAAATGTCAGACAGTGATGAAGAGTTAAAAGTAAGAGTGTGAGCAAGTCTATGATAGGGGCATTGAGTTAAAATGTGTAAAATACTGATGGGTTCATTGCGCACTCGGCACTGGGTTCCCTTCCAACCACCAATTTGCAATGGTTTTCTCGGACTTTTCCAGGTTCGACCGAAAAATCTCCCCCCGGACCTACAGGTATGATTTCAAATTCCAGGTTGCCTGCGAACCTTGCACAAGTTCGGGAACATTTCGCCCCCCGACCTCCAGGTTTGACTAAAATATCTTGTTTTTCCTGACATTTTGGGACGTTTTCAAGTTCCTTGACGATTCCAGATGTGGGAGGCAACAAGAGGCACAGCCAAGATTTTCCATTGGGTGGCTTGCTGGCTGTATTATACTTTTGAGTTCACATATCAGCGGTGTATACTCCATGGGCTGTGGGTGGGTAATCTCAAATGGACCAAATTTTTGTAGCAACTGTTCTTCATACAAAGTTTAGCTCTACATATTTAAGAAAAGCAAGTTACTAAAGCTTTTAGCCCCAAGGAATGAAGCCTTCCCTTTCAATTTGAAGTCATCTGAGAATGATTGCCAATAACGGAAGTTTGGGGGTGCTGAGAGTGTAAGATACAAACAAGGCTTTTCAAGTATCACCAGCCTGGCCGTCGCCATAAATCAAAGCTGTTCAATCTTTTTCACTGCCACTAGATTAGCCTTGGAAAATCGAAAGCTGTGGTGTTGAGAATCGCAAAAAATTGGAGAAAACTACAGATTGGGCAGCGTTTCGGGAACTTCAAAAGTAAGCCAACGCCAGGAGTATACCCCGTCGAGTGTGAAGTTTTAAAACATAAAACGTACATGTATGCGTCAATTTAAAAACGTATACTTCAATGAAAAATTTAATTTGTTTTTATCATCGTCATTAAAACCCTTTAAACCCAACAAATTTCGTTTAACCGAAGTAACCCGCTTTTACACTTGTTTAATACACACTCGACTTTTTCTTCAAAAATGCTCATTTGATTTTTAAGGCAGATTTTTAGCATCTTTACTTGTCTAGTCTATGCATCGTATATCTATATACAGTATAATCTGCTTAAAGTGACCACTTTTGGAAACGGACTGAAATTACAATGGACAGGTGGTCACTTCAATAGGTTCCCCTCTCTCTCTCTCTATATATATATATATGCAGTCTAACCTCGATTTAACGACTATTTTTATTGGCCCAGATTGAGTCCAGTATTATATTTTCCTCGATTTACACGTATTTCCTCAATTTATCGACACCTTTTCGTGATTAGCCTGTAGCTACAAGTCAATTTCAATTAAATTCAATTGAAGCGACTAGTGGTTTACAGTGTGTAAAGAAGTATTTACTGAGTTTTGACGTCAACGACGATCATTTTATGCATTTGAAAAAAAAAACTGTTGAATGCCAGCTCCCTAGAAAAACCAAAACAAACGCTGAAGTTTCCTTTTCGAAGTAGTAATTATATATGTAGCTGCCTTGTGTTCATTAAAATTAACATATATTCTTTAGATCGCTGGTAAGCTCCTTTCTGGGTTTCCTTCTTCAGTTCTGATCAATAGCGCACCAACGACTTTTGATCGGGAAGGACAAAAATGTAAAAAAAACCAACCCTTTGTAATATAATAGTCGTTACTTTTAACCCATTTTACATTTAGTATTTGTATACGGCATTGTAAGAATTACCATATGTACTAATTTATTAACTTTGTATTTATCGCAAATCTCTATATAGCTTTATATCCGGAGAATTTCCATAGGTTGTGTTCCGACCTTAATTGTATAATACTACCATTTGTCTGCACAGATCATTTTTAACTGCACTCAATTCTTTTGCATATGCATTGTTAATATTGCGGGCTTGTGATTCTTGGCGATTAGGGTAGGAATATGCATCTGCTTGGCATCCGTATTACTTAACTCAAAGGCTTTTATTGACAGTTTGAACGTGTCAGTTTCTCAAAACTACATTTAAATACTTCCAAAACAATCTCAGATAAAGCAGCGTTGCTGAGGATAACCTCTCCTACAGCTCAAAGCAGTGATTCTCAATAGATGGCCCCTGTCAGTATTCTAACAGATGGCCCGCTAACATTAAAAACCTGGCCAGCCAGAATGTACAAGAAATTGAAAAATGTTTTCAGGGACGGGTAATTTTCGCTACCAGCTAAATTTTTAAGGCTAATCCTCTGTACCTCTAATTTTATTTTGAAACACAAAATTCATAGGGAAGTGTGGGGGGAATGATCACTAGCCCCCATTGCCTATACAACCTATAAGACAAATGTCGTTTCTCATGTCTTCTGGCCGACTCCAAAGTGGCCCGTGACTACATATCCTGCATCTTCAGGCACCACTCACGTAAAGTTTTGGGATACCAAGATTCCTTCCAACAACTAAACTCAAATCACCTGCGCCAGTTTTTTCCCTTTAAAAAGGAAAAAAGAAAGATAATTCACGCCCAACGAGGATATGCAGTCTGGTTTTGCTGGTGGTAATTTGCATTCCAGCACTGGTGATCTTGTCGTAGGGGGCTGCTCCTAGACCAACGGAAGCAATAATTCTACCATTTCAGCCCATCAGAAATGGCGATTAGCGCTGCGTCACACAGGAAACAGCCATGTTCTCTAAAACAAACGGAACGCGAAGCCCCGTATTATTACAAGTAATCGGCATCAACTGGTGGAGAAGAAAAGGGTGCCCAAGAAGAGAGGGGTGAGTCAACTCCTGAAGGCGGTCTCTTCTATATGAGAATGAGCCCGCCCGCCAAACGGCCATTTCCTGTCCATGTGGTTACAAGCTACGGCAACAGGAAACGGGGCAACCGCATCCCACCCACGAAATTCATTCCGCAAGCGCCGCCTTGGAAAAACACTGAGGTCTTTCAACAAGTATTCAAATTCCTATATTATCACATTTCCCCCACTTTCGAATCGTTACTATGAAATCCCGTGAAAATGCAAAAAAACACGTAAATTTGAAGTCATAAATAATTTAGGTAAAAGAGGGAATAGTAGCGTAACACCACCCTCCGCCAATACTTCTTGTCTCTCTTACGTCACCAATCAATCGACACCTATAAGTGATTAAACGTAGATGTTGAGCAATTATCATTCAACCATGCTGGCGATAATGAAACCAGAACATTCAACGAATTTGCCAACTACGTACGTTGGTGAAACGCGGAGACGTCGAGGGTATGGAGTCCATAACATGGACCAAAAACCATCCGCCTATACAAACCAGTCTTCAGTCAATAATTCCTACTACAAATTACGCGAGCGAAAGTTGTAAAAAATTTCAACCTAAACACCTTTTACGTCGGATTCCTTCCTTCCACGTAACCTCAGATGCAACTGACTGGGAATGTCCACTAAACTTTGCCAAGTTGTGTATGGACTGGTGGACTACTAAATCTGTGTGTGTGTGGGGGGGGGCGTAACGAGATAACGGACCATTGCGTAATATGTATGTGCGCGGTCCAAAAATGACATAACTAGGTTTGGCTATCTGGGGCTACTCACATGTTCGCGAGGTAAAAGTGGCAAATTACTATTTACTATATACTATTTTTATAAATCGATGTTTTATAATGTTAATTACTTAATACATCATTATTTCACCTCTCAAACATGTGGATTCACCTGAAGGTAGCCAAACTTGGTTGTTTGCCATTTTTAGATCGTATACTAAAAGTTTCTTTACGCTGCAAACTGCGCTGGCGAACCTAATAGGTATTTTCATTTTCGAAGATCGATTCGTATTTAATCGGAAATGTTTTCTTTATTAAAAATATTAGTTAAAAATTTATATACAGTCAAACCTCGTTAAGACGAATTACTGTTAATACGAACAGATTTTCTGTTCCCTTTGGTGTTCGCCCTAATGAGGTTCGACTACGTATATTTCAATCAAGCCTCCGGAAACTAATGTGCAGACTTCGATAACAAACGTAACTCTGAAGAGAATTTCAGAAATCAAACGTTCCGTGGCCAAATACAAACAAAAATGAACTGAAAGTAAGATTACGTATATTTTGGAAACAAAAGGAAGACCTGGTATGTTGCCAATTTCATAAAACGAAATTTGGTTTATTCTTTTGTATTCTATGAGGCAACAACAAAGGAAGCATGCAAAGTCAACGTGTAGTATTACTATTGTGGAACCCCATACATGTAACTAAACCACTAGTACTTTTCTCGGATGAGCCAAAAATTAAATCGTTTTAACAAACTAAAACCTTATACGAGTTTCAATCTGTAATGCCCATTATGTGCAGTCAAAAATGGAACTCAATTCATTCATTTTGATGTTATTTTCCCCCCCAATTTCTTACTTGCAATGTTATTGTATCACACGAAGTGTGCACAGTGTTCATTTTGTATTGGCCTGCATTTATTCTTATCAGTGCATACACATACTACATACACACACATGAGGAGCCAAGGAAACCACCCTAGGTTCAAATTCGCGACTTTGAAATCGCATCCCACTCAACCTACACATTCCCGGTCACCAAAAAATGCTTTTAACATGACGTCTTGCTTGACGTCAATGGCCTCATTGCTATGGGCAAATGAATGGTAAACACTAGATACGGCACTCCATTCGCTTGGCTTTTTTACCCGCACAGCCACGGTCTTTCTTCCTGATCAAACGTGATCTGTTTCTGATTAGGGAACAGTCACCCACACCCTTGCTAAGCGACCAGCTTCCCTTTTTTTTTTATTTGAGGCCCTCTATATCCGGCCCAGCGCGTGGGATTCTGACGACGAATCGTAAACAGTTCACTATTCCAAATTCGCCTTATAGAAGTCTTCGGAAATTGGCAGCAAAGAAAGGAATATACCTTTCAACAATAATTCCTTCACCGTTGCTACCATTATACCCAACAATAAATGTCGGAATTCGTAACGATACTGAGTGATTTCTGAACATCTTTCTAAATTTTGGCGCAAGGCATACGTAAACAGGGAAAGACTGAACCAAGCTATCCATATGGCACCAGGTGTCATCAAAAAAGCAGTCTCCCCCCCCCCCTCAACAGTAGAGGTGTGCATGGAAATTTGGTACAACTTGCATACATGTCGAGGCGGTCCCAAAGCGGTAGGGAAAGGGACGACACTTGTGTGCAGCAACGTTCGACTTTTCTTATAAGACCCCAAGATAAATCTAATTTTTAGGCCACACCCCCAAAAAATATTTTTCTTATGCTTGTTAAATAGAACCCTGCAAAATCAGTTCGCCGTGGTGATTCAGATTCATGCACTTATTATATCAAATTTAATACACATTTCCCTCGCTAAATACGTAAAATGAAGGCTATAAGCGAGTCCCATGTGTATCAGTGTGTGTGTAAGTTATTATAAAATATTGCATATATTTTTTATACAGTAAAACTTCGGAATAACGATAAACCGCGAGACTCTGAAAAGGTGACCGTCCTTCGGAGGTAGTTATCCAGTATAAAAAAAATCAGCATAAAATGAACAGTAATAAAAAAAAAATAGCCATTTCAAATGAATTCTCATCTACTTGAATTTACACTAAAAAAAATCGGTGATGCATAATTGTTGCGCTTTCTTTTATGGCAAACGTTCTTTTCAAAGGAAATGTTTGTAATCCTTTAGCAGAACTAGTCATATTTGTTCAGAGCAAGGTTTCGGATTTCTCGAAACTGCGTCAAAACATCAGAATATGTTTTGATGTTAGAATTTTGTGGCAGTTCCTCATCACTCCCCACGTGATGTTTTCTAACCATTTCTGGATATTTAAACGTAGCAGAACTCCTAAATCCATGTCGGAACAAAACGAACTCTCTGACTTTCATATTTGTCATTCCTGATACTGAGAATAAATACTGTCTGTATTTTCGGGTCCATCAAGCGAGAGGCAAAATTCTATAATTAAAAAATAATTGCACGATTTTTTGATCGACGTTTGGGAAGACACTAACAGCGTTTTGCCAAGTTCACGCCTCGAAACGACCATTACTCCAACGTTCACGGCTTTTTAAGCTCTCATTTATCTTTGACCTCTCACCACCGTAAAGCGTCGCTAATTTTCATACACTTCCACCATCTTTACTATCCTGGGTAACTGATTTCTCTTTTAGACTTAAGAATTTTCGTGAAGAACTCACCATTATTACCAATTGGCGTGTTTAAATGACGAAGGAACCTTAGTAAGAATTCGACAACGTCGAACAGCAGTCACAAGTTAGGGGGTGCTGTGGATTTAAATGCTTTTGTACATTTTGTTCAGTATACAATAAGCGTTCAATTTGCTTACTGAAATACCAACTTCTTCTAATATGACTTTCCAATCCCACTCTCGGTTACCAACCATACAGTACAGAAAGGGATTTTCTCTGAATTTTTTTTTTTCTGTTAGTTTTAGATTTGTTTTCCCCATATTTCCCCCGAACACACCGTACATAATATGACAATGAACAAATGCGTAGTATCTCTATATCTTCTCTCTATATATAGTAGATAATTTGTCTACGTTTGTTCCATGGTAAGCCCTTTGTTATTGTTAGTCCCAAGAGGTATTTTATTTTGTTTATAGTTCACCATTTATTGATATATTCCTTCCACTTTTGCCATATTTGTTTGTCTCTCTTTTTTTTTTATAATTCATATTTGTACAACCATTCTATTTCCCTCATCATTCGACCCCCACACATTCCAGTAATTTTCTCCTAGTTCCGATCCCATCTAAATTCTACTTGTCGTCCACAAAAAATTATCCCCCCCCCCCTCCCGTTGCAGTACTAATATCATTTACATAAAGGCAAAATATTAGCGGCCGCAATATAAACCCCTGCGGTGTTCCATAGCATTTCTTATTACATCTGATTTTTATTCATTATTAAATATTTGCATATCATTTAAGTATAGTCCTTTAATATATTTTCTTTTTAAATCCATATACTTTCATATTTTTCTAATAGTATATCCCTATTTATGTAAAATGCTTTGCTTAAAACGAAAAATAAAACCCTATCCCCACTACGTTGTTTTAAGAGACTTGTTCATAATAAGTTTCATGGTTCTCATTGGAGATATTCCTATTGATTTTCCCTTTCCACCAAACTGATATTTAAAATACGTCTATGGATTTTATTCATATTAGTTATTATATTAGTATATTAGTTTTTCTTGAATATCTGGAAAAAATCTATTGTTTTTCTTTTAGTTCTTTACCCTTTTTGAAGATCGGCATTTTTGCGATCTTCAGTTGTTTGGGTGTAACTTCTCTCTAAGTATCTGACAAAGCAGATGTACTTGCAGCAAATCCATACAATCTTTAATGACCGATGGAGTAATTTCGAATATTTCTTAAGAGACTACGGATAGTACTTTTCATATAATCTCTCACACTTCTGTCGATTTCCTTCAACATACACAACTTCTACGAATTACTTGTTCATCGTTTACTTACAACCACCTTCAAAAAATCTTTTGCCTTAATAGTGCATTAATTTGATTTCTCAATTTTCGGCATCTTTGTAAGTAGTTTATATTTTTTGTTCTTCACAAATCTACAACAAACTTCTGTTTTATTTTGGTTTTTATGTCCAACACTTCACATATACCCCAATTTTTTTTTATTTACTTCCATCTAAAATTTTTGTTAAATAATTCAGTTATTTTGTTTAAAAACATTTCATAGGTCTTGTTTATCCCTTAGTTCCAACTCTTAAATCTGACTCATTCTAGTTTTAAAATTCCCTATTTTTGCATTCAAGTTTCTAATTTTAATCATACACTTTGCATATATTCCAGTTTAATTATATATCGTGGTTCCTGCCTTTGTCCAGGTGAAATTGCTGACTTTTAAGGACCAAATAATTTTTCATGACCTCTACACTTCCAGTTGTGATATACATACTAGCATGAGACATTATAAGCATAATATTGAAATTAGCTGCTTACTTCTATGTTGTTCCTTTTCAACCCAGCACACTGTCAATAAAGGCACCTCTTTTATTTTTGCATCCCTTGTATGAGCTGCACTGGGCGAGTCGGGGAGGAAGGGGCATGTGAGAGCACTATTGGCCTTTTTCGGAAATTAAGGCGGAACACCCTTTATATACATTATAGAGCTTTGCAGGATTTTTCGCCTCGTCTGTTTATTAAAAACACTTAACGTTTCACTCCGTTCTATGCGGAGCATCCTCAGAAGCAACAGTCGACCAAGTTTCCCTCAGCAAAATGCCAAGACTTGTTTAGTTGCTCGGCAGAAACCGATTAAAAATATGAGACGTATTTCATAGTACCCTTTTCTCTGGCTACACATGATTGGATGATTTCTAGATTATGTGCTTTGATTGGTTGTTGGACGACGGTTGTCACTCATAGGCCCAGAGGGTGGTGAGTTTAGACTAGCTGAACGAGGCCCCCTTTTTTTGTGAAATTTTAGGCAAGAATTCCAAATTGATGGAACATTAACGGAGTCTTCATTGAAATTATTAGGACAGATTTAATGGCCAAGGCCTCCATGCATAAGCATGGCCACAATGTATCAGTTTTTGCAATAACCGAGGTGTCATGAAAAAGAACTTGATGTTTTAATAAAATGTGTCATTTTTACTCACTCATTTTCTGCCAAGCAACCAAGCGAAAGTCTTGCATTTTGCAGAGGGAAACTTGGCCGGCAATTACTTCTGAGAATGCTTAGCATAGCACGGAGAGAAACGTTAAGTGTTTTTAATAAACAGATGCAGAGGAATATCCCGCACAGCCCTATAATCAGTGACATCAGCAACCAAAACTGTTTCGGAGCAGTCAAATTTACACTTGTACCAAAAAGACCTTTTTTTTAAAGCATTAAAATAAAATATTTCAAACTATTATCAAATTTAGTATTTCAAAATAAATATCAAATTTAATATGTTTCAGACTATTATCAAATTTAGTATTTCAAATTACTTATCAAATTTAATATTTCAAAATAATGCCATCAATATGTTACTTATATACCATAATTACTTACTAATAACTTCTGAGAAATGAGCTTCAAAAGTATTTTGGAATGGAGACAGGTTGGTTTACGCATCAGGAAGAAAATTTGTTTTCTAGACAACTTGTGTTGTTCACATTTGTTCTTTGTATGAACAAGATTGTAAACATTTTCCTCTTCAAGCCAATCATTAAATTTACATTTTAAAATCTGGTCTCACTTTATATACGCGTCACAATACGGCGGTTATCTCCCCCAAAAAAACAACCCACAAAATCATGACAAATGTAGGGTGAGAAGGCGTGTGTCAGCATTTTCTGAAAACGGAATACCTTTGGGAAGTTACCGATTACCATAATAACCCACAGTATAATTAAAAAATGAATTAATATTGAAAAGTAGACAAAAACATTGCTTTCTGCAGACCGGATGTCACTAAAATAAATTTATAACAAAAAATGTTGCATGATGTTATTTTCCTTTCTTCCACAAAAAAACTTGATGTATGCTATAACTCGTATGCTGTAAAACTTGATCAATCCAGCAACACCGTTATCCAAACTAGACGATTTAGTGTTTCCAACTTCGATTGGCAAGGGATGCCAGATGAATAACTTATTTACTAAACTGGTGAATTTTATTGGAAACGAAGGGTAATGGGGTGGGTTCCCCCCCCCGCAGAGTTCGTTAAAATTCCCTTTTTGTAGCAGGGTGGTGCAAGAGCGGTCTTTTGGCGTAATCTGGCATCACTGTCTATAATGTATATTAATGGCCGCGGTGGAAGTCTTCGTGAATGAAATACACCCTTTTAGCCAAAGCTTGAAGAAAGGTTCTGAGAAAAATTCAAGGACCAACCACATTTTTGGCAATTTTCAAGTACTTCTTAAGGGCCCCGACTTAGGAAAAATATTCCAGGACTTTTCAAGGACCATGGGAACCATGTATATTGGATCTGTGGTCATTAAGATAATTGTTTTTACTGGAATTCCATTTATATTACTTATACAGAAGTCTACTGTTCGATGTATTAGCTTATTCTCGTAAAATCGCAAACCGTATTTTGAAATCCTGTTAGATTAATAACGCTCAACAATAGATGGGAGTTATTTAAGGTAACTGTTAAAAATCATCTGTTATCAAGTGATCACTGTTCCAGGAACAGTATGCTCCTCTGAAACAGCTGTTATTTCAGTCACCGGTGACTAGGAACAGGAGTTACTTGAAGTAACGTTTAAAAATCACCGTTCTAGGAACATATTCCTCACTTTCTTCACACAGGAAACGCGTTGAGATAACGGGTTGTTACCATAACATCCGGCATAGTCAGTCAAGTTGACGTCAGGGCTCAGGCGCTGATTCCCTGTGTCACGTCTGATATTACGAGAAGTCGCATTTAGTTGCAATTTTTAAGCATAATTAATCGAAAAGCTTCCAGTTACTTGTGGTCCCTTTTTTACAATAAATGACAAGGAGGAGAAAAGTGCTGCGTGCGATTTGTGTGCACAAAAATTGAGTTACAAATCTTCCATAACGAACTTAAAAAAAAAAAAAACGTTGGAAGGAAGCATCCAAGCACATTCATCATCCACGTCTTCCCACTCCTAAGGACGTGTGATACTCCCATCATCAAGTTCTATCATACCTCAGAATGAGATCGACATCAACAGACCTTCTGAACAAATTTCTACAACGGAAGTAAGTTCGAACAAGCGGAGACCGACGCAGCATTATTTGTTTATTTCATTAATGGAATAGATTTTTTATCCATGTATATTAATTAGTACAAGTATTAATATTTTTACATTACTGAGCTTTACACATGAAAAATTCTGAATACATACATGTGTATAACTACATCAGCTGAGAATACACATTTTGTTTATCATTATCCTATTTAATTAGTTCCACATTGTAACCTTCCAGTATGTTTTACCAATTAATTTACAGCAGTGTCAATATTTTTTGCTGTATTTCATTACTTTGAATTTAAATAATTGTTTTTTAAACTTTCTTTGATTTTTAAAATCGTGTAATGTTTCAAATATCTAAAATTCAATATTTTAAAGCCTTACTTTTTCTCATTATTTTTGTACTTCATATGTGTGTATTTTTTTCCAAAGGATTTATTATTTTTATGGAGTTGACGCGAAGCATTGTTACGGATTGAGCGTTGAAATGTGTTATCGTTAAGTTCCTCAATTTCCATATCCTGAGAAGTAACGCTTAAGGTTCCAGTCACCGGTGATTGGAATCTTATCCGGTTGGAACAGGTTATTCAAAAATAACAGTTTGGTCCATCACTACTCAACAATCGTTTACTACCAACCCTTTAGAATCAAAATTATTCAAGTAAGAGCATCATTAAATTTCCATGCTTTGATAACTAATCTTTACAGCCATCCATGAATGATCAAAGAAATTTTATGTACAAACCACTATTCTTTCCACATTTTAAGATCACACACAATCACATAGCAAATGCATGCGGTTATGGTTCCCCTCCCCACTTAAAAAATGCATGAGTATATACCATGCCATGAACAAGGGTTCGGGGCTGGAACGTTTAGGTGCAAGTTAGCCAAAAAGCTACAAAAATTTCTTTGTCAGCTTGCTCATTGTCACCACTATGCTATGATTAATCTGAATGGAGATTCGAATATTACTACTACTACCCATACCCTCATTTTAACCCCTTCAAAGTTAAATCGACTTCCAGAGCTCAAAACTTGAGCCTCTAACAGTATATTTCAACAGCATGAAAGTACAAGCTTGTAAAATCAATAGTGTTGTTCATTCGCAAAAGAAGTCCAATGGAACGGTCCAGAAATAAATGGAGGATGTCACAAATGGCTATCCCATTAAAACAGAGGATGACTTTTCCAAATTTTGATTCCGGCGAAGCAAATGTTCACCAAAACAAGTCCTGAATTGAGTCCTCTGCTGTAATCAACTAGGCCTGTTTGTGATGTCACCTGTCATTTCTAACTGCTCCATCGGACTTTCCTTGTGAACAAACAGTACATACAAGTGCAGTCAACGATTTTAATCTTGGAATTTTTTTCCTTAAAATCAATATCAAAATTTGTTGTGACTAGATTCAGCACGCATTATATACAGCAAAATATCCATGTATGTGCTCAAAATTAATAAACATGCCTAAAATGAATAACATGTACTTACAATTATTTTAACACTTGAAAATGTCCTGTACTTTAAAACACAATGACTTATTGTTTATTGCCGAGTAGAAAAATTCAATATACTTTAAATCATTTTATAAAGTAGTTTCTATAACGGTACATAATGTGTCTCGTTTCTATAACGGTACATAACAATGTGTCTCTCGTTGTTCTAAACAGTTAAGCTTTATCTTCTATCATATAATAGCATTTTTATGGCCCAAAAGGAACCTTTTCAGAGCCACAAAAGATATTGGATGGCACTTGCAAAAATTTGCAGATTGTCTATTAAAGATAGTTTATCGATGATAGACTTATGTTTATCCCTAAGAGAAACCGATGGGGAACTTTAGAATGTGTTTTAACCTGACCCTCAGTCAAATGCCAGCCTAGCATAGTGAAACTAATCGTTGCTTTTCCTAACGAAGATGGTGGCTATAATAACACCTTTGGCAATCTCGGACAATTAAAGGTGTACGTTTACAAATGATGTTGCCTTTCCGTTCAGGTAAGAAGAGGGAAGTTTAAAACCTTGTGAAATTTTTCAGGAGGGAATAATGAAAATCTTAAAATTACTAAAACCCTTAAAATATACATTTATTCTAAAAATTCATTTTTATGCACAAATGCATAGAATCCGGGCTCCATTTATGGGTTGTTTTTTTTTATAAAATCAATGCTTTAATCTGAATTTCAGTTATCTTTTAAAGTTGAAACCAATGTTTTAAGTAAATCAATGGTTTGAATTTGATTTAATGAAACCATTGAAATTGAATTTTTAAATGCTTAGGAAAAAAAATAAAGTAAAAATGAATCATTTTGAAGAACACAGGTAAAAACAATTTTTCTGATTTCACTACAATCATTTACATACAGTCATGGTCAACTATTCCTAAAGGTCTGAGTAGTGTCAGGTATTTCCTCAATGTAATATAAAGCATTATTCAAATCACCGAATATATTTTCCCAGAACCATTTTCACTTGGGCCAGATACAATATACTAAATGGCACAGGATTGAATCTGCCAACAACAGTGTTTTTTGGTTTTACGGCTCAAAGACTACAGTGGTCATGCTGCGCCGGGACCTACTGTTTTCCGAGGAATCCGAACCTCTTAAGGCCTAGGGAACCAAACCCCGGACTACAGTGAGCAGTGCGATCTTTATGAGATCTCTGAGTAAGCGTTCTTTGCACTGCTGGGAGTCGAACCCGGATTAACAGCGCACTAGGCGAACGTGTTACCACACTACGCCACCGCAGGCCCCAACAAAAGTGTGTTGGAACTTCATGTACAATTCTTAAAAATTCAGCCAACTTTCGTGTGGATGGCTGAGGGAAAAATGTAATAGATGCAAAAGAACTCGAAAATTCCTAATAGAAAAACGTTGAAATCAGGGTTGTGATATATTAAAAGATAAAATATACTGTCGGTGAAACATCCAAAAGCCAATTGCCATTTTCCCAATAATTGTGCCGCAGAAAATTTGAAAGTACCAGTCGATAAGGAACAATGAAATTTATCAATCCATGTGCATAAAATTTGTGTAAGGTACTATCTTCATATTAAAACATGCAGCAACTTTGAATATACAAATAGCAACAACTAGTTTTTACTAAATATTTCGAACCCGAAAAAAAAAATAAATTTTTTTTTCATTTGGTTCAAGGGTTTATGAGTTTTGAGTATTAGAAATATTGAGCTCATGGCAAAATATTTTATGCGATTTTTATGAATATGTCCAAAATATTCATCAATATTTTTTTACTGTGTTAAAGTTTAACCCTTTGCACTCCAGGCTATTTAGCCAAAGGAATTCAAAGCCATATACTGAATGTCGCTCCAGCGGAGTGCAAAGAGTTAGCAAGCCAAACAAAATTTGATATTTTTCATTTTTAAAATACTTAATTATAAATTATGAAAAACGTTCGATAAGAACATGAATAAAAACATTAATTTTCTGATGGGAATTGAAACCTTACGGTGATTTTTACCCACTACACTGAAACATCAGCATGACCCAATCAGCAGGGTGGTTTTTTTTTTTAATATTAGTTAGTGATGGTTTTAAAGGCATCCTTTAGTTACAAGTAAAAAGAAAAGCAAAATTCACTTTATGCTTCAAAACTGTCAGGGTAACATTTCTTGAACATCATTCAGCAGGCATATTGGTAAATTTGAATCAGTGAGAAAAAAGTCAACTGTATAACATTGATTTCAACAGGTTTGATCAGAAAATATATACCATATATTCTGGCGTATAATGCACACCTATAATTTCAACCCAATTTTTTTTCAATTTTTAGATATATTCGAGAATACACACCCTTTTCTTTACAAAGAAACCTGAAATGTACATGAGATGCTCTTGTGAAGTCATTCCTTCGAAGGATTTTCCCAGGCTTTTTGAACAATGGTATACTGAATTGAGATGCAATAAGGGGAACAATATGTGGGTGGGGGGAAGGATGCACTTCCAACACGATTGAATTCGTGGAATTAGGAGTCGGATGTTCTCAGTCATTTTGCCGTTATTTTGAAGTGAACATCGAAGGCTTTAGTAAATCGCATTTGCTTTAGTTGAAATACAGTTGATCCAGTGTCCTAGTTAGAAATAAATATGAGTCCTGCCAAACGAAACAAGCAGTGCTGGTTTCATGACGAATATGACAAACTTTCCATGCTATCCAATAATGAAATTTAAGTTCATAAGGTACGTTAAATGTTTAGGTACACGTAGAAATCTAATTTTTTTATGCTCATCTTTTCCTTATTTTTAAAAGTTGTCATTTTAATCCGGCGCACCCATAAATTTTGATCTTATTTTTGGTATTAAAAGTGTGCGTTATACACCGGAATATACTTTTTTTTTACCATGGTGGAAGCCCCCAAACATTTTATAGAATATCTATACAGTTTTAATAGTCAGAATAATAAAAACGTTTTAAATTAGCCTAATTAAATAGTCCAGAATCTCATCGAATTTAGGTGTTGCCACTGGAATTTTCAAGTTGATGCCAGTTTAAATACGAAGACTGATTCTTATGCACATTTATTGGTAGTTACATAGTTTACTATCGATCAGCATTTTCGAAATTTTTTGTATCTTAATTATTGCATGAATGGCAATAAGTGTTTGGAGGTTTGTTTTATGGAATGTACATATATTGATGTAAGCAAAATTTCCAGAAATTTTATCATGGCTCAAAGTTTTTCGGTTGTGAAGAAATATTTTGGTCAGAAATGAGAGAAAAGGCAAACAAAACCCATTGTTTGCCCCAAATGTTTGTCAAATGTCCATGTTTGTCAAAACCCACCACCTTGTGCATTTCCTCGGGCTCTTCCACATTGTGTTGGTCGTTACACATTTACCCATACATTGACAAATTGCTGTGTGCTTTGATTTGTATAACCATTGTTAATATATGTGATTCTTATTGAATGTAAAGAATAAATGAAGGTTATATAGTACTAAGTATTTCAACAATTTCAAGTTGCATCATCAATGGTAAATTTTTCATGCGATTTTGGTTATATTTTATTGTACTTTATGCCAAATTCTACCTATGGTCAACATTCAAAATAGACAAGTGGCAAAGTTAGAAAGGTGTCTTATTATTGTGTGTGTGTGTGTGTGTCAGAAGGGGTTTCTAGGCAGGTGGCAGGAGTATTACATACCGTATATGTGTGTATATATATATATTGCAATATCAGTAAAAAAAAAAAGAAAAAAGGGCAATTTATGAAATGAAGTACCGTAGTGCCTGTTTACATGCTTCTAAAAACTGTAGCGGTGTAATTCCTTCGAACTTGACTTTCTTGGCAAAGACTAATTACATGTAATTTTCCGAATTAAAAATTGAAGATTTACAACACGCCAAATTTAAGAATCTATACTCAAGGCCACAGTTACATTAAACACTCAATGCAAGCATTCTCAGCTGCAATTTACTGTTAGCAAAGGATATAAATTTTACTCCCTTTAATATCACACACTTCATTTTACTACTATCTATAATGAAAATAGTACAGTATGATAATGTAAAATATGACAGTAAAATTATATATATGTAAACAAAAAAGGTGTTGTATTAAGTTTTAATGTCTAATATGGCTCTAGAGTTGGTTGTATTTTTATGGTGCAAGAGCAGCCAGGGTCATTCTGTGCCAAACTATGTCAAAAATATTTACGAATTTCTATTACATGTAAAATTTTGCTTTTTTTTTTTTCCGATTTACCTTGGAAATATTTGTTCGGTGGGACCTAATCAGGTCCGTCCCACCGAACGCAGAAATATTTATTTTCTTTCGAACGTTTCACCATCTAATCACGCCATACCATCGGCGCTGGTATCATTACGCTAATAAACATTAATTTATATTATTGTTTAATTTAATCTGCGTAGTGTTCGATTT
Source organism: Dysdera silvatica (assembly GCA_006491805.2). Classification (NCBI taxonomy): domain Eukaryota; kingdom Metazoa; phylum Arthropoda; class Arachnida; order Araneae; family Dysderidae; genus Dysdera; species Dysdera silvatica. Next base: position 77,891,016 of record QLNU02014802.1, on the reverse strand, counting down.
ATATAAAATAAATACATATGCTGCAACGGGCATTTCGATCAATTTAATACCAGTCTCTTTGCAATTTGGTTTAAATAGTAGTCCATGTACTACACCATTCTGCGAAATAACTGGCATCAGTAAATAGTCTTTATATACGTTCGTAAAGAGATTATATATTGTCGTTCGTAGCTCAGTGGGTAGAGCCTCCGCCCGGCAAGTGGAAGGTCGTGGGTTCAGGTCCCACCGAACGCAGAAATATTTATTTTCTTTCGAACGTTTCAGCAGGTTTTTAAGTGAATTCCAACTCTTCCCAAGACGATATTGCAACTAATAGATGGTTGTTAATGAGTAACGTTAACTCGATAATTTGCTTTTTTCGCAAGTATTTTGAGGCTCCTTTAATCATACCCATGACTTCACTTATTTTACAAATTTGGTCTTTCTAATTCGTAGGATATTGTAATTCCAAGGACGAAGTTTAAGGATTCTGTGCATAACTACCGATTGCAATTTCCCCCCACCCCACCATAGTCCGCAGAAAAAGCTGGACATTATTTTCATTTTTAATGTTTGATTAATAACAAAACAAAAATAATATTCTAAGAAATTCTCATATTCTGAATGACAATTTTTGCCTTTATATTGCACTAAATTCACGAAATGTGGTCCTGGGGGATTTAAAATTATGAATTTAGTGGTCCGTGGGGTCTGAAAGGTTGGCGACCGCTGGTCTAAAGCACTAGCGATGAGTTTTGGCTCAATTTTTAGGCCAGAGATAACAGAGTCCCAAGACTTGCAATTTGAGCCTGCTTGAGCCCAAGCCTGAAAAATACAATTTTAACCCCTTCATGTACGATTTAAACATTCAAAAGAATTTGTTTAACTTCATTTAATTTCTAATTTCCTTCCAATTTTCATGTACACATTTCTACAATCATCAAAAACAAGTAACAATTGTATTCTTTGGAGAATATCGATAAAGTCAGTTTCTGGCTTCAGTTGCACCGATCTGATGAGACCAAGCCCGAAAATATGAAATGGAGAGCTTGAGCCCATCTGTTGAATTTTAACTATGATTTAAAACACAGACAATACTTATCCTGCAAACCACACCTTCATGGGACAATTTTCAGGGAGTTTCGGCTGTTCCAATACTGTAGTCAACAGTCAATCTGAGAGTATTTCGTTAAACCACTATTCTAAGAAGTACTAAACTTTTTAGTAGTTTGTTTGTTTGTTTTTTGGTTTTACGGCTCAAAGACTACAGTGGTCATGCTGCGCCGGGACCTACTGTTTTCCGAGGAATCCGAACCTCTTAAGGCCTGGGGAACCAAACCCCGGACTACAGTGAGCAGTGCGATCTTTTATGAGATCTCTGAGTAAGCGTTCTTTTTGCACTGCTGGGAGTCGAACCCGGATTAGCCGCGCAATAGGAGAACGCGTTACCACACTGCGCCACCGCAGGGCCCTTTTTAGTAGTGTTCAATAAATGGAACAATTGAATCCAAACCTTTTGAAAGGGTTTACACTCTCACTGGAGAGAAAAATTCCAACACATTTCCCTGACCAATCACAAAACTCTTAACTGAATTTCGGTTTGGGTGAAGCCATTTTCATGGAAGTTAAGAAAGTTTTCCCTGACTTTCAGCCTTTTGTTTCTCTCCTAACCTTTAGGGATGATTCCCAAATATCCTAATAATTTCAGGTTGCCTGAGAACCTGTTCATAGGACAGGGACAGCAAAGGGCCATGTGTTGCACCATTTCTGGAGAATCCAAATATCCTGAAACCCAGGGAACCAGTCTCTGAACCACATTGGGCAGTTAGTTGGTAACCACTTGTTTTGACACCACGTAGATTTGAACCCTAGATTGGCATGCTAGGCAAAGAATTGCCATTGACAAACCTTGGATCATATATCAAGCCTTCATGATACAAAGCAAGGCCATAGCCAGCCATGGGGAGCTGGGCCCTTCTGGAAAATATTAGGTTTATAAATATTTTTGTTCAAAATAAATTATTGTAGAAAATCAAAATTTTTTGTTTTGTACAAAATCGCGTACAACAAAAAACATCCTTTGACATTAAAATTGTATTTAAAACAGATGTTCACAGCATATCTTGTGTATAGTATGCTATTTATTAGGTCTACAAGAAAGTTCTATCCATTTGGGAAGTGAAAGAAAAAATTTTCATACCATTAATATTTACTGTACAATATAATTTCCGTTACTTATGACCTCTTGCCAACTTGATGGTGATTTGTAAATACCATTTTTTTTAAATGTCTTTTTCTTACAGGCGACGAATTCAAGTAGTGCTTGACTGACACCTGCTTCAGTTTTGAATTATTTTTTCCATCAAAAGGAGAGAAACAAGTGATAATCGGGGGGTGCTAGATCTAGGGAGTATAGTGGATGCAGAATTTCCCAGCCTAGCTCTGTAAGTTTCTGACGAGTCACCAAAGCAGCATGTGGTCTAGCATTATCATGGTGCAGTATGATGTGCTTCTTATTGAATATCGCCGGCCTCTTTTCTTTGACTTCTTTGTTTAAATCATCCATTTGCTGACAGTGTCTCTCTGAATTGAGCTTTTTGTTAGGGTTCAAAAGCTTGTAATGTGTTGGCCCTTGGACATCCTATTACATATGGATCCCACCATATACACAGCATTCTCTTATTGAGATTTAAGCTCAGTTTAGAGGTGAAGAGGGCAGGTTGTCCCGGGCTCATAGTATACTCTTTTCCTAATGATTTCGTAGGTAATCCACTTTTCATCACTTATAATCCAGTCCAAGAAGGACTTTTTGTTTCAAGAAAGCAGATATGTGCATATGACGACTGTCGTGCAAAATTTTTTGACTTAACTCATGAGGCACCCATCTGGAATATTTATAGACCAATCCTAGAGTTTCCGAATATGATCCGAAATTGTTTGTTGAGCTGAGTTAAGCTTTTCTGTAATCTCCGATGTTGTCGAAAAAGGATCTTGCGCTATCATGGTCTTGACAATATCGTTATCAAAGATAGCCACCCAGAGCGTGAAATCACCTGCTTAAAATTTTTCGAACCATCTCCTGAATGCTCTATACAAAACTGCATCTCCACTAAAAACTTTATACAAATTTCAACAGGCTTCTGTAGCATTTCTCCCTTGTTGGAATTCGTACAAAACAATGTCCTAAATGAACTTTATGGGTGGCCATGTTTACACGATTGCCTCTCATTTGATGATAAAATGAGACTTTTGTTTGTTAATTTAAAAGAACAGATGTGTATAAATGCAATGATAAAGATAGCCACCTATCTCAAATGAACATGTGCATGCCTGTTGAAACTTGAGATAACATTATGGGACAGAACTTTCCGGTAGACCTAATATAAAGGTACTTGCTATTTACGAAGGTTTCAGGTTTCAAGTTGCGAAAATTTTTAAAACATGCTATACCTGACTATTTAATAACCACAGGCACTAATCTCATTTCCTTGAGATTTGACTAAAACAATAACAGCCTACATAACCATTTTTTATTTATTGTAAATTACTAATTTTTTATCAGATCGGCAAAAAATGTATTTTTTGGTGTGTCGCAAAAGTTTAGTTGCGAGATGAAAGAGGTTGAAAATCGTTTATCTAGTTCACATGAGGCCGTAAGGCCTCATGTGAACTTCTAGGCCATAAGTGCAGACTTTTAGATGAATCCAAATTGAGAAAACCAAATCCTTTTATTTTTAGTAACATGGTTTGGCTCATCTCATTTTATTTCATTTTTATTATGTTAAATGAAGATATTTAAAATACAAAACATAAAATAATTATCACAAGGACAAAATCCAAAAAATTCCATTTTTAAAGTAAAGGTACAAAGAAATTTAAATATTTATCCAAAACACTTAATTGCATATTACTAAATAACTGTATTGATAGTAAAGAATGCCACAAAGTATATGTATGCATTAAAATAACTGTTTTGTAAGTAGTCGGATATCCTTGTATATATATCCCATATCGTGGGCATATCTGACCAAGGGGACACTTGAGAAGCAGTTTTTTTTTTTTTTAAAGCAGGTGCAATCGTACTTTGGGTTTTTTACCCCTTAATAAGATTAACTAGTGTTGTTTAATCTTCAATAAAACATTTCTACTACCTTATTTATCAAACTTAGCTTGCCAAAATCAGTAATTGGTTATTTATTTCAAACAGCATCAATACACTATGGTGGGGAAATAATACTCCGGTATATCAGCACTGCATAACTAAAAGCCTAACAACCATGTGACCCCGTGTAGACCCGAGTCCTCAAGAGTGGACCATCAGTTTTCAGCTGTGCTTATATACATGTGTTGGATGCTTTCCAAAATTCATTAAAACAATCTTTTAATTTCAACAAGAAAATAGGCAATGCCTTCCAGGTGTTGCATGCCATCGCGGAAATTATAATAGTACACCGCATTTATCAGTATTTGGATTCACCCCCGAGATCCTGACTTGAGAAAAAAAATGGGTGAACAGCGTTGGAAGTGAAAATTTTCAAGTGACATCTACTTTTAAAGTAAGCTTTCCTTCATATTTTAATTTAAACTGTTGGCATGAAATCGGTTCTATGTATATATATGTAAAATTGATAAATTAAAAACATGTCAGTTAATAGGTGCCTAATAGTTTATTTCTTTTATTTACATTAATGATTTTATTTATAACTGATTTCTAGAACTTTTGAAGTAATCAGGAGGTATAGTAGGCCAACAAACTTTCTATTCTGTCTATATTATGTATGAAAAGCGACATAGCTCAGAAATTAAACTATGACGACATTTCAAATTTTACAGAGGAGAAAACAGGAAAAAACTGCAAAACAATAGAATGGCATATGCCTTGGAAAGTCTTTGAATGTATTGTTTTGAAGAAATGAGTGTTACCTACATTTTTAAAAGGGCACAGTGATATATACTTTTTTAGATTTATATCTGATCTTTATATGCCCGTCAGGGGGGGGGGAGATCAGGCAAGACTGATGAGTCCCAATGGTGATAGAAACAATAATTCCATCATTGAAATTATAAATTTGAGCATAGACCTAGAGTTATATGTACCCCCTCCCAATAAACTGAAATAAATTTAATTTTAAATGCATCGTAATTTAAATATAATATGCGCTTGTGCCCTTCCACTAATTTCGGAAACTCAACGTTGCTGGATTTTAGTATTGTTCTCAAGAAATTTCGAATGTAAAATTTGTTAAATTTTATTCAGTCATTAAATTATTAGTCTTATAGTTAGATTTCATTATGAAAATTCACATAAATCATTTTAAACGTTAAATATTTCAAATGTACTGTTTCATGCAGAGCCATAACCAGGATGGGGCTATGGGGCCGGTGTAGAAAAAATATTTCTTAAATGTAGAATTTTGTTTTAATTTTTTTTGTTCCACATGAAATTGTACATGACGATGAAAATCGTTCTTTGACATTAAAGATATATTCAGAATAGATTTCTATGGTAGGTCTTGCGTAGATCATGTTTTTTAAAGACATTTGAGTCTTCATCTACTATACGATAATGGTAAGCAGAAATCGTGAATTTTAAAATATATCTAAGTTTTCAACGCAAAATTTACATTAAGAAATTTACTCGTTAATATTAAATATATTAGTCTGTTCAGATATTTATAATTAAATATACAGCAGTCTAGTTAATCAGGAATAAGTGGGACCGAGACCTGTTCCGATTAACCGAAATCTTTGCTACAGAATTTACTGCAATCCATAATTGTCGGATATTTGTGTGTTTTGGTATGAACGCATAAGAGACAACAAACTGAAAATTTCCGTTTCCTTAATGGAAAAATGTCACTTAGTAGGCAGCACACACTATGCACTGTTTACATCTGGTCGGTTAGCTGCCTTTGAAAAAAAAATCCATCCATCTGAAAAAAAGTTCGGATTAACAGGATTTTCAGATTTGCATGATTACCGAGACTTTACTGTATTAATGAAATACATCACAAAACATTAACGAATTTCAAGCCCCTCCTGTAGCTTTCTCAGCCCCCCTGTAACTAGTGCCTAACTACAGCCCTGACATTAAGTTGAAAGTAACCAAATTAACGAGCATCCAAAGCATTGAATTTGAAGGAAATGTGCACATGAAAGTTTGAATTCCATAGTTACAAAACCACCAAGCAAAAACCAAGCTTTTTAACAGCACTTTAGATGCTTTTTATACATAGAACTTACTTGACATGACCAATACTTTCATAAGCAAATTCTTGTGGTTGGTATTTTGGTATTAGTGCACTAGTTCTCACACTTTTGCACTCCTCATCCCCCTCTCCCTACCAGATGTAGTTATATAAAACTGTTTAAAGCAGAGTTGGCTTTCTGAGGGCAGAAATTAGTTTTTGCCGTGCCAGCGGTGCAGAAACTGGTTATATGAAGTTATTATTCATTGCGATGGAAAGCGGTAAAATGCTAAATATTCTCCTAAGCTTTTCGTCTATTCATAACAAAATAAGAAATCGTTTAAATTAGGAATTAGAAGTAAAACTGCCATTTTATTATAGACTGCTGTGAAGAATTATAGAATATATAAAGAATTCGCTATGATGTAAGCTTTGAATACAGAAAATGTTGTAACTAAACTTTACTTGAAAATGCATTCCCTTTTGCAATTTAGGGTATTTTGATAAGTTTTTAATGTGTGAAATAATTATTTTCTGAGTTTCTGCTGATTACTGCCACTTTTGTGGTGGAAACTGTTTTCTGCCATGTCGTTTTTAATCACCTTGGCAAAAATTTGCCAACCCTGGTTTAAAGTACATATTTTCAACAGTTCCATAGCTGTACTCTCTGCCAAGAATACTAGCTCTCAAAAGATGGAAGGGGTTTGAAGCAGCCTGGGAACACACACCCAGACAAAACAATGAGTTGACCCTTTTGTATTTCTTTTACCATGCACGGATGACAAGAGACCATCCTGCAGTGCATTGAAAATGGTTTTATAATGGAGAAGTAATTTGTTGTTTATGCGAAAGTATTATTAAAATTGGAAATATTAAAGTATCTAATCCAACACAATACATTTTAACTCTCAAACACATAAGGACCATTCCATGAAAATGTCAACCTTGGGTCTAAATTTTGGAGTATAAATAACACCACGGTGTTACAAAAGGGTGAACGTTAACCCTCTGACTACTTATCCAGCGATTTCCATAACATGAAGGTAACTAAATTTGCTCATCCCACGACTTTTGCAGATATGCAATTTTTCCACCTTTCATTACAAAATGTGCTACATATTTTAACTCTCAAATACATGTAGATTTGAAATATGTAATAAAAAAAATACACGATTTTTAAATCGATACCGATAAAAAAAATTGAGCAGTCAGAGGGTTAAATCCAAACCGGATTGACTGAACATAGAAAACAAGGAAATTCCTTTAGAGTTACGTAATATTTTTGGTGAAGACACCGATTTCCAATGGAATATAAAAACTTATAGGAAACAAAAAATTTTTGTTAATTTTGTTTTAAAAAAGTAATCCCAGAAGAGACAAGTTGAAAATTCTGGAAAATGATTATACCCTGTTACATTGTCATTTTAAAGCTCGGAAGCTCTATTTTAATTTCAATGCTGGAGTGTATTTTTTTTAACAAAATGGGTGTTTGATGTAGTACCGGGCTTTGTATGTACGGCTATATAAAAATTTCACAAGTTTGACCATTGACTTCAATAATTGAAAAACTATTTTTTGATCATCTATCCATTTTTAAAAAGGTCAGATTGGGTTTATATAGTGATTATACTATTAAGCAGTATAACAAATCAAATTTGTCAATAGATGCTATAAATAAAAATATAAAGCTCATTTTTAATGTAACTTAGCAAAAGAATTCAAAGTTTTGTACTCAGGAAGTAAATATTTTATGTTACGTTTACTACGGCCACTTTTTTCACAAAATGCGACAAATTAATCTAAAATGCAAGTTGTGTCGCAAAATAGTGACAGTTAATATCCTGTCAACGAACTTCACATTCTGTTTCAATTTTGTTACTTGCAATATGGAAACCCCCTGTTAACCCCGATTTTTTTTATTTTTACTTAAAAAAAAACACTAGAAACCTTGTAAATTGTGCAAACAAGAAAGACTGACACTGTCAGCAACATCTGCCATAATGAAACGTAGTTTTTCCAACATTTAGGTCTAGTACTTTCATGAAGGTTGTAGACCATCGCCGTTGTGACAGGGAATCTGCTTTGCAGTCCAATCAATGGGTGGGTAGCCTCACCAGAGCTCCGTAACTCTGGTTATTTTTTTAATCGAAACTGTAATTAGAAAGGGAAATGGGGTCACTGCACGAGACATCACCCACTTATCTCACTTTCCACTAGAAATCGCTAAAAATTGCACTAGATGAATTTGTAACGCAACAGAGTCACTAGCCCGTAGCAGGAAAGCAGATCGGCCAGAGAGTAATTCTTCTACACGTGTGGCCTTGCCAAAATTGGTATCAGTGTTTCCCCACATTAATATGTACTTGGCTAGAAAACTAACATCTGACGAGAAGAGAAAATAGCTCAGAGGAGATATTTTAGAAGAGGTACTTTGGAGGAGATATTTTAGAGGAAGTATTTTGGAGATAGTATTTTAGAAGTTTTCTAGAAGAGGTATTGTGGAGGAGGTATTTCAGAGATGGCACTATAGAAGACGAATTTTTGGAAAGGTATTGTAGAGAAGGTATTTAGTTAAAGAAGGCATTTTAGAAGAGGTATTTTAAAGGAGGAACTTTAGAAGTGATATTTTAGTATTTTAGAGGAGGTATTATGGAGGTGTTTTAGAAGAGGTATCTTACAGGAGATAATTTAGAAAAGGTATTTTATTAGATCTAGCTAATATTTTAGAAAATCTAGCTTTTTTTTTAACAGATCTAGCTAATTTATATTGTTTCAGTATTACTGGAACAAAATTTGGCATCACATAGGCCTGTGTAATGCAGTGATAACTGGTTTGAGACCATTTAGTGATTGCTTCACGTTGCTCTCTTGTGTTCGTTGTAGTGAAAATGTCTGAGCATTTTTTTTTAAATGGATTAGGTATGCAAGGTAAGATATGTGTGAATTTAAGAAGGGAAAAAGAAAGGACGAAAATCGCAAAGAACGCCGTAAACAACTTTTCACAACTCATAGAAGGAAAAGGACCACGAAAATCCCAAAACATACGTAAACATGGTGGCTAGTCACCTTGTGCCAATTGTCAGTTTTTGGAATCACAGACTAGATTTAGGGAGTAACGTCTCATGCAGTAGCGCCAGGGGAAAAATAGTGTTCAAGGGAAGTAGATGAAAACCAAAATCAAAGAAAAAATACATGTAAACAAAAAGATCATCAAAAAGGAAGCTGGTACAGTAGTGTTAACTAACACGCCCAAACTTCAGTTACTCCTAGTTTTTTTCATCAACTTTTTTTTTTTTTAAAAAAGTGATTTTCCAAACTGACGAAGTCGTGGTGCACATTTTCTGCCCATAGTGGCGACATTTGCCGTATTCTATACACAAACAGAAGTCCTACGGAGCGGCTACGGTGAAATAGCGGGTGGTGACGTCACGAACGGGATAGTTCATTACAACAGAGGGGGACTACAGTTTCAGAACTGGATTTTGGTGAACTTTTGTCGGCGCCAAAATCAAATTCTGAAATTAGAGCCGTCGTCCTCTTGTTGTAATGGGATAGGCCACATGTGATATCACCTGTTACTTCTGTTCTATCGGACTACTTTTCGTGAACGAACAGCAGTTTTTTTCCCCACAATTTTCCTTCCTTTCCTCTGAAACATTTGCCACCCAAGAAAATAACGTTAAATGTCTTACTACCATTCAATCGTTTACTTTTACAACACCTACTGATTTAAGGCTTCGGGGGTGCCAGGTTTCTCGAATGTTCTCCGTCATCCGTCACGGCCAAAGAAAACGGAAATGCCCGGAACCCATCTTTTCATGATTTTAAAAACTCCCAAAAAACACCAGAGCTTTCCAAAACGATATTTTTGCGTGACGGCGGACGTTCATTAGCCCACACATTAAGCTGGCGAAATTTGCCGAGGGATGCGTAATCTGGTATAGCCACTTATCCATAACAGCAATTATGTTCTCTTAAAAGTACTTTAATCACTACTATGGGTAGCTTTTCTGGTAGTACAGTAAAACCCTTACGGGTGTCGCTGGGTGCTCATAAAACTGGGTCCCAAGGACCTGTTATAATAATAAAGTATGAATACCCATTTTAAAAATATGGTTTTTTTAAAAACTCGTCCCCAAAAAATCCATCCTCCCATACTGAACCTTGATATGCGCCATTTTCTAATATTGAATCCTTTCCTTATATTCCATTGCACGTTACCAGAGGTGCCGTTGACACGCCGTGGCGGTCAACGGCACCCCTGCTTGATTGAAATCACTCTTGTTAACGGACACCCCTTTGATACTGCGCACATGCCGTCAGAAATTTCGCGAAAAACGTCTACATGCAATTTCAGATGGAGCCACGTAACTAATTTGTGGCTATCAAATAACGAGTCAGCTTTTTAATTACCTTTTTTTTTTTAGTGTCAATGGGGCAAGTCAAAATCCTCTACTCTCAGAAAGAGGGGGGGCCTCCCAATTCACTTTCGTAAAACAGTGTTCAAGTATTACGTAAGCAACATTTTGGCTATTTTATACCCCTCCCCTGGTAGCAAAAATTACCATTCGCTAATATGGGAGAGTAACGACAACAGAAACCCCCCTCCCACAAAGATGCTTACACAATAATCGAACTCTCCGTAATGGAATTATACCGCCGTATTAATTTGTATACATGCGAACATACATATTTCTCGCATAGATTCGAACGTAAATTCGCAAAGTGTTCTCCTCCCCCCCTTGGAATTTGAGACGCTATCACAGCTGCAACTGTTTCGATATCCATCCATTATTTTCGGAAGACAGGTGGTGCCTAAGTGCATTTCAAATACAGAAAGCTTCGCGGAGCATCTGTGAATGCTTTTGCTGACTTCTTAAAAACAAAAGATTAACGAAAATCTGTACATAATGCGGGCTATAGTTCTCCACACCACGCCATTTTGATTCCTTTGGGGGGGGAGGGGGAGAGAAACGAGACGCGGAAATAACTTCGCTTACAGCACAGTCTCATAACATTTCGCCGAGAAACAAAAAAAAAAAAGAGACAATTACCTGTCATCTTAGCACAATGGCATTCCTTGGTGACGCCTTTCAGGTCGTGGTTGACAGCTCCGCGTGATCGGGGAAGAGTTCGAAAATTCATAACGAGACGCATATTTCTGGTCATTCGCACTCAATACATAAGCAGAATTACACAGTAATCCACAGGTCAAAAACACTATTCTACAAATCCGGTAGAGGTAAAATGAACAGTAACACGATACACAAAATACGAACAGTCTAACACCGTGTCAAGTCCGAGAGACGAGAAACAGCAAACGTTCGGCAAATGGCGGGAAGAAAGGAAGAAAGAAAAGCGGCAAACAGCGCCAAACGGCCGCCACCGCGCAGTAAAGAACCCGGTTGTTCGACATCGGCCAATCAGAGACGTTCCCGCCACATTCGGGCTCCGAACAGGATTCGTCCATTTGGAATATGGGCGGAGGGTGGCATTTCCAGTTCGAGGGAGGTAAGGAAGATGAAAAGGGAGGGACGACTCCCAGCGCACCCCCCGGTCGATGGTGAACTCTGCCGCCGTGCGAAGTTCATTCATAACAACTTGTATTGGCTCTCCTCCGTCATTTCCCTTACCACTCGATAGCTTGAAATACTCCCTTCCGGGCCTTGCAAAAAATAGGGGGGAGGGAGGGGGGAGAAATTTCGCTAATGCTTTTTCCAAACTGGAGATTGGGGGGGTATGCACCAGCCGAGTTCATTTTCTGTGGCGAAGGCAAGCCATTATAACAGGCGTTGGTTCCGCTTTCCCTAAATGGCCCCTTCGTAACCTTCCCTTGAAAGTCGTGTTGTTTCAACGTTTTTATCTTTGACTGGCTAAGCTGTTAGTTCCGACGTCGTTGGTTTCGAAATTCGCGGCAAAACCTTGCGCGCATTTAGAAATAACTCTTCCCCCGCTATTGTACCAAAATCCAGGACGGGGCGAGCCCTAGATTTTTAATTTCTTTCTTTTTTTTTCTCTCTCTCCATTGGGCACACTGAAGCGGTCTCCTTGTGCGCATTTCCCACAAAATGAATATCTTTCTTTAGGATAAACGGACTTCGAACGTACTGGGACAGATTTCGAGCCCCACCTAGGGCGCATGAAACCCTCGAGCCGGCCGTGCTAGAACATATCCTTCACACGATCCCTCGTATACTCACAAAAACAACTGGAGAGTATGGGGGGTGGGTGCGGACACATTATTTTAGGAAATTCCTCGATAATGTTAAAAAATTTAAAACAATTTTATTCGGCACAATCAGCTGCTCCCCCCCCTCAAAAAAATCTCAAAGCGAATTCTCAGTGTTTTATATTAATATTTATTATTTTTTAATTGGAATGATCTTCGAAAAGTAGTACTATTAAATATCAATTTTAGCATTATTCATTTCTCAGGAGAAGAGGTTTTTAAAAAAAAACTCAGGAAAAGGAAGGGGGGGAACACCAGAAGATATACATTTCCAGTTATTCCAAATTACGGCAATAACACGTCAGAAAGGAATGCGAGAGCCAGTGCCGGAAAGGAGGGTTTTTTTTTGGGGGGGGGGATAAGTTTGGAGAGAGGACCTGAGGAGAAGGAACACGAGGGAGGGGCCCCTCCACAGGATACGGATACCAAAAAGGGTCGGAGGAGGCAACAAAAAGTAGGGGCGGGGCTGCAATTGTGATGATCAGGTCGGTGTGGCGGAACGCGCGCCGACCAATCGCCACTCGCTTTCCGAACATACAGACATACCGGAAGACCTCCCAGCGGAAGAGAGGATGAGTGAACGCATGTGTGTACGCGCACGCGCCCTTTCACACGCAGTCCAGAGGACCCCAAATGGGTCACCCCTAAAGGTCGTCGGGAGTTTTCCGAGGAAAAAAAAAAAATCACAATTTAAAGAAAAATAGCTAAAGGAACTACATAGTAGGAAAGAAACACTTTCACGTTGTACAAAAATATTACTACAAACGTCATTTTAAAAAATATGTACTGTGCATTCGCGCTCAGTTGGCGCGTGATACCGTTAGCAGACGGGTTAGTCCATTGCAGTTTAGGGAAGGCCGTCTTGGAGGAACTGGTTTTTCCCACATGAAAAACCAGTTTCGGCAAGACGCCCTTCCCTAAACTGCAATGGACTAACCCGTCTGCTAACGGTATCAGGCGTCAGGTCTGCGCGAACGCACAATACGTATTTCAATAACCCTTCACGTCGGCATACACGATTTTGAAAAAATCGGGTATGCCAATGCAACACGTATTATTGTTTGGATGTTTTGTGGCGCAAGAGCATCCGGGCCATACTGCTCCAAGCAACACGTATTAAAAACGTTTCTTTAATACAACGCTAAATTGAACATTCAAAAAAAAGATAAAATAACCTTAAGCAGTTGTCTAACGCAGCGGTTTTTCAACTGTGGTCTGCGGGACTCTACCAGGGGGTTCGTGAGACCTTCCAAGTATTCGACAAAGGTTCGGAAAAATACTAAGACCAGAGCATGCACTCTCTAATGCTAAAAATAAATTACGAGGGAAGGGAAAATTCCTTCCTTAAATAGTGAAAATCAGTGATAAAACACTTAAAATAAATATGTGCGATGCAAATTTGGGGCTTTAAACTTTGAGTTAATTCTTGGGGGTCCGCGAGGGCAAGTGATCTTTAAAGTGCGGTCTAGGGAAAGTTAAAGAACAGCTGGTCTAATACAATGGTTTACACACTTTTTATCCAGGGGGGGAACCCCCTACAAATATCTAAGGAAATCCTGACGAGTTATTTACTACTACTTGGACACAAAGGTAAGTAATAAACGTATAGGTATAAACGGCAATTCTTTTCTATCTTTACTGGATATTGGTTGCAATTAATTTTAAGTGGTTATTTGTGGGGGGGTAATTACATATTTCCTTGGAATCCTCCGGGATCTTTTACTAATTGATTGCAGAACACCGTGGCGTCCTACAGAACACACTTCAAGAAACACTGGGCGAATATTTAACGTGTTAGATAACAGTATCCACCATTTTATTCCGATGACGTCATATTTTATTTGCCGCACGTCACAGTTACAGATGTGCATAGTCTCAACGGTAGACAATGAGGTGCTGTTCGTAACGTTTCCTTTATACTAATACACAAAAAAACAACACACTCCGTAAACGCCAAGAGGGGTCCTCAGAAAAAAAAAAAAAAAAAATTAACTGGTTAAAGACCCTACTAAATTAAATAGAACGCACACTCAGTCCCATTACTTACGATATCGAAATTCTTTCCTTTTAAACATCTTTTAATCATTGATGTCTTTAAAAATATCTGGTATGTTATTTCAATATTTTAAGTATGAGTATTCCATACCTTTCCTATACAACTCTGTTCTGATTTTGGGTAATTTATATTGATTATTCCTTTTTAGATTTCTATTATCCTCTAAGTAATGCAATTCTATATTTTCCAGGTATTCGTTAATTAGTAGCCTGGACAAATCATGGCTTAACATAGGTTGACACA
>QLNU02014802.1:77805109-77876221 GCA_006491805.2 Dysdera silvatica | reverse complement strand
ATCAACTCATCGAATTTGCAGAAGCTGAAAACCTTAGCATCATGAATTCATTTTTTAAGAAGAAACCGCAAAGAAAATGGACATGGAAACACCCAAATGGGGGAACTAGTGAAATTGACTATATCCTGGCAAACAAGAAATCAATTATTGAAGATTGCAGTGTACTGAACAGATTTAATACTGGAAGTGATCATCGAATGGTGAGATGTAAAGTGCACTTAAATACTAAATTAGAACGACAGAAGCTCATTAGGAAACAAGTAAGTAAGAGGGTGGATTTAAAGAAATTAAAAGAAAATACCGAGGCATTCAAGTTGGAATTAAAAAATCGCTTTTCTGCACTGGAAGGACTTATTGATGAAAGTGATATCTCAGAAGCAAATGAAAACATTGTTAAGACAATAGTTGAAACTGCTGGGGAAATTGGTGGTGTAACCTGTAAAAAGCACAATAGCAAATTATCTGAGAAGACGAAACAGCTCATGAAAAGGCGAAGAGATATGAAGGTGGACAATCGAAATACCAGTTCCAGGATTGAGTACATAGAACTTTGTAAAACTCTGCGCAAAAGCATGAAAGAAGACATAAGAAAATTCAATTGTGAGTTAGTAAGGAAGGCCATTGAAAATAACAAGAGCCTTAGGGTTGTTAAAGGAAGTTTATCTGTTGGGAAGAAACACATCATTGCATTAAAAGGAGAGGATGGCACCGTAACAAGAAATAGGGAAGAAATACTTAGAAGAGTTGAAGAATTCTACAAAAAACTATATGAAAGTAACAGTGGATTAAACGAAGACACTGAAATAGTCGAAGGAACAGCTCCTAAAATCTTAAAAGAAGAAGTTTCATTTGCAATAAAAAGTATGAAGAAAGGAAGAGCCCCTGGCGATGATGGTATTACATTAGATATCCTAAAAGAAGCTGGAGAATATGTAGAAGACATACTTGCAAAATTCTTTACCAAATGTCTTAACAGCGGTAACATACCAAACCAATGGGATTCTGCAACAGTAATTCTTTTGCATAAAAAAGGTGATAAAGAGGATTTGAAAAATTACCGACCAATTAGCTTGTTACCTGCTATTTATAAAATCTTCACAAAAGTGCTAACACATCGCCTGCAGAAAAAATTAGATGCAGCTCAACCAAGAGAACAAGCTGGATTTCGAAGTGGATTCAGTACAGTGGACCATATTCAAGTATTAAGAGAATTAATTGAAAGAACACATGAATATGAACTTCCATTGTGTGTTGCATTTATTGACTATGAGAAGGCCTTTGACTCTATTAAAACATCAGCAGTCATCAACTCTTTAAGATCAACAGACATTGAGGATGTGTACATTGACATGGTGAAACGTGTGTATAAAAATGCAAGTGCAAAATTTCGGTTACATAAAGATACCAAAACTATCAAACTTGGCAAAGGGGTGAGGCAGGGAGATACCATTTCTCCAAAACTTTTTACTTCAGCTTTACAGATGATTTTTCAGCTGATAAATTGGAATAACAAGGGAATAAAAATAAATGGTGAATATTTAAATCATTTGCGGTTTGCTGATGACATTGTTATTTTTTCAACGAACCCATCAGAACTCCAAGACATGGTACAGGAGCTCTCAACTAGAAGTAAAGAAGTTGGACTCAAGATGAACCTACAAAAAACTAAGATCATGTTCAATAATTTTGTAGAGGAAACAAAAATACAAGTTGACAACATTGAGCTAGAAATTGCTGATTCATATATTTACCTTGGCCAGCTGATTTCAATGGATGGCAACATTATGAAAGAACTCAACAGACGTATTAAACTTGGCTGGAGTGCATTTGGAAGAAACAGTTTTATCCTGAAGGGGAAATTGCCTTTGTGTCTAAAAAGAAAGGTCTTCAACCAGTGTGTATTGCCAGTCCTCTCTTATGGATCAGAGACATGGAGTCTAACAGTTGGAGCAATACGAAAGTTACAGACAACGCAAAGGAGCATGGAGAGGTGCATGCTTGGAATAACTAGGAGAGATCGAAAAAGAAACACTTGGGTGAGAGAGCAAACTAGAGTAGAGGACATCATTGTTAAAGTAAAAGGGCTGAAATGGCGATGGGCTGGGCATATTGCAAGAAGAACTGATCAACGATGGACAACAGAAATTCTGAACTGGATTCCAAGAGACCACCGAAGACCTAGAAAACGTCCTCAAACTAGATGGGTGGATGAAATAAGAAAACAGGTTGGGGTGACGTGGAAACGAATGGCCCAGGATAGACTTGTGTGGAAAGCATTTGGAGAGACCTTCATCCAGCAGTGGATAGATAATGGTTGAATATGATGATGATATATATGGTATTTACTTCAACAATTGCACGGCGGGGGTGCCACCACTTTATACATAAAGACAATAAGTGCAGTCATACTTTTCAAACAATTTAAATAAGCAAACTTTCCCTTTCCACCTATGGTAAGCAAATAAAGTAAACCAGCTGTGGGCACCAACTTAAAATACTTAACAGGCAAACAATGTTTCCTTCCCAACTCCTTGCAAAAGACTGAAATTGTGGAAAAATGTAAGACATGTCATGTGATTAGCTTTCAACATAGTTCCCTGGATTCAGCTGTGGGGAAAATATAGATACAAAATTCCGAATTAGATACGTACTTGCACTTTGACACTTTTGTAGAAATACAAGTATGGTTTCTTGGACCCTTTCTTTATGCATTTAACAGGTTGAATTTTCACAATAAACCCTCTGTTCGGCTTAAAATATGCATGCGATTTGTGCAGGGCTATATAAATATGATGTTAAGCAGGTTTAGGCAACATTAAAAAGATAAAAGGAAATATTGGAGACTTAATATTTCATGCACTTGTGCGGTTTATGTAGTTATAGGGGTGTACTTATGCGGGTTTAACTGTATATATATACAGATCTTCGATTTACGAGGAGGGGGGAAATTACGTTTCAATAAAGTCGTAATTTAAAAATTTCATAAATCGAAAACGCATTTAATACACCTAAGATCGAGATTTCACGTTGCCCGCCACGTCTCTGCTCTTTTCCGTATGTCAATGCAAATATTATACACAGGGGAGGACTGAGCCGCAGGCCTCCGGGCCGGTGCATCCTCATGGGCGTTAGGACTCGAACTGAAATGAGCAGACTTGCGCCCTCCGAAAATCCACGGTATGCGCCCTTTGAGAAGACCCAGTCCGTCCCTGACTGTACAGCACAATACGTCACTAGTACAAGATAAGCTCAAACTTCGACATAGAATTACTACTGAATGAGTATCGGTTTCGCGCAATCGTTTGACAACGAAAATTCGTAGGGGGCGGGGGGCGATATCGTAAAGTCGCATAATCGTAAGCTGTATACATTTGTCACCAATGGCGTAGGAAATTAGGGGCCCGGGCGGGTCAATCCCCCCCCCGATAACAAAATACACTATTTTCTCAAATGCAGCATGATAACCTTCTTTAAAGCCACTTGAGCCCCTCTATAACCATCTGACCCCCATGAGTTTTGAACTGCTACGCTACTGCCCATCACCCTAACTAAACATGATTGTTTCACTCTAATGCACGTTTTATTTTTACACACAGAAAGATCAACTTTAGGTTGAAAACGAACACTAAAAACTTTATACAGCAAACGCTCGCGTAAACGATTTTCAAGGGACGAGGGTAAAAAACGCCGTAGTAAACAGAAAAAGACGTTAATGGAAATGGATAATACTATGCAGCCATGACCGCAAAGTATCGTCGTTATATAGAAACAGCCGTTAATCAGAACGATTTTACTGCGACGTGTTTAATTAGCCTAGGGTGCATGAAGGTAAAAACGCTGCTTCCCAACAAAACCATAATTGGAAACTTCCAAGCGGGGAATTAGTAAAAAAAAAACACCAAAATTCGATGTACTACTTCAACAGGGGCGGATTTAGGGATCATTGAAGGGGAGGGGGGGCAATTAATGACGATTTTTGGAAATGATACCTCATTGGACCTTTACCTTGTATCTTTTCAATGTTAAATTTTCATTCAAGGAAGGAGCGATCGCCGCCCGTTCTTCAACGATATAAAGTGGTGTTTCTCCACCTTTACGAGGCCGCGGCCCCAGCAAATTCTCATTTTATAAGATGGGGACCCGGTCCCTCCCAATAAATTCACTCGTAAACGATTTTTTTTTTTTTAAAGTTCATACATTAAACTATCATCAGTATCAATAATTAATTATGGCATAATCATAAACAGTATCAGTACACTTTTCCTCATGAACGCCTTCAGAATTATATACAGGGTGGAGGGGGGGTGCCACCCAGAAAAAATTCCAACTGAATAATTTTGTTGGACTATTAGTCTCTTGCGGATTCAGTCCTTTTTTTTTTTCCTTTTTCATAAGACAAGGGGGTGGGTGCAAAAATGCACCTCCCCCTTGCACTTTCAATTAATATCCACTTTGCTGATATAGTCCCTTGCTACAGGGATGTTATTTTATTTAGTACTAAGAACAGAGGACTACATGTTTCTGTAATCGGCTTGAGGCACTTTTTATGACCCGTCATCAGGAGCGGTATACGTTTTCTCGAAGGTTGGAAAATGTAGATGTCTGAAAATTCCCGATTATTCATAAAAATTGACACAGTTAAAAATACACGGCTCGTTCACTGGCATCTGCTGCACAGGTGTCAATTAGACGTCCTGGGTCAAAGGTTTTCGACGATTTGGCGAATATTATTCTCGAGATATTTCCATTATAAAACATAAAACATTTATTCTGCATGATAAATGGCTGCATGTTCGTGAGAGATTTGGCCATTCAAAATAGAAATTAACCCTCTAACTGCTTATCCCGCGATTTCCACGGGCAACATGAAAGTAACAAAATTTTCTCAAGCGATTTTCGCGGGTATGAAATTTTTCCATCTTTCATCTCTCATCATCTTTGGTTACAAAAATGTGCTACATATTTTAACTCTCAATTACATGTAGATTTGAAATATTGAATAAAAAGAAATATGCAGTTTTTGAAGCGACTTCGATAAAAAAAAAAAAAAATTGAGCAGTCAAGAGTGTTAAAGTTTTCCCTGACTTTTCCAGGTTTTGGTCAGGAAATCTTATTTTTCCCTGACAATTCCAGGTTTTGTGGGAACCCTGATTATTGCCTTTATAAAATACACATTTTAATCAACGTTTTTTAGTCTATTTTCTCCTTACATCTCTCGTTACTATATATATATATATATAGACGTCTTCGTATACTTTTTCATTTCCTAATTGAAGAGAGAAACAGTTTCATTACAAAATTATTAATTTTCAAGCCGTGGATTCGTTTAGAATGGTGGCCAGTGGATATTCATTTACAAGTCAAAGGAGATGTAAGCACAAAAAGGTTTCAATGGCTGCGCCACCGGATATACTATATATTTCTTCGAAATTTTATTTTATCTTATATTAACCACTTATAAACAATACGGTATATTTAAAACTTTAAGATTCCAGCCAATCTAAGACCTCAGGCAAGATTGCTGTACTTCATATCCCAGCATATATCCTAACCAGATCCAATGTATCTCAATGGGGCATATACATATATTACGGGCCACAAACTGAGGATTGGAACAACATTCCCGGAGCTAACAAAACAGAGGCAATTCTAAAACCATATCCTTAATGTTA
The DNA here is from genome assembly GCA_006491805.2 of Dysdera silvatica. NCBI lineage: Eukaryota > Metazoa > Arthropoda > Arachnida > Araneae > Dysderidae > Dysdera > Dysdera silvatica. The sequence goes on along the minus strand of QLNU02014802.1, from coordinate 77,870,549 downwards.
AGATAGTCCCTGTTCCACCACCACCACTCCCTATGGAGGGCGTGGGGAGACCATAGTTGAGTGAAACCATAGTGGGAAGCCAGTGATGCACCGGAAGTTCCATCCCCTTCCTAGAAAAGGGGTTTTGGAGCTTCTTTTGCCTCCCCCCCCCCCAATTGGGAAAAGAATGTGAGAGGAGCAAGTAATGTGCCTGCCTATGGTGAAGGATGCAGTCAGAACCCAAGGAGACAGGATATTCCTACCCCCACTGAACCCGCCAGCAAGAAAATTGTTTTGGCGCCCCTCTACATATCCTAGCCTTAGGTTTTCTAAAATAAAATGCCCATCCTTCCATTTCTAGGGCCCCTTTGAATGCCTCTGGCTTATGTTTTCTAAAGTAAAAATCCCTCGTTCTTCGCGACCCCCGTCAGCACATGCCTTAATCCAGCACTGTACATAGCGCTAACATCAACTTAGGAAAAGTGAATTATGTATATATTACCAGTGTGTCAAATCAATCATTAAACGAACTGACACACACAGTGTATGTAAGTATCCTTACCATCTTTTGGGGGCTACAGTAACCTACCCCCCCCCAATACATTGTTCTAATTAAAGACTATTCTCGATTAATGACGATATTTTGAAGTCACGACTATTCCCGATTAATGACGATATTTTGAAGTCACGACGAATGAATCTTCATAGAATTCCGCGCATTCCGATTGAAATATTACAATGAATATAAGATTATTGGCGCTATATACTCAGCTCGTATGTAACTCCCGTTCACGTAGATGTAGGTGGCTGCACGTAAGAGGTAGTCACGATTAAAGATCTTAAATTCCAAGTCCAGTTGTTTAGACACGTGGCTTCCAGTCTCCAAGCTCAGGTCTTGGGGGAGAAGGGTAAATGAGCAACTCATTCATTTGAAAGAAAGGTCATTCTCTTCCATTCTGTTACCAGCTAAAGGGAACGAGTCTAAAAGAACGACTCACTGAAAAAGATCCGTTTACTCTTCTGGCAAAAATGAGTCCAGCCCATTAGGGACATTGTAGTACCTACAGTTGAGCAAAATTATCACTTTAGCGAATCCACCTTTTAGACTCATTCATTTAAACCGGCCACGGAATAAAAAAGAAGAGAATCATTCCTTGAAATGGATGAGTTACTACTACTCTCATTCATTTAAAAGCAGTTCTTCCTTTCTAATCTCGCGGACAATCGACCATGGTACTTTCATGGATAATCGAATATCATTATTGTAAGAACAAAATCTGCTTAAAAAACGCATAGAATCAATATTAAATTCCTACGTTTTAATGAATAATTTTTACGTGCTATCCCCTGATAAACGAATAAAGACAGCAATCTCAAATCTGTCATGGCAAATGCCCTTCGTCCTCCCACCCCCGTTTGGGTGAAGGATTTTCAAGATTTCCTTATTGTAACAAAAAAATAGTACACAAACTTATAAGTATACTTTTGTATGGTGCTCATTTTTCTTAGAATTGGAGGTGGGAGTCTTCACTTCTGACCAATTAAGCTGACACCAATGACTGATCCTCAGCCATCACATTGTGTTGTTGTGAAAGGCTCTTTTTTCAGCTGAACACAGTAGCCTACAAATTCAAAAACTACTCCGTGGGGACCTCTCAAATGGTTTTAAAGAAGCCCATGTATTGTGCATTCACACAGACCTGACGCCGGATATGATTAGCCGACGGGTTAATCTATTGCAGTTTGCCGAAGGGCGTCTTGCCGAAACTCCAAGACGGCCTTCCCTATACTGCAATGGACTAACCTGTCTGCTAACGGTATCACGCGCCAACTGAGCGCGAATGCACAGTACTGCGGCCTTAGAGAAAATGTGTTTGATATCCAATTGGGGGGTGGGGGGGGGTTGAGCCCTGATTTTTAATATACCACTGTCTGGGCATTGAATACGCAGGGTTCTTACTCATATTGGAAAATAAAATTCCCCTGACTTTTTCGGCAAAATTGCCTGACCAATATACAGGGTTCTTGCTCTCATTGGAGAATTAAATTCCCTGACTTTTCTGGCAAAATTCCGTGACCAATCACAAGCAGTTTTCAACTAAACTTCGATTGCGGAGAAAGTTTGACGTTCATTGGAAATTTAACTCTTCGAAACAGAAGATTACTTTCCCTGACTTTCAGGTTTAACCAAAAAATCTCGTTTTTTCCGTTAACTTTTAGAGACGATTTCGAATTCCCTAACAATTGCAGCAGGTTCTCCAAGTTTTGTAGGAACCCTGCCATATGAGATAAGCTAAAAGTTTCAGAGGCAATAACAAATAAATACAGTAACACCCCCCACAAGTCAAAATTGCAAAAGAGTTTCGGGTTTCCACACCAGCAAAACCGCAAGTGTTCGCCAATTTACAATTTTTCTTTCATTAAAATACAGAGGTACGCATACTTTTTTTACACGGTACAGTGAAACCCGTCTTGACGGACACCCGTTTTTAAGGTCAGATAAAAGATCTCCCGCAGAAAATGATTTACAATAATACATTTCAAAAACACCCTGCTTTGCGATTACCCCAGAGGCAGGCAGATTAGGTGGTCCTCTCAAAAGGCGCACCAGCCTCAGCCTCGAATATGGAGGCTGACGTTGTTTTCCTGATTCATTTCATTACATTACATCAGAACCCCTCTGTACGGACAAAATACATTTGAACTTCGTCCTTCACTAGAGGAATTTCTCACACCACGAAACAAAGAATACTAAAGTGCTGAGGAGAATTTCTTCTGAACATTAACAACGAATGATAATTGACTTGGATTCGCTGATTCAAATGACTCATGCTTAATAAAGACTTTGATAATAAATAAATCATATAAGGATACACTGCTCGAAACTAATAAACAATTATCAACACAAACTACGGCAGTTCACCTTTATTATTATCATCATTCAAATTAGCGTAAAGGTATTTTCCTGTAAGCATAACGTGGTGGTGCATGGTGGTGGTGCATTTAAATCTCGCAATTAAAAATACAGTTCGGAAAAGGACTGGTGAGAACCCACCAAACAGCTATTGATCAATTCTTTGCAAGGTAAATAAATTTTAATATTTAACGCTTTGTTGTAAATTTACTTGTTACATTTAATAAATGCTTACGTTCGTTGTCTTAAACTTGTCTTACATGCTCAAAAATACACGAAATTCAAAATGAAGTATTTAAATGATTGTATGTAAATATTTCAACTACTTCAGGATGACCCCCTCCACCACCACATCCCACACCCTCTTTTAAGGACAGACTTTTGTGCATTGCAAGCAAGTATTCGCTAATGAAGGATTTCGCTGTGTTGTTCCTTCAACGCTATACCATATTTAATGTATGCACACTAAACACTGGCGTACGCAGGATGGGTTTATGGGAGGTTGTAACACCCATACTGCGATGAAGTATACATATCAATATATGAAGTTGCAGCTGTACACCCTATAAACTTTCTGCATGCGCCTATGGTACTAAGGTATTTAAGTATATATGCAACTGTTTATTTCCACGGATAATTGAATATTTGCTGGAACAGCCAACACTCGTTTAAATGGGGCCGACTGTATATGTAGATTAAGTGGCGTATTTCTAAGTAGGCACAGGCCTAGCAGGGGCATCAAAGTGTTTCAAAATAGAATTTTCCAAACTCAACGAAGTTGAAGATAATGTTTCTTGTTAATTATTGCCCTGTCTCGCGAATAGCGATGACATATAGGCGACTACTTTAACTTGCCCGCAAATGCAAACTGCAGAATCGAAAGACAAAGGGCTATAACTATATTGTTTATATTACAATATTAGATATTTCCGACCAGAAAAGCGGATGTATCTGGTATTAACACGTGGAAATTGCCATTAGTTGTTGAATTTAGCTTTGTGAAAAGTTAGAACGGAAACGTTTCGCAGGCGTCAATAAAAGTAAACAAAACGATGGTCGGTCGATGTTGGCAATGGGTTTTTTGCAGGACAGAACAGTTGAAAATAGAAATCGGGTCAAGTTTTAAGCAGAGAATTACAAGGCTTTTATTTTAAGCCAATGACGCGAACGGTGTTTCATATCTACTGGGACGTTGTGCACCCCTCACCTCCCCACACTGGACATACGATCTAAATAAAAATATTTTGTTTGCTCAATATAGTCTTTCTGCACATCTATGTATATGCACATTTTAACAGTTTATGAGGAAATGAATAAACATATGGTTCAAATTAGAGCAGTTTTATTTAAATAAATTCCAGGTCTAATTCAACATAAAATAATATTTTAGAACTTACATCATTTAAAAAAAAAAAAAGAAAAAAAAAAGCACTGCTTGATTTCCTTGTGTTGCACGAAATCGTCATCATCCGCATTTATAGAACATTTTCCCCCTTACGGTGATGCAGTACACCACCAACACATAATAATTATGTTTATTAAGTCAAAAAATAGCAGAGGTTCCTCCTGGAATCCATGAAGTCAGCGACTATGGTAGCAATAATGCAGAGTTGTAACTTAGTTTAGTTTGAATAATTGTATGAAAAATCTCCTTTACATATCAAATGTTAAGACTTTTTTTTTAAAGAAATATTCCTTCCTTTCTTTGTAAAGGAGGGAGGGGGCGGCAGTACAGGCTGTGCCTAAGGGCGGCAATTTTATAAATCCGCCACTGTGTATATTATAATATGTGAAAAATTTCAATGTCTTGGAAAAAGGGGAGCAATATAAATCGACGCCTATGCATCCAAAGGGGCTTTTCTTTATAGGATAATATATAACTTCACACCGGCTTCTCCAGACCGCGGAATTCAACCCTGTCTGGCTTTTGCTACTAAAAATAGGAACCTCCGAGAATTACTTTTCATTTCAACAAAGGAGTAGAAATAAGGCTATTTATTGAATGCTGTCTCAAGGCTTTTCAAGGAGAATGACGGACATTAACAGCTCAATTCGTTAAGATGAATCAAAGTTGCAGAGGGACTTCAATATTCTAACAACGAAATATAAAGCGACTAGCTATAATTACGTAGAAAAGATCCAGCTCTTGTAAGCTGGCTAGTCGGTTTTTTAAAGACTAGAGCCGTAAGAATTATAGGCAGACACATCAACAGCTATTTTGTTGTACATTTCATTTACCAAGGTCTACCACTCTGCAAGTAATAGTCCATTTTCTTTTTACAGGATTTGTCGAAATTTAAACATTCTATGCACACGCGTACGCAGAAAGTTGGTAAAGGGGAAGATTATGGGATCGATAGGGGAGTTACAGAGCTACAACTCGCATATTCCTGTTAAACATAAAAAATTTCATTGATACCAGCACCCCCTGCGTACGCCAGTGATTCTATGTTTAACCCCCGGATGATCTTAAGAACTCGCAGCAGCACATTCACTCATTTCACCCTACTTTACTGAAAATAACATACACTTATAAATCACTCAACTGCATACAACCGGGAATGCACCAGCTCTCCTTTTTAGGATTCTTATTAACAACAGAGTCAATAGGCCAGCGTTTTTCCAAGTCTGGCCCCGTAGGATATCTTAGATTTCCCAATGAAACCCTTGCACAATTCCTCCTCCTAGGATATCTTAGATAATGTATTTTCCAATTTTCTCCGGTGGAGGAATCCCAAACTTCCGAATGTTAGTGGCCGGCGAATGACTAACGTGTGGGAAATGCTGCTGTCCACGAATCCTCCCATAGGATGATTTTAGTTTAGGTAGTTAAGATTTTACGATGGACAGACACCGAAGAGGTCATGCTGTAGGTTTCTATGGAACAAGAATCAGTTAAAAAAAAGAACACCGGAACGTTCCTACTCCATGGATAAGGGGAAAAACATAGTTTCCAGAATGATTCTGCGCCCACCGTCATTTCTAGAACAAGAGGATAAATTTTGAGCATTTTAACGTCAAACTCTCTCTCTCTCCGTTATACACTACCACTTTATGAATTTTGATATACAGTGTTTATCAAAAGTGTGTCTATCTACAAAGGTATTTGCCCCCGGCCCCGACAGATATAGAACGTATCATGTTCAACCACATTTACACACAGTGACTAGTGACAGTTTATCCGACCCCTTCAGTATCGTTATGGTCAGGTTTCGCTGTACTTAGATTATGTGGCCAATCATTATAAATAATGAAAGTAAGGACACGCCTGCCCCTATATGCAAACCTTCATTGGGCAACTACTCAATACTGTATAAATGCGGGTATAATCAGCACTAATTGCATTAGCTAATTCGTTTACTTATCTTTCATGTTAAACTTTAAAGTTGTTTTTTTGAGGATCTTCCGAAAGTGCACCGACGTCTTCGACAATAATTTGTGATTTTCTGTCGTAAGGATGAATTGAAACGCTGAATTGCCCGCCAAAAGCTATTCTGAATCTAATCGATCAGCCCGATTATTTGATGTCAAACGATTATTTTTATTATACCGCCCCATCCCTCCTACCTCTCTCTCTTAGATTTCGACATTAACTTGGCATTATCAGTCTGTCACGTGGTGTTTTCCAGCTAATCGGGCTGTCTTCCCATAGGTCGCCGTGCGGAGTCATTGCTACCGCACTGTAAATAGCTTCTCCACAAGATTTCATAACCTTCTTGCAGTCTAACCAACAAATTACAAGAAGGCTGGAGCAAACTGAAGTTCGAGAAAGAGACGCAAACAACCGCGGCACCACAGATCAGCCCAAAAAGTCAGTGTTGCCTAAAAAAAGGCACCCACTGAGAAAAAGAGAGCTAGGCCGATGCCTCATGGCAGGGAGAAATGTGAAACGTCTTCACCCTCCTAAGAAATGGCAAATGGGGGGGTGGAAGAGGGGAGATGTCGGTGACCTTCGAGAGTGAGGGCAGAAACACTGACCCCTGACCTCTGATCCTAGAAAACAGTAGAGGAAGCCGAGAAAGAAGTGACATGGAAGCTGTATGTCGTCGACTGTGAAAGATAACGGAGAAAAAAAAAAGCAGGAGTTTGGGGAGGCGTAAAAATATGGGGGAATATACCACTGTCAAGCCAATAATGACAAATAGGAGGTGAATTTCATTTACAGATAGACGATTGGCCATACGCATAGTCACCACATAAAATAGCTGAGTTTCACTAGGGGTTATATAATAATTTAAAAAAAAAAAAAAACCTGCAACCTCGTAAATAATACAGATCTGAAAAATATTTCAAGAGAAGTGGATGAGCAAAGACTTCAAAAAATAAATAATTGAAAATACAATAACAGCTGAGGCAGATATTCGACGCAGAAAGATATGCAAATGTACAGTGGCGTGTTGATAACCCCAGCAGGACGAGCATCCCCACTTTTGTCTTCGTTTATATTCCATAATATTTATGTAAGTATAAAAAGTATTATATTTTTCAGTTAATAAAGATTTCTTTTATCTTTCGGTAAAATACGAAACGGACGGTTTCCAACTGTGGCAAACTTATTACGCGTATTTACTTTAGCTGTTTTTATTGCCTTTAAAATTGAACTCAACATCTGAAAACTATAAAATCTAGACGAGTTTTGAAATTATATGCTTTGTGTTAGAACCCTGTTTTATGAAACAGTGACTAATAGACATGTGTTCTGTTTAAAATATTGGAATGCATCGCTGGTAAATTTCTTATAGAAGACACAACACTATTGTATACACATAATTCTTTTTTTCACACTCACACACATACATGTATATATAAATTTTCGTAAAAGGAGGGCCCCAAAAAATTGCGGAGGGGGGTGAGATTTTCCGTTACGCCACTGCAAATGTAGGAGGCGGGATGTTGTTAAACGACCAAATAAACACCACCAGAGCACAAGTAACGTGTTGTTAATAACAACCATGTTCATAACAATAACACTGGTTGATTAGTAGCAGTGCACAAAACGATGTTTAGTTGCAATTTGGTTAAATCAGTCTAAATGCAGAACTAAAACAAACGTAGACATGTGTTTGCGGTAATGGATGGTTTGCATCTAAAAATATTCATACCAAGTGCATTTCCACTTAATCTTCAGTTTCTGCACGAATTTGGACTTTGGGATGAGTCTATAAGGAGGGGGAGGGGGGCGGTATAAAATGGCCAGAAATGTGCTTACGTAATATTTGAACGGCCCCTAAACCATTTAGAATGACACAAAAAAATCCAAAACAGCAAAATCCGTCGTTGAACGACTCTAGAAAGATGGGCAAAGTCACTGACTGATTTGATTCTATCCTTGAAGGGTTTCGTACAAAACTCTATCCGTAGATAACGAATTTTGCAGAGAGCTCATAGGTACGATGTTTGTTTGTTTGTTTGGATGTTTTATGGAGCAAGATCTCATCATCTGGGCATATACATCATCTGGGCTATATTGTGCCACTCATATATAGGAATACTCATATATATACACTCATAATACTCAGAGGTACGAATAGTATATTAAAGTGTCACTCGAGCGTCAGCACTGCTCATTGAAACACACGCTCGTGAAACAATAAAATTTATGAAAATGAAATTCGCTTTACAACATTACGGCTTAGGGTGCGTACAGACACGCAACAGAACATCGTCGCATAACACCCCGTGTCACACGATGATGTTACAGGGAGAACATTGCCGCGTGTCATCAGTGCGTAACAGCACTGCTTCCCATCAGTTCACGCCGATATCCAATCTACACTGACAAAACGCTGTTGTTCGTAAACCGGTCTAAATACACGAAGCCCCGTAACATTACTTTGATGCGACAGGGAAAAACCGACAACTAGCGGGACGCGGTAATGTTACGATGTTCTTCCGTTCACGGAGTGCGGTCCGGACTTCTGAACGCGACGGTGTTCTGTTGCACGTGTGGCCGCGGCCTCACGTGCACTGATATATACAAATCTGAGGGGTAGAATGTACAAAAAGCGAATATAATCCAAACACAACAAAAACAAGGTTAGGAATGCGTGGGATAACAGTAAATTACCACACCATTTTAAGAGGACCAACGAAATTCAAAACATTTAAACCACGACAAGGATTCACCACTCCCTTGTCATTCGACAAGGGAGTTCACCCAGGATTCCCGAGTAGCAACAGACAGAACTAAGCGGTCGTCTAGAGTCGTCCCCAGGTAGCGTAACAATTTAAAACTTACGTGTGGTGGCCCTGCAGTGGCTTTGAAGAAGATAATGATATTGCGGCCTTCGAGAAAATAATGCGTTTTGATATCCAATGGGGTCCTATGTCACTGGGTCGCCCACTAAAGATAGCCGTCTCTAGGGTTTTTTTTTTTACTTACTATCAGCTTCTGTGGCTTTGCAAGACCCTGGAATCATCGATGATCCAGACCCTTCAAAGCAGCCTTTGCTACCGAACTCTGAAAAATTTACTACGTTTCTCGTCACGAATCCTTTCGCACACTTTTCTTCAATTTCAGTTCATCAACACGTTTTGTTTGGCCTCGCCAAGGGGTGGACTGGGTCCATTCAAAGGACGCATACCTTGGATGCGCCCTTTCAGTGGACCCAGAAAGCACATACCTTGGATTATCGCACGGCGCGAAACCTTGTCCATTCGGAGGCGCGAGGCCTATCGCCCATAAGGCCGGCGGCCCAATCCGGCCCTGCTTCACAAGTGAGTGCAGAGAGGATATTCGGAAGTGTGGAGATAGGACCAAATGAGGGCTTTACAGTGCTGCACTACGTTTCCTCAGGATAAAAAACCACGCAAAACTAACGCAAATTTTCCCGAATTGGGAGGGGCGGGGTCCAGACCAATGTCAACACACATAAGAATGTAATTGCACTCTCCACCTAGGGTCCGCAAATACCTAAAGCCAACCCTGCTTTAACGAACGTACTTGCCATGTGTCAAATCGGTCAGAAACCGAATCACCCAACGATTCTGCTCATTTAAAACAGATCAGCAAAGTCGTTGAAGTGAACGACTTCGTACACCTGTACAATAAACAGCGCGGAAAGTCAGGTAATTTTCAGTTCTGTCAGTGAATAAGGGAAAACGGCTAATCGAGTTTTCCCATAATTATCTGCTTACCAACAGCATTCATACCATACTCGGTATTGTAAAAAAAAAAAAAAAATAAAGTCCCCACAGTCAACATCAACAGGAGCTTTCCCAACACCTACTCAATTTCGCCAGACATTCGAGTAGCCCAGACACAACAAAGTAGTTTTCATACAGCCTCTAAGACAATAAAATAAAATTATAGGTGTCGTGGAGCCATTCAACACGGTTCCACACGACCAGCTCTTAGTTGAATTCCAGACGAATCGTCGTCGTCTTCTTCTTACTTGTAGGTCAATGTAACTGTTTCGTAACTGGATTTTCTAGGATTACAGAGTTGTATTTTGCGACCACTTTCGCCATTTTTTCTTCAATAGATAAAAAACAGGTTAATAACGTTTGTCAGCCATATGTACGTGCATAACTAATATAAGCAAACCTCTTACAGTAAAAACATAACAATACTTGTCCCACCAGTTTGATATTGTTTGATTCACGATAAACGATGTATCTACAAGTAGAACTTCTGTATACATTAATTCTCCCATTACCGACCCTCAACGTCGTTAAACAGAAAGAAATAATAATTAAAATGAGGTGCTAAGTAAGGACTAGCTAATATTTTGGCAGATTTTCTTTCACACTTGCAAAATTCACGACTGTCCATGCTTTTGATAAAGTGCATTGGCTGATTTAAAAAGCCTTTTTCTATTAGTATAATTTACTTTAACTGCATCTTACACATTTCCTCCACATGCGGCTTTCAAATTACGCTCATATCTATCTTTCGAACTTGCATAACCAACCTGAAAGATGCTTGAAAATTTTCCAATTCCGAATTTAGATGCTAGATACAGTCGAACCTCGTTAAGACGAACACCAAGGGGAACAGAAAATATGTTCATATTAACAGTAATTCATTTTATCCAGAAAGGATGTAGGCTGTCAGGGGCTTGTTTTTCGCGGGGGAAGAACGAGTTCTGGAAGACGCTCTACCCTCTATTGCAATGAAACAACCAGTCTTCTAACGAGATCGGACGCCAAGTCTCCGCGAACGGACAGTACACACTATACGTCGAACCCCCCACCCAAAAAATTAAAATAATATTCCCGGAAAACGTAGAGTGTTTACAAGGATTTTATGCTAAAACGAACATACGATTTTGTCGATCCGGCTCCTCGAGTGAGACAGAAAATCGCGAGCATATGGAGGGGTGCCATGATGACCGTACGTAAGTTATGTTAGGATAAAATAACAATGTTCTTTAAATTTATAAGATAACGAAATTTTATTCCCATATTTATTAGGGAGGGGTCTGTTCCACGAAAATTTTGGGAATTACAGCAAAAAAGGTGTACGCTTAGAGGGGAGATGATCGACGCAAAGCTCCAGGACCAGGACTGCACTTAAAACAAATCGCCGCCTTTTAAATTTTTTGCTGTGGACGTTTGCCCACACACACAAATCCGATCCCCCCAAAAAAAATATATATATAAGTTTATTAGGAATCTTTTCTACTATAATAAAATTCCATTGATCCAGGCGTGCAAATGCGACAGAAAATCGCAATACCGGGGAGGGGTCGAAATTACCATATGTGAATTATAAAAAATAATACTTTTATGAATAAATTTCATATTTTATATGATAACAAAATTTTTCGATCACGGTTTGGGGGGGATGAACGCTTTTCCAGTGAACGCAAATCGACGGAATTCAACGATAGACTATAATTAAAAAAAGAAAAAAGAAAGAAAAAAAAACCTCTGGCGTCTTTTGAAATTATGCTCTCCAAAAATTTAGTACTTTGGACATATGCCTAACATGCCTATTTATTATAAATTCGGATTCGACCGTACATGATCACAATTTAAAATATGTATATGTGGACAACACCTCGTCAAAGAGACTTCACTACCGATTTCGTTTGCTTCTTCCTCATGATCGAAAATTGATAGCAAAGTTTAAAATCGGAAATGAGAATGAAGCCAAGGTATATCGTTATACATAAACTATTCGTAAAGAACTTCTTTTGAGCGAAAAATGCTACGTTAGGACGCTAGTGGATTGCTAGGGGAAGGAATCGAGGTATCATAGTGGGCCAGAACCCACTAGATTGAAGACTCTGAGTTCCCCCCCAAGAAGAGCAACACCGATTCTGATCTTGGGACTTTCGTCGGTGAGATTGGTAGAGGGGAAAATAAAGGATTGAGCAATCGAAATTTACGTCATATAAATAATAAAAATTGGACATTTTAGACGCCAAAAATGGCGACTGGGTCTAAAATCTTAATCGTCAAAATGAAATTCATAGGTACAGAATACGACTAACGACCGCTAATTCCGAAAACTTTCTGCTGTAGAATTCTGTTAATCCGTCCTCTTCAGAAAAGCAGCACCCACCCCCTACTTTGCCTTAACTTAAAATTATGAAAAATTCCATGAAACGTAGCTACCTTCCTCTAACAGCGGAAAAATAAAAAATTTCGACACCAAATAAATCATTCATAAAATATTGTTATTTTATAATAATGCATCCTCCCCGCTTCAGAGTCAGATGTTCCACCATGAAATATTTTCCTGGGTGGCTAGCTGAACTTTGAAGACCAGGTAGAACCATTCGTTCTTTTAAAATCTCAGTACAGAGTAAAACTTCTCATAACGGAAATATCTAATCACGAAATATACAGTGTGGCGGGCGCCAAATGATCGCCGCTGTGCCGAAGGCGCCTCGCACTTCGGAGACGGAGGGGTGATGGTCATTCTTGGAATGACTGACCATCATCATGAAGGATGACGGTGAGATGCACTGGTCATTCTTGTTCTGACGAAATGCTCAAGAAAGTTTCTAGTGGGGAGTTATCTATGCATATTCCCAGGGGGAGTTATCTATGCATATTCCCAGAGGGAGTTATCTATGCATATTCCCAGAGGGAGTTCTCCCCCATACATGTTCCCATTGTTCGCAGAAGGTATATAACAACCGGCATGGCATGAATTTCATGTTCATTCTCTGGTGTTGATTCGTACTGTGAGAAGAATGGCATTAATAAAAATTAAAACGCGCTTCAGAGAAATGTTGAGAAATAGAAGAACAAAATTAAGGACTGTTAAAGAGCGTACGAACCCTGTCTTCCCTTTACCCAGGGTTTTATCCCAGATGTTTTCGTTCGAAGCCATCTACGTAGCCGCAAAATCCCGCGAAAAGCAGTATTTTGGCGTTAAATTTACCTTTTTTTTCGGCGAGGGATGGGGGGCGGCGGCGGCTAAATTTAACTTTACAAGGATGAGCTATTTATAAAGCGGCTTTTCCATATCCTCGCTACCTTGAAAACATAAGCTGCTTTATTCACTGAACACCCTTCAGCTTTGCTTTTTTTAATGGATCGTGATAAACAAGTTAAATAAAAAGAGGCAGAGTTTTTGCTAAGCATGTCAAAATATTATTGACTTGTTCAATGTCGAACCTCCATCCCACCATCTGTATTTCTGATCGCCTCTGGAAAATAATCAACATGCTAATAAAACTACCTACCTACAGCACAACTTGCTTCATGGACGCTCCCGAATAGCGCACACATCTAACGCACACTTTTCCAATTCCCAGTCCTTGTTAACAAACCAGTGGTTCCCAACCTTTTTCAGGCTGCGAGCTACGTAATCTGCGACCCCTTTTTATAGTAGCCAAAAGATTTGCGACCCTCCCCTGTCTACCACCGTCGCATTTGCATAATAAAAACATTTTTACCAGATTAAAGAAAACACATTGAATATAAAATTATATTGTATTAATTATATATGTATGGTAACGTACAAGGTCATTAAAGTTCCACTTTGAAATGGCCATAAAATGAAAACTACTGGACCAAATGTTATCAAACTTGGTAATAGCTTACAAGAGGTCATGGGATTTTATTTTCCGGGAAAAAAAATAAAATCAAAAATCACCATCAACAGAAATGGTGCTGTACGCAATATTGTCAAACGTTATTTTAAAACGTTTTTAATCGTTTCTAAAACGTGTTACAAAGCATGTTGAATGTGGCGTCCACCATTTTCTGAAAGCAAGTTAAATCGCATTACTGCGTTCTCAACAGCAGCTCTTAGCATATCAGGAGGAATGTTGCGGACATGTCGGTGTATCGCATCTTTCAATTCCGCCAAATTGTTTATGTTATCACCATAAACAATTTGCATAACCCCACAAAGTTTCGTTTTAGAAACGATTAAAAACGTTTTAAACCGATGTCTTATTTCGTTTAACAATATTGCATACAGCACCATTTCTGTTGATGGTGATTTTGGAAAATGATTTTAAAGATAGGGCCTACGATTTAACGTAAGCTTTGAACCGTAGCATACCAATTACAAGACTTGCGTATATTTACTCGTATATCAACTTTAAATATTAGCGACGATGTTATTCAGCGTCATTTTTTCAATTTGGTCGAGGGTTTCTAGGAAAAAAAAAAGAGGCTTAGCAAGATGGTTACTAATATTTGCCTTATAGTGAGTGGATTTTGCGATCATAATCAGCTTAACATCTCAGTCTCCCAGTGTTTCTTAAACGGCGAGCCGGAAGAATTTTCATGGAATTTGTCATTTAGCGTTTTCTAACCACTTCTATAAATAAATACGTTGTCGTGAGAATGCTCTGAGGAGCATAATAATCACGAATGCGTCGGAAAACTCAGACCTAGAAGGTATGAATGGCATCTGCGCAGCAACTGCCAATGAGCAAGCCGCATAGGTGAGCATTAGGGAATGATCGGGGATTTCACAGCCATCGAAATCTTTTAGCGTCAGTATAACCGTTCATAAAAATTGCCCTAAGGCCGAGTACAATTGACGTGCGGACATTCCCTGTTCTTAAAATTGAACGAAATAACTTGCAAATGACAAGTCACCAAGCCATTGGCGTGCGCAGGAAGTTCATAAGTGTGTGGGGGGGTTACAACCCCCATCAACACCCCCTGCGTACGCCATGCATCGAGTAGACTAAGTGTACGAGAAGTGTATTAATAGGAGTGCAGTGATACTCTTTATGATTATGCCATAATTATTCATACTTGTGATAGTTTAACGTGTGAACTTTAAAAAAAAAAAAGTATTTACAAGTAAATTTGTGGAGACCGGGCTCTTGTCTTATAAAAAAAAACCAACACCTTTATCGGGCAGCGACTTCCTGAAAGTTGAGAAGCACGTCATACTCAATTCATTATATACTGTTAGCTATTGTATAAAATTAATGATTAAATTATCAGCTTGATTATATCAAATCACCACTACATATAAAAAGTGGGGAGGGCACGTTCCACGAACTATCCGCAAATAGCAAAACTATATGTGAAAAGGAGGGTCACGTTCGTAGCAATTGTCTTGCTTGAATACTACACATTAAAATATTTGTACGAAAAAATGCAGAAAAAAACAAATCTTTTATTTACCATTATTTTTGTATCCTATTCGGTAGATTTCCAAGTATTACGTAAGCATCTTGGGGTGGGGGTGGTGGGGGTATAAAGTAGCCAAAATATGGCTTACATGATACTTGAACCCTCCCTATACACACAGTGGAAAATCTATCGAGTACTGGTTAAGATTACCAAAAATTAAAACCGTTATTCAGAAGGGGAATAGTATCTTCCGGAATCGAAAGTTGGGACAATTGGCCAGAAGATTTGGATAAAATCAATAATAGCAATGTGTTATTGCGCCAATATTACAGGAGTCCACAACTTTTTAAATCAAAGTATTTTTTACTGTAGACCTGTCACAAACTGTTTTTGTAGGTTTTACATTGCTGCCTTGGTCTTTGGTTTAATCAATGCTTTTGCATTTATATACGTACGTTTACGTCTATAGTTATAAAGAATTGTAAACAACTGTAAACGTCTTTGTGACAAATTTATCTACTGCAGGTTCTTCATGTGCGTGGGAAACCCTGAAGAGGAAACTTACCCGGGGAAAGAACAAAGATTTTAGAGCTTCTAAAATTAGAGGATTGGACTGGTTAATAATTTTTCCTCCCTTGTCTGCTCTTAGAATTCAAATCCCGAACTGCAGATCTGGGGGAGAGGTAGGAAACATCGAATACCTGTTGGAAACAAGCTGGTATTATTTGCACAGTAAATCGCGGAGTTCCTGTTCTTTCAGAACGCATCCACACAAGTAAGGCTCCCATATTACCCAACGCTCAACAGGAATAAACCAAACCACTAATTTGCTAAATCGTTTTTTTTTTTTTGGGATTGCTAAACCGTTCTTTTTCTGGCGTAGCTGGGAATCGAACCCGGGATAACCGCGCGCTAGAACACGTCTCACCCTTGGATCACCCCAGAGCTAATGAACTGAGGACCGTTGTACACACATGCACACAGATTCTGTTAATGTTATAAATAGGCAAACTTACTTACACTTTTATGCACCATACAGTGGACTCCTGGTTTTAAGAACTCGTAGACCCCCCAGCCTACACTCTTAAAGAAAAAGGTTCTTAAACGAAAGAATTAACGTTCATTCTATGACAAATTTCTCATAGGACTTACGTACACTGGCGGACCCAAGGGGGTGCGATGGGGCGATTGCCCCCACCCCATCTTGTGCCAGGATTATATCATGGAAAATGAAAACTACCGGACGCTTGGCTAAAAACAGGAATTGGAAACAAACCGCACCCCCCCCCACTGAAAGATTTCTGGATCCGCCACTGCTTACGCAATGGTTTGTAAAAACGCCTGTTTGTAAATGGTTTGTAAAAATGCCTGTCCCACTGGGTACAAAGCGCACTTCCCTAAAACCAAACATTCTCCGAGTTAGGCGTGCTGTTCCACGAAGAATAATTCGTTTTTAATATCAGGAAGTAATAAAAATAAGGACCTCGTCTATTTAGCTCGTGCAGTACGCATCATTTCAATTGCTCACTCCGGTCATTAGAGAAAGCCTGTAGTCACAACAAAGACAGAACACTTGGTTTCAGCTGGTCCTACGTCCAGACACATGGGACATAAACAACTACGGAGTCATTACGTTTGGTACACAACTTTCGAAGCCATCGTGTTGAAAAGGAAACTTGCCGAGTCTGATGATGTTTCACACTCAACCATGCAGACAAATCTCAATCTGAAATCGTACGCCGTGTGTAATACAACCGTACACGTAGAATGACCCTTTGGCGCCGCAACTAGTTTTACAGTGATTGATTGAACTGGGAATGTTGCAGGTGTTGATTGTGCAAGAGAAAAACATGGAATAATTGTTTGACTGTTTGGCTTTTTTTATGGCGCAAGAGCATCTGGGCTATACTGCGCCAAAGAAGAACAAAGAACATGGAATAGGTGGCCGCAAACGGCAGTTTTTGTTGAATGTAGGACTTCCAACTCTAACAACAGCGTACGCCGGTGGGGGGTGTTGATGGGGGTTCTACCCCCCCCCCAATAAAAAAGGAAATTTTTGTATGCAACATAGGAATATGTGAGTTGTAGCTCTATAACCCTCCATTACGAACTTTCTGCGTACGTTTATGAACTCTAGGCATATATCGCAAGAGCGTCGTGCACTGGTCATCATAATATGGGGTGCCAACTTTCAAGAAAATATCGGGAGGCATACTGAATACAAGGACCTCCACGTGCAGTCAAATGAGAGTCAATAAAAGGCAAGAAACACATAAAGCAATATATATTTTACATGTTCTGCATTTTTTTTTATTGTTCATCGATTACAGAGCGCTTAGAACTGGCGGCCTGGTCAGGATCTTGGAAGGGTCGAGTCAATGGCCTAGAAAACGGAGGGGCCCAGGCCCGCTCCCCCAAGGGCTATCAAAATATTTTCTCTAAAGCCGTATCACAGAACCTTTTTTCTTTAAAGCCACTTGAGGTGTATGTATACCACCCCCCCACACACACACACCATGAGTTTTCAATTGCTACGCTACTGAGTCAAATTAGTTCGTTCTCGTTTTATCGCACGATGAAGCAACCACACATTACGTCAAAAAATAATTTTCAGTGGATTCCGAACCCTTTTTACCTAGGGGATCAAACCTCGGTTCTACAATGAAATGTGTGTTGGGGGATGCCCAGAGTTGCGTATTTTTAAAGAACCCGGCGCGGTGCAGACCGGACGCCACTTCAAATGCAACTGAAGAAATATCATTTTCAATGCCTCCAGGAAGAGAAAAAAATTCACGAAATTCCTGAAGTTAGTAAAAACTTGTCTAGCTACGTTGTACACGGTAAGGGGCTACTGAAACACGGGAGCTGGCGCATATCCGCCATTGTATCACGTGATCGTGGTTGCAAATTGTATTTATTGGCGACATTCTAAAAGATGCGCCAATGTTTACATTAGTCGGATAATCGCGGATTTTTGATTATTTTTATGCCAAAATAGCGATCATTGCGCCAATGCGTAAAACCTTTATCTATTCTCTGTATCTTTTACCTATTGTCCATGAATTAAAAAAAAAACCGGAATTCTACACCAAAATGCCGGCTGATGCGTCGGTACTTCTACGTACTAGAGCCCCTAGAATTAAATTCTAGGGGCTCTAGTATACGCAGAAAAAGACGCTTTCCATAACAGTATGAGCAAACAATCGATAAATTTTGTTGAAAAACGAGATTTTTAATGAAATTTTCATAGGCTGAATATTATAAAATGAAAGTTTTATCATTACCATTTAGTATCTTTATTTTAATTTTTGAACACACGCGAATTTTAAGTACACCTCAAATATAGCACTGATGAAATAAAATTTCTTTTTCCTTAAAAGAAATAATTACACAGGTATGTAATATAACTGGCCTCAGAAAAAATTGTCTCGGTACCCACAAAACCTGAATCCGGCCCATGCTAAATTCTAACACGGATTATTATTATTATTCACTTCGTAGCCAAAAGCGTTCCAGCTACGTCACTGCGGGGCAAGGACGCAGCAATTCCACAATTCTCAAGTAGCTTTTAAAAAAGCTCTATTAATTCCGGAGAACGCGTACAGGCAAAGCTATGGGGGCGAGTTTTTGTAAATTTTCGTGGGGGCAATTTATTATACAATAATCAACGGAGGGACCCTGGTTCGAATCCAGGATGAGGACGGCGTCTCTTTTTCTCCTAAAACAAAAAAGCTCTAGTTTGAGCTATTTATACGTGGGTGCTGAAAATTATTGTGTAATATATTGTTATCTGCCCCTCATCTATTCCTTTTTTTTTTACTATAAACCAACGGTTCTTCAACTGTGGTTCGCGTATAACTAGGGATTTGCGAGATCCTCCCAGTGCCCCACAAAAGTTCGGAAAAGTACTAAGACACGAGCATTTACTCTTTAATGCTAAGAATAAATTACGAGGGAACGAAAAATTCCTTCCCCAAATGGTGAAAATCAGTGATGAAACACTAGAAATAAATATGTATGATGCAAATTCCGGGCTTTAAACTAGTTAAGGTTAATTCTTGGGGGTCTGCGAGGGCGAATGATCTCAGAAGGCAGTCCTCGGTATAGGAAAGTTAAAGAACCGCTGCTAGGAACAAAAAAGGTGGGTTTATAGTTCAGAAATCCAGATCATGGAAACTGTATTCATTGACGTCAAGATTGATTGATTGTTTGGCTTTCTTATGGCGCAAGAGCATCTGGGCTATACTGAGCCGTTGACGTCAAGACGGCACTGTGCATCACAAAAAAAAAAGTTGCATGGCCGTAAAACAGGACGAAGCGAATATGATAAGCTGCAGTATAGGAAGCTTTTCCACCAAGGAGCTTAAAACAAGGTTTGTCATTTTCTTAAGTTTCGATCAAGCACATAGAAACAAGTAATATCTTTTTTTATCAAGCAGGTACTACGAATATTGTAAAGGCTTGGTTTGCTATGGGAGCGGGGAGGAATATGGAGCGGCGAGTGTTGAATATTACAAAATGTTTTCGTCCGTGACTAACAACAACCCCAATGTTTTAATGCAACATTATAAATAATGCACGAATTTGCGAGCACATATAATAGGCAGGCGCTAATTGAAGTCTTCCATGTGTACATTTCCCCATGTATTCACGAAATCCACATAAGTGTGAGTAATGAATTTGGGAAGGGAGACAAGAACTACTGTTAGAATCAACTGCCGAATAGACTCGATTTAAAAAAAAAAAAAAAAATTGCATACACATATAATAAAGGAAGAAAGTGAGAGATCTGAAGGTAATTGTAATGAGAAAATCCACACACTTAAATCGAAATTGTTAAAAGACGATTGATACTACACTATTCTACAATTCTCCACAATTACAACACCCAGTTTTTATTGGCGCAGTATAGCCCAGATGCTCTTGCGCCATAAAAAAGCCAAACAAACAAACCAGTTTTTAGTAGGAAAGACATCTCTAACAGATGGAAGTAGTATTTCTAAAATAAAAGGGCATTCATCATCCATCAGATCTCACTGAGCTCCATAGGACACATGTTTGTTTTCAATGAACAAGAATTTTCATTCAGTAAGGTATACATACAATCGAATTCTTACAATCCGGTTTATGAGGACCAGTGACGTAGGAACGAGAGGGGGAGGGTAGGAGGCTCAAGCTCCCCATTGGATCGCAAGCTATATTGTTCTCTTTAAATTCCGCATTACATAATCTTGAAAACTATTGGAGACCTATCCATGATTTCTTAGGTGCTACGCCCACAGGCGGATTTACCGTTTTGCCACATGTAGGCTTATATAGGCAATATTTTGCCGCCTAATTTTACCAAACGTACCTAGAGGCATACTGGGAAGTTTTAGCGCTTTTGTCAAATTCTTAATTTGATGCTCCCGCCGGTTATTTGAAATTCGTGTTTATGCAAATATTCGCAAATTTGGTGCACTTTGAGCTCATCTCAAGCTGGCGCCCACGGCATTTGCTCTCCTTTTTCCAATGCCTAGTTACGCCTCTAAGAATTCAAAACTAATAATTCAATTAGCCATCAAAAAACTCGCGGATTTACTAAAGCCGTAGGCTTTAGTAAATCCGCCACCGGCTACACCACTGATGACGACCACTACAATGATGATGCCATAATCGACAATCCTACGGGCGCAGTTAGCAGGGCGGGGAGACCCGTCCCATCCAACGTTGGTATAAGGGTTCCTTGCCCCCCTCTCAATTTCAAACAAAATGCCTTCTACTGGTATATTGTCCCCCCGCCCCCAATATTTTTATGTCGTCGGCGCCCATGAATAGTCCTATACAAATAATCCGAGAGGGGACTTGAAATTTTGACGTAATAAAATCGGATTCTTGACAGATATACAACCGATGCTCGGTACAGGGTTCCCACTAACAGACGAAAAAAAATAAATTCCAGGACTAATCATAAACAAAACTTTGAATTGAACTTGGATTTCAGGGGGTGGGGGGGGATAGCTTTAACTTCAGCTATTCGGAACAGAAAGAAAAATTTTCCGTGACGTTTCCAAGTTCAACCAATAAAATATCGTTATTCTCTGAATTTTAAAGACGATTTCAAATTCCCTGGGAAGCCTAGGTTCCCCCAGGTGCGCGGGAACATTGTCAGGTGTGTTAAATTTAAAAGGTTTGTGTTTTAAAACACAAGGACAGCATGGGCGCCCATAGAATTACTTTTGGGGGCTAGAAAATTAACGAGTACTTGGTACTTGTCGAGAATTTTAGTGAATGTACAAGATACTAAAACGCTACAAAAATAATTGATACTGCTTGACAATTAGTAATGAGCTAAAAAGTGCCCTCGTTTAAATTATAACTGTAAAGCTTTTAAAGTAAATGCATAGCATGTTTGGGCAAATCGAATTTTTAAGTGCTTAGGGGAGGGGGGGGAGCTCAAGCCCCCTCTGCTCTGAGACAAACGCAGTTTACACTAAGGAATCCAAACAGCTTAAGGGCCTGAGAACCAACCCCCACAAAATACAACGAACACTTGCTAAGCCGTCTCTCCCCAATCTTCATTGAGAATTGAACCCGGGTTATGGATATGCCAGGCGAAGGCATTATCACTGTACCACTGAAGGCCGAATTCGAAAGACCTGTGAAAAAGTTACAAGTGGATAAAAAGTAGCTTTAAGGTTATTTAGTTAGACTTATTTAGTCATTTAGTTAGGCTTATTTGGTTAAAAATATATTTTTTTTCTTTCGCAGTTGACAGCATAAAGTCACAAATTCTTCGTTTCACATTGTCAAAGACAAACTGACCTGTACGGTGGGTCTTTTCTTTAAACGCATGGTTATTTCCATTTTGAATGACTAAATGGCGTATTTCTGAAGTGAATGAGGCACAAAGATCAAATCGCATTTAAAGAGTGGTTCGAAGAACGAACATCCCCGATCATCTACAGCTCTTTCTAACATTTTCTTATCACAAAACCCCAGATGAATATACAAACTGTATTATAATTT
Organism: Dysdera silvatica; assembly: GCA_006491805.2. Taxonomy (NCBI): domain Eukaryota; kingdom Metazoa; phylum Arthropoda; class Arachnida; order Araneae; family Dysderidae; genus Dysdera; species Dysdera silvatica. The sequence goes on along the minus strand of QLNU02014802.1, from coordinate 77,848,144 downwards.
ATTATACATTCCCCACCATAAAATACCCACGCATGTTTTGGAGGATACCACGGTGATTCAGGTGGCCACAGCACACCACCGAGAATCACAAAGACACCCCCCCAATGCCGCAAGGGGGCCTTGAGAATGTCACGGGGGGGGGAGATGAGCCAAGGAATGTGTCTAACCACCACAGAATGAAGAGAGAGAAGGAGATGAACAAATGGTTTCAAAACCTGCACTGGAGCTACCCGAAAAAATTTTCATGTTACTTTTTTACACAGCAATAAAGTGACGTTTAAATTAAGGTCAATGCAGGGGTTGGTAGAGTCCTAACCCCCTCACAGCGACAGAATTTTGTGTATGTATATAACAGCGACAGAATTTTGTGTATGTATATAATGTATAGAGGTATAGCTCTAACTCTCCCCCCATCATATGAACTTTCTATATACGCTAACAGTTTAAACTCCTTTGTTGTTAGAATATTTACTTGCGACGAGAGAAATTTCATTAACCAAAATGTATGACAAGTTTAGCACAAATAATAACAGCCACGGGGAACACATTAACATCAAATATACAGCGAATTTTCTAAACGAACACTCTCAAATAACGGGCGCTTTTCCAATCCCAAGTTTGAATGGTTATCTCTCAACCTTCACGAATGGCGGACATTACTCGTGCCTCGAGGTGTCCGCCATTCAGAGAAGTTTTACCATACTTTCTTTTATGATTATTATATGGTTTTTACAGCAATGAAGAGCACTTACTATTAATTAGACATAAACAATCTGAGAAAATGGTATTGTTGTTTCTTTTCCATTTGGAGCAGGGTTGGACAAAGAATGGGGGAAGGGATCCGCAACAATTTCTCTGGTTTAAAGGCAAGGAAGTTGAGCAGGCGTCCCCTTGACCCCCATTATCTGAGGGGTAAACAAATCGACGTGGTTGGCTGGAACTCCGGGATGTATATTCCACGAATTTTGCTTTCCTGGAAGGGATCAAAGCTAAGGAATTTGGGGAGGGAGAAGTGCACAGACAGAGTGAGAAGACAACCACCCCTCAACGTTATCAGTAGTAGTCCGTTCCGTGGACTCTAGGGCCAGGGGTGAATGGGCAAAAATGAACTCTCCCACTTTTGGAGCCCCAGACGCGAACTATTATCACACCCCCTATATGATACAGGATATGGAAGTCCAAAAACTCCCTAATACCCTCTCCCCAATGGGAAGAAAGTGCATTTTGCCGACGGCCGCGGAATGGCAATAGATGCCAGGAGGCACGTAAGTTACCGCAGAAACTGAGCTAGAAAAAGCTGATAATTTGATTACCGTGTTTTCTTACTTTTCGCAAAGAATTAGCTGGAATAGAAGCAGAGGCGGCAGCAATGCGCTAGCAAACCGCAACGCATAAAGTCTCTACCAGCTATCTCTAAGAAAATAAATCAAGATACCCGTGTCACAATTGTTATAATTTCTTTCGCAAATTTATGGAAATGATCCCCATACACTCACGGACCCTTTCGCATTATTCCTGAACACACCCGTCTTAATTCGCGCATTATAACACAGATGCTCTTGCGCCATAAAAACCCAAAGAATCACTTGTCTTAAGAAAATATTGGGAAAATCGTTTTATAAAATTTTTTATAAAAAAAATGCTAGTCAAAATTACGACGCTCAGACGGGCCGCCTCCACCTGCTATAAACGATTTTTACAAATGAAAATTGCGTTCCACGAGGTGTTTTCAAGTACAATAACTGTGCAAATAGAACACCGCTCTGCACATATCCTGTACAATGCAATGATCTTATCGAGAATGCTCTTCGCTCATAAAGTGTATTATTGAAAATGCTCTTCGCGCATTTAGTGTGTTACTAATAAAAATGCTCTTTACACATGCGAAGGAATCTAACAGAATATGTTCCTAACAAATGCAATGACCCCACTGCAGACACTATTTATGATTGTAATAGTCGTATTGAGCAAACAATTCTGAACTTTTTAAATACACACACGTTTCTTTCGCAGTGGCGCAACCACGTAGGGGGCCCGCCCGGACTAACAAAGCGAAAAATAATTACTCAAATAGACACTGGTCATTTCTTCTTTTAAAGTAAAATTGAAAATAATGACGATTTCAACGACATTGCCCTTGAACTAAGGTAACATCGATGAGACTGCTCTTGAGAAAAGCAACAGCAGTGGCCCGCGACTGTCTTCAAACAACTTTGTAAGAGGTAAAGGTAGAGCAAAACATAATATCAAACACAGTTGAAGTGGAAATTCTGACTGCAGATATTTTTACGTATGTGAAGAAATCTAACCTCACTGAAGAAGGTAGGATAACAGTGCTGAAAAATCTTTGGGAACCATATGCAAATTGAAATTTTCCCACGACTATCATTGGTGCTGTATTAAGTCAAGGAAAACCTCACCACAGGCGAAATTTCTGCTTACCTTGACTGAGTAAGCATAAGTATATAGCTTACTCAAAGGTGGAAGACAGTGCTTATTGAAAATTTTGTGTTTTCTTTTCACCCCATGTAGTCGATTTAAGATCGACACAAGCCACAGATCAATTTGTTTCAAATGGATTTAATAATTGAAAGACCTCGGAGAAGTTAAACCAACGTGAATCTTTTATTTATCACACGGATTCGGTTTTCATAGGCGATGATTTTCTAAGTGCCATGGAGGAGAAAAAGGCTTCTGTGGATGAAGTAATGGACAGAGGGCAAGCAAAAGCAAGTTTTGCAGAATAGGGTTATTCTTAAACCTATTATCAAAACGGTAATTTTTTATGGAGGACAAGGGCTGGCCATTGTAAAATTTTATGAACATAATCTGGTACTACTTCTAATGATTTAAGTATCTTGCACTGTAGAATTATTAGTAATTTAATAATGATAAATGCACACAAAAGGACAAGGGCGGATCCCGAAATTTTTCAGCGGGGGAGGGGGGCTGTGGTTTGTTCCCTATTCCCACTTTTAGCCAAGTGTCCCGTACTTTTCATATTATTTTCCATGATATGATCCCAGCTCGGGGTTGGGGGGCTATTGCCCCATGCCCCCACCTTGAATCCGCGCTTAAAAGACAACCATGATTGATATGGTCTCTTGACCGTTTTTTCCACCTGCCGCCCCCCCCCCCAAAATTTTTTGTGCGCTCTACTGTTCTTCCGTTAGCATCGCTACATCAAACAGCCCACAAGCTCTATATGATAGTATTTGTTTCTGGTATTTCATCCCGAGATTGACAGTATACAAAAATTGCGACCGCGAACGACACAGTTAAATGTTCATTTAATAAACTTGGAAACGTTTTTCGGTCGCTAAGTTTGCTACCTTCATCAGTCAGAACAAAACACACTATGCTGATGAAGGTAGCAAACTCAGCTACAGAAAAACGTTTCCAAGTTTATTAAATAAATACTTAATTGTGCCACACGTTGCTACAATCTTTGTTTGTATGCTGGTTTCTTGCACGCCGATTGTATCGCCGATCGTCATAATCGATAGAGTAATCAAGAGGTATTACAAGTTGGATCTTGCTAATCTAGGTCCGGCCTAAGATGGGTGAGTTTACGATTCCACGTCACGACCGAGAGACGAAGTAAAATATTCGAACTAATTATTAATTAAACTTCATGAAAACTCTGCAATCAGTCACTAAAAGCAAGAAATGGCCGGATTAGCGCAAGTCCACGGTATTACAGGCATAAGCGTAATCTAGCGGGGGCAAGAGGGTACTTACCCCTCCAGTTTTTTTTTTTTTTCAAAAAAAGGCAAAATCGCACTTCCTCTTAGAGTTTAAGGCTCACACCACCCCAAGTTTTCACTATATTTAACCCATGCTATTACGTAAGCAATATTTTGGCCATTTCAATCCCACCCTCACTAGTAAACAAAAATTAACTGACTAATATGGTGTAAATAAGACCAATAGCCCCCCCCCCCCCCTCCCACGGTGCTTACGCAATACTTGAAAACTCCCTTACGACTATGATTACAGGTATCGACTACTTTTCAAGGAAATGTTTGTACAACCAGTTTAACCTTTAAATAAAGCTCAGTACCGATATTACACACACATCGTGATTTCTGATAACACTTTCCTTCGAAGCAAATCAATTCCTCCATTGATAAAAAGCTGCCGAGTAACGTTCGTTCCTTCATTTGAATAACGAAAATGATGGAAGGAAAATAGAAGGATTTACAACTGTGTTGTAAGTTGAATTCGCTGACTGCACGTCTTCCGTTACTTTCTGTTCAATGAATCTAGTCCTGCCTCGTCAGTGTGTTTGATCATCAATTCCGATTGAATAGTCATCAGTTTTCATTTAAAAAATGCTTATCGTACATGCTGAAAAGATGGGCAAAATGACTCTTTTGTGAGAGTTGATTCACTGTGCTTTTGAGAATTAACTCCTCAGCAGCATGAATCAGTCAGTCTCTCTTAAAAGTGTGGTCAAGAGGATCCTTAAGATGTTAACGTCTTCGAATTTTCGCCAGGGGATAAAGGTATCTAGACCTCCACCCCTTCTGGTGGTCCCAATGAGTAAAGGTTTGCTTAGGGCGGTCCATAAACGACCAAAATTTGAACATCACTGGCATACGTATCAAATTTGGCGGTACTTGGATACATCTTAAGGCGGTCCCAAATCCGTAGGGGAAAAGGTGGCACTTGTGTACGACGTTCGATTTTGCCTGTGAGGTCCCAGGTGCAAAAACTAATTTTGAGGCCACCATCCAAAATCGTGATATCCATAGCTATAATATAAATTAACTGTCGGAGTACGTGGCGTAAACGATGATTTGTTATTATTATTGTTTTCACTTTACCTCTTTTTAGCTTGATTTGAACATTCAAGCTTCAATATTATTCACTATATAATACATATTAGGATACTATTTGTTCAATTTTAACTAAAACGAACACCCGCCAGTAGACTAAACGTTTTTCTATGAACATTTAGCGCCATAAATTCATTATCTCCAACAGTACGTTAAACTGACCTAAGCTACTGTCAAATTATCACTAAAGTTTCAAGAATTCGTGTTTTAATACGTGGTGAAAAGGATTTCCCCCTTTGTTATTTTATCGCTTGGGCTTTCAAGTTTTTCTAACGAATCCTTCGTTAAATCCTTCGTTTCAGAATATACTGCATGTTGTTATCCATGTTGTTATTCATCTTGAGAAGAATACATCGTTTACAATTTAACTAAATTTAATAATGAATCAGGATTTCAGTCCTAATTTTCGACTTAATTTGATTTATTATCTGAAATACAACCTGCGTGCTTGAAATCGTTCTTTACTGTTTTATTTGAAATTAAATCAGTGGTTCACAGCTCAATTTAAGCCGCGGACCACTTCGAAAAATTCTCACGAGTTAACTGCAAGACCTTAATAAAAAAAGCGAGTCTTTTTTTTTGTAAAAGAAAAAAATAATAAAGAAAAAAATTTAATGATAATGCAGTCAAACCTCGTTAAGATGAACACGCTTAAGACGAATTACTTTTAATACGAACCGTTTTCTGAAATTCCGTCAGATTGTAAAATACTACAAATATGCAATCAATTTCATTTTTATAATTAATTTTAATACTACTTTTTTTTTAAAGTAATGACTCGTCCCGCGGACCACCAGTTTAAATTAATACCCTATTCTTATACTTACAATAGTTTCTACTAATTAAGGATACCTTTCCCAACCAACATGTTTGAAAAAAATTTCTTCAAACCCAAAACCTGTAACTTTTAAGATTGAATCAAAAGTTCAGTTATTTTTCATTTCCTGGTACGGATTCTATTGAAAACCAGAATTATTTTTTTCCTGCAATAGGTTTCAGATTTAAATCTTCTTTAAAAGAAAAACTGATGTTAAACAGTACCTTTGACTTTTTAAAATAATCGAATCTGATACTCATATACATACATGAAAAGATAACTGCCTATTTTCAAAGCAGTGTTGATAACTTAATTAACACATACATGTATAGTGCGTTCTCGGAAAATTGTCCATCAGTCCCGTTAGAATTTAAGGGAGCCGACGTCACAGACGGCTTGTTTCATTTCAGTAGAGGGAAGGGCGTCTTTGATAACAAGATTTTCGCGCGCGAAAAATGAGTTATGAAAGGCACCCTTCCCTCTACTGAAACGAAACAAGCCGTCTGTGACGTCAGCGCCATTGAATTCTAACAGCACTGATAGACAATTTTCCGCAAACGGACTATATAGTACTTTGTGGCGGAATAACACTTTCGAATAATTCCATACATAAGCACTCTAATTTGTATTAAAATCACGATTAAGAAGTAAACAGCAAAGTCGCTTTTTTTAAATACAGGCCGTCCGGGTAAGTTTCTTTACCCTTAAAGAAGGAGGGTAATAAACAGGACCCTTTGTTACAGGGATCAGTGAAATGTTTAAAGGTTTCCTTGGTTGGGCTGCAATACCATTCGTTTGCCCAACAATTGCGTAGTAACAAAATTGAGCTAAGGCAGATGACCGTAAAAGTTGTTGGGTGATTTATGGAATTTGTAACTCAATTTTATGACAAACATTCAGGAAGAACACTGTTTACTACTCGCTTTATACCACCGAAAACTAGAATTCAGGCCATCAGTCATTTTTGGTGGTGCAATCCCTAAAATCGGAAGTGCCTGGACCGCATCGAAATCGGAATATAGTAAACTGTGGATCAAGACAGATGCAAAATAACACACCCAACCCTGCCTGTAACAATATCTTTACTCGATCTGTGAGGTACCCACATAAACAGATTTCACTATATATTTATGTATATAAATTTGTAACACCTTTGGGTGTCGATTTTTTCAGAGTAAAATCGTATCTGTCTATTCATATCTAAGTTTTACTATTTTAAAAAGTATAAAGAAGCCACTTAAATGCCCTGCATGATTAGGAACTGACAAAAATTTGAAAAGTTTGCACCATTTATATATATATATATATTTATCATCAAAAACATGAAGTGCACGTTATACTTCGTTTGGAACAAATTCTCATAATCTTACGATTCAGTGACTTTTCGGTAGTGATTCGGTGGAAGAGAAGACACTTTAAAATTATAAAAAGGTTTATAAAATGATAAAAATTCCAATTTTAAGACGAAATAAACGTTAATGTAACCCTAACTGATGTATTATCGGATATCAAAATGATTTATTTCACGGACTAATATCACCCAGTCACCACCACTCCTGTGAGTCATTTCAATCACATGGGGCGGCAGAAATTACACTCGCAGGCGATGTTGGAACACCTTTTCACTTTAGTTGTTGAACGCGCTTTTTTTTTTTTCATGGATATCCCTAGATAATTCCTCGGCGTATAAGCTTCCATTTCGACCACCTCTAAAAACGGTCTCGAAGTGCAGTAAGTAATCTCTATCGTTAGCGACTTTAAAGGACGGAGCCGAAAAACGCCAATAAACGGGGGAAAAGTTTATGAGATCGTGCCATAGAGGTAAGCAGGAAGTTCATAAGGAAGGGGTTACAGAACCACAATTCCATATATTCATTACGTACATATACATGACAGTGGATTGTGCATAATTTCATGAAGCATTTGGCGAGACCGTATAATACCGTCAGTAAATAAAAAGTGTTGTTAATCAAAATAACATTATCGAAAGACGCCACTGTATATAAGGAACCTAAAAATATAAGGGGCCTAATGTTTATACACCCTAAATCGCAGCACAGGTCCCATATATCCACCTCCTTGCCACCCGCTTTTCTCTAAATGTAAAACAAGAGTACCATATATTGAAGTCGAAGGTTTAAAAAATAAAAATAATATATAGGAACAGTTTACCTTTTTGGGTAATGAAGGGGAATTTCAAATTATGGGGTCCATCCATTCCCGTACCCAGGTGTGAGGGGTCGGCCCCAAAAACTAAATTTATAATAGGACGGCAAAAATACGTATATGTATTCACTTGCAGAACTTGTAAAAGGGGGAAGAAAAAAAACTCCCAAACTTTGAATACTGACTTAAAAAATTTCTGACCATAATATCTCGTTTTGTGAACAACTAATTTGAAAATACTTAAAAAATAAAATAATATATATATATATATATATATAAACCATTTTCTATGAGTTATTGGAAGTAAATATAAGGAGTTATAAAAAATTAAGTTTTGATGTCAAACTACAAGTAAAAATTTACAATGATCCCTGAGGGCAAAATTGACATCTCAAAATTGACATCTCATTTAATTTTGCACATGATGTATTTGTATTATTTCTTTACGATAAAGGTGAAACAATTTTCATTCAACGTTATTTTGTAAAAATTTTGAACCCCCGAAATTAAATCCCAGCTATGGCCTTGAGTGCACCCATACTTCCATATGGAGAATTTAGATGTACAGAAGTTCGATAAATGGTAAGTTCACTGTACGTATGTATTTAATAATACTGATATCAAACATTTGCAAAAAACAGAGGCCTTAATTTAACATACAACTTCAAGAGGCTGTAAGCAAATAAGATTTAGTTAGCAAAGGCATACTTCAAACAACAAACCGTCATACTGTATTCAGGAATCAAAACCAATTCGTCGCAAAAACAAAATCCTCTTTAAAGATGATTAATTCTATACAATTCATAATAACTGCTATTTCAGTACGGCCTTTAGATTTAAAATAAACACACCACGTTTCAGGAACCAACTGCTGCACGTTTTGTCAAGTGAAGACAGGATTCTGCCTTCCATAGACAAAGGGAGCACTTGACTCAGAAGAAACGTCGCGTTTTCAAACCATACGTCAGTGCTGAAATAACAGTTGTTACGGAGTCTCCTGATGGAACTTTATGTTGTTTTGCCTATGCAATACTTTTAGCAAATAAAAGGAATTCCATAACTAACGAATCTACACTTTTTCTATTCATATGGTGTTGAACAAAGCCGCCGACGGGGAACAGCATTTTTTTTTTATCTTCAAATGACCGTATTCAAACCACAGAAGAGTAAACAGTGGCGGATTTGCCAATGGGCTGAAGTCCACGGCGGCAAATTTTCGACAAAGTTTGTAAGAGAAGGGCTGGATTTTTTGGTGGTCAATTCAATTGTTAATTTTGCATTATGTTCGGAGACCTAACTAAGCACTGGCAAAATGAAAGCTGCCATGGACACGCCTTTAAGAGGGTTTTGCCTTTCAAAACAAGGGCATAAGAAAGGTGGGGGGCGGCTCTGAGTGTTCCAGCTCCCCACTGAATCTGAAAACACATTTTCTCTGAAGCCGCAACGAGTAAGCTTCTTTAAAGCCATTTGGACCTCCCCCCACCACGAGTTTTGAATTGCTGCACTACTCGCTCAAAAGACGCCATATTCATAAATACTTGCGAAATGACAAATTTGAAATAACCGCCAGCGTCGTCAAATTAAGACCTAGACAAAAGCGCTAAAATCTCCGTTATGCCTAACGTGACCGTTTATTTTTTTCCTCAAAACGGGACATACGGCGTATGTCCCGTTTTGAGGGAAAAAAATAAATGGGACATCTACTAATTTTTCGGTAATAGTATGTTAATCAAGGAAACGCATATTTCTTCATAGTTTTTATTTATTAATGGAAAGAACTGGAATGAGCGTGTGAAAATAAATAATTTATGTGGTCTTATATTTTTCTGTAGAATAAATTCATTAGATAATTGACAATAACGCCCAATGTTTCACCAGGTTGGTCTTGAAATTCTAAAAGTTTGACTTGTGTATGATAAGAAGCGAACTAAAACGGAATATTTTCATAGACCCGTGGTTTAAAGCATCGGTTAATATAGTAACAGTTGCATTCGCGGAGGCGGTCTTCTAATTCACCTATTACGATTGGCGCTAACACAGTTACAACAACAGCTTCTGTTTTCGTATGAGCACATCAAAAATGCTGTTCAAAACATGCTTGAATTAACTTAGAGGCACAATCATTTGAGCAAAAACTGTGGTTCTCTTGCACCGCATGAAAAGCCAGGGAGTCTTCCGTCGCAGCAGCTTCCAGATCTTTGAAGTTGGTGAATCTGTTTTCTTAAAAACATTAAATATCGAAGAATTCGAAGCGGTAGCAAGATCGGAATTTTTATGTTTTTCTGATTTAAATGTTGGTTAAAATCGCTGGAACCTCCATGGGCCATGTTAAATTCTGTACGACACTTTTCATATCTGATGTCCAATAGAGTACTTCTTTGCTTTATAACCGAGTACTTTGTAAGTTAACATTAAAAGTACAGTTGCGTTTTGGCATTCTTAAAATGGAGAAGTCACGTAAAAAAAAACAAATTAACTACAATAACACGTCGATAGAAAAACAATCGTCAAGAAAGATGGGCAAGCAAGCAGGCTTCTGACCGATTTGCATAATATGTGTGAGACGTATTGGTCAGGCCCTGTCACGGGTTCTTCTCTTCCTGAAAACGGGACATTTTGGGGCCCCGAAGCTATGCTTGGGGACAACGGGATCGGCTACCTAAAAACGGGACGTATGGTGAGGTTAATTAGGCCTCAAGTTAAATTTGGTAGGATTAGTGGAGAAAGAAGTCAAAGGCCTACAGGCTGTAAAATCGCAAATCCACCTCTGTTTCGTTGACTTCTTTACTCTCAATCCTCCCTGATCGAGCAATACAATTAAAACATGCGGCTTTCTTAGAACACAGTTAACTGAATGGGGACTTCCAACCTCAAAAGGTTCACACACACACACCCCTGGTACAGACTGCTTCACTTCACAGGCAGTTAAGGAATGCAACAGTTTGAAAGTAACGCTACTACAGCATACCATGGTACGGAAGAAAAGCGACTGTGATATATTGCAGTACGGAAATTTATGTTGTACAATTACGATTAGTAAGGCGACGTAACACTACGCAGTATAAACGAAGAGAAGAAGTACAACGTTTTAGGCGCAGTTTGTGCGTTTGGATTCTTTTATGGCGCAAGAGCATCTGAGCTATACCGCGCCAGTTTTAGGCGCAGTACAATTTAATTAACATCGTTTATTAAAAATCTGCTGGGCCTAAAACGCTCTCATTTCTTCTCTTTGTGTGTTTTACGGCGGCAGGACAACAAAGATCATGCATGTTGCGTAGGATTCAACAAGTTTGTATAACAGTTTAATTTCTGTCTTGGACACCTTCACTGATAGCCGCCGCATGTCTGAACAACGAACATTTCGGTAAACGGGAGTTTTGGATCCAAGCCCAAGTGGTAGGTTACACAGCGATCAGAAGCAAGGGGATTAGGTGTATAACAAAGCTATATGTGAGAAACTGTTCAAAGCTGATGTCGTCTAGAGCAGTGGTTCTCTAACTTTCATGGACAACGGCCCCACTCCAGAGATCACTGGACCTCGCGGACCCCCCCAAGAATTAACTCGCAAGTTTAACGCCTGGAATTTGCATCATACATATTTCTAGTGTTTCATCACTGATTTTCACCATTTAAGAAACGAATTTTCCGCCCTCTCATCATTTATTGCTATCAGTAAAGAGTAAATTGCTCGTCTTAGTATTTTTCCAAACCTTTGTGGAATACTGGGTGTACCTCGGGGACCCCGGGATCCACGGAAAGTTGAAGAACCACTGGTCCAGAGAATTATAGGTTTATTTTTAAAAGCAAAATCAACAATGCATTTAACGTCTTAGAATTTTGTTTTCTCTGGGTGATGCGATAGAATCGTGTGGCTTTCGTGAACTTCAAACACAGCTTTTTCAAAAACAATCTTCAACTTTTTATCACTTACACCTCTTTGCCTCTGCCCCCTCTCTCCCTCACACACACACATTATGTATATAAATATATATTACGATTCGCAATTAATAGCTTTAATAGTTGTTAAAAAAAAACTTATACGTCCAGGGACAAAGCAATTTTCTACATAAACATTTAAACACAACAAGGTGACTAGTTTTCGATCCAATACAACAAAACTTTGATTCATTTTACAATAAAATTAAACTCAATAACAATAATTAGATTAATTATTAGTATTGGGCTGCTTTTGAAGGATGGAAAAATTATCGAAAACAAACTCAAAGAGTAGCATTGGGCGCTAATGACATGGCGGTCACGAAGGTTAAGTTCAGACGTTTTAAAAAACGTCAGCATTGAGCATTTTCCAATTACACTTTTCATTATTCCAAATGTATTAATGTGTCATACATGGAAAGCAGAAACAACATGCAAGTCTCGTACATTTAGCAACAATTCAAGGTAAGAGTCAGCTTGAACACTAATACCTATGAATTAATTACATCACTTAAAACGATATCTACATTTAAAAACAGGGTCCATGTGACAGTATTCTTTCACCTTCAATCTATACAGATGAAAATTATCGTTCTTATGGAGGGGACGCTGAAAATGAAATTCACACAACAAACTACCTACAGAAACGTCATTTCTTAACTTCTATTTTCTCGAATATCTTCGTTGGTTGGTTGTATTTTCATGGCGCAAGGACAACGGTCGTTCTGCACGTTGAGAACAAAATTCTTCGAAAACAAGGTTACTGTTATGAGGTCAATAATCCCCCCCCCCCTGCCCCCCAATAATCTGACCTTCCGATCAGGCGAAAAGGAATCAAGATGGCATTTCGATGCGACGTCACGCATGAGAGATAAACAGGATTGGCAAGAAAAATAATTCCAGGACTTCCCCCGGCAAAATTCATCTGACCAACTGGAAACGAACTTTCGAATGTTGTGGAAATATATTTAGTTGTTCAAAATAAAAGTTAGGAAGGTTTTCCCGACTTTTCCAGGTTTGACCAAAAAATCTTGTCTCCCCTCCCCCGATGTTTGGAGATTATTTTAAATTCCCTGACAATTGCAGGTTTTCCCGATAGGAAGGAATCCCGGTTAATAAAGAATTAAATTAGTTTTACGCATTCCCTGTAATCCGGGACTTCTCCATACACGGAATAGCCGGATTAGAGCGAGTCTACTCCATCTTAAAACAATGTCATCTCTCATGGGAACACTATTTCCCATAGGTCTCCAGTCACCATTCCGTTAGTACGAGCAAGAATTTTTTTTTTTTTACATCTCGGAATTCAGTATGATCGGTCGTTGGTGGGTGGAGGGTTGAATAACGATCTTCACGCCGTTGCCAAAATAGACCAATTAAGATGTTTCCTACCTAGTGAAGAATAAGACAGTGCTTTGTGCCTGACAATGGCACCCCAAATTTTTCTTCCGAAACGGCGAGGCCACTCGGCAGGGAGCCGTCCCGCAGGAGAAAAGGAGAAGGTGAAAGAAAATAAGGGGCTAGGGATGCTAATGAGATGCCCGGATATGCAAATAATTTCAGCGGGGGAGGTGAATGGAGGGCGTTTGTGGGTGGAGCATAGGCACTAAATTACGCATAGAGGAGGAGATGGGAGAGATGAGAGAGAGAGAAAGAGGCTCTCAGCTTGCATGAGAGGGCCTAACGAAGCCAGTTAAAACGAAAAGATGTGTGTTTTTAAAAAAAACAACTTTAGCTATATATATTATATAAATTTATATGTAAAAACATAATTTTTACTTCAAAATGGACCCTCACTAGATAAAATGTAGGGGAGGGGCGGGGGGAATACGAAGCTGGGGTACTGTGGCCCGTTTCATATATAAACAGATGATGTATACGAAAGTGACGTCACCAATAGCGTGGACATGTGGGTGGCGCTATAATACGAGACGGCAACGAAGCTGTTCTGTCCTGCCCATTCAATATCCAAGGGCTATTTTTTTCGAATAAAACTGCACCCATAATGCAGTGATTCCTCGTTAATGCCTATGCCTACTTTTGAAGATTTTTCGTATTATAAAAATCCTTACTGCTGCTGTTGATTCGGAATGCTCTGGAACAATCAATCCTACAGTCGATGTATTCCTGCTTCGATAAGGTAAGGTAAAAACTGTTACAGTCGTGATCTACAATCAACAGGGCATTCAAACCCTCGACCACGAATTGGTAGAGAAGAAAAGAAGCATTTGATACCATCCCAATTCCCTTGCACAGTAGACACATCGCAGATCCCACAGTTCCCAAGAGGTCAAGTCACTGTGCGATGCAAAACGTTCCGACCATCCTCAGAAATCCTGCGAAGTACAGGGTGATGGTAAGACCATTCTCGCCTTGAAAAGCTAGTCAGTCCGTTGAAATTTTACGACGACGCGAGGAAAGCAAAGGTCATGGCGCCCCAATCTTTGAAAAGCAAGACGCTCCTCAATTTAAGTAGGTTCTAGGCGTTGTGAAAGCATACAGCGGAGCATTAAAAGGAAGAGGGAGAAGGAAAAAAACGCGAAACCTCAATCTCTTAAGAAGACCGGGCAAGAATATCAGAAAACGTGAAGACGACGATTCCAGCAGCTGCATTTCGATGCAGCTGTGGATTCTGTGGAGGGGGAAAACAGTAAGCCTGCCATTTATTTTTTTTTTTTTCCCCCAAAACGAGTGAAGTTTGCCCCCTTACGCCTTGCTGCGTACACAGACGAACAAACTTTTCCTATATATAAATCCCCGACTCTTCATTCAGGTGTGTCAGGCCACGTGCCTGCGCGTGCCCAGCTGCGGCAGCACGCGAGCAAAGTACAAAACGACGCGATTATACTCGTGATGCCGCGACCTTCTTCGCGCGTTGAGGTCACATTGAAGAAATTTTGCATACGGAAAAAAAAATTATCCTTTCATCGATGTCTTACATGTACCGTTATATATATATATATTGTTTTTTTTTCAACGATATTTACGCGACGTCGACGATACACACATCTGGAGTTCAACGTGTTTATACGAGTAGCACAAAAAAAAATTATGTATTAAGTTATTATACGTGCTGCCCTGAAAAATTGCAATTTTATGCTTAAACAATTGCTCCCTGTGACCACAAATACTGTGTTGTTGTTGTTTTCCCTTGTGCATTCATACACAGTTCTTTGTTACATTGTGTCAGTGCCGGTAAGGTTTTTTCACGGGCCCTTGGCTAAAAGGATGGAATGGGCCCCTAAAGCATGTGGCTCTAATACTATTCAATCACAACTCATGAACTTTTCTTTGAAGTTCGCATCTTTAATATTCAGATTCATCAATAATCAAACTGTCATTTACATTCTTGCAAATACATGAGAATAAAATGATGATTGGAGTTAAGTAACTACAGGCGCAGGTCTACTTAGCCAGCGCATAAATCCAGCACTGTGTTGTAATTCATGGCATAAAGTCAGCTACCCTAACCTACATCTTTATCTTTTTCCAGGCATTAATGTTGTAAAAGAGACGTTGGGACAAGCGTTTCTTTCAGCACTGGCATATCATGAAAAGCAGTGTGGCAGTCAGCCTTAGAATCCCAGGCCGAGACTTAATCACAGCCGCTAGTTAAGGAACAGGGTCTCAAAATTCAAGATACGAGGTCCTAAAAAGTGTATTGCATAATCCCAATGAAGCAAAAAACATCACTTCAAGGTATACGGTTGCTTTATATTATCCATTCCCTTGCTACCCCGTTCTAGCAAAGGTCTGTATGTCCCAGTATATACAAAAACCTCATATGGGCCAGATACAATTTTTCATATTACATGCTATAATTTAGTGTCTACCTTAAATATCAGAATGGATTCTCCCGAACGGATGCGGATAAATACCGGAAAAGTGCACTTCGCCCGAGGGGAGGAAAGATTGTATGAGATAGTATATCATACAGACATGCCCAATAGAGATGATGCGGGTTCAGCCTGGGCCCATATATTTTACACTGATTTCGTTCGGGCTAGGGATCATCAGACAGATACAAACAACCGAAGCCGAAAACTGACTTTTCAATATCGAAATTCTCCAAGAAATACAATTATGTGATTTGTTTTCGAGGATTGTAAAAATCTGCGTGTATATGAAAATTCGAAGGAACTTAAATGGCGTCGTTGAGCAATTTTTTAAAAATTTAAATCGTACGTCACGAGGTTACAGTTACGTTTGAAGTTTCGGGCTCGGGCCGCAAAAAATGAGCCCGAACTCATCACTAATACCCAATACAAAAATCAGTATGACCTGTAACGTTTCGACATTAACACTGGCTGGTAACAGTAAGAGCTGAGCGATATCATTTCCAAATGCCGCCTATCCATGGGAAACTT
Organism: Dysdera silvatica; assembly: GCA_006491805.2. NCBI lineage: Eukaryota > Metazoa > Arthropoda > Arachnida > Araneae > Dysderidae > Dysdera > Dysdera silvatica. Next base: position 77,832,017 of record QLNU02014802.1, on the reverse strand, counting down.
GGATCATGCCACAAAAAAACATTATCCTAGTTAAGCACAAATGGCACCTTTCTAAGGACTTCCTTAACCACAATTTGCACAGGGTTCCGTGGAACCCACCAACTTTTCCAGATTTTTCCCTGACTAACCGCAAACAAAACTTTGAACTGAACTTCGGTGTCGGGAGAAACAGCCCCAGGTTCGCGCGATATTCAGTCAAAACAGGTTAGGGCACTTTTCCTTGACTTTTCCAGGTTTGACCAAAAAATTTCATTTTTTCCTTAATTTTCAGGGACGATTTCAAATTCCCTGACAACTCGAAGTTGCGTGAAAACTCTGCTTGTATAAATACTATGCAGCAAAAGTGACGTGGGTATTCCGTGAAAAGAGGTATCCACAAATTCGGTCGTCCCGATTTGTGGAGCTCTGCATAGGCCTATATACATATGTGTGATCTTAACCTTTAACTGCACAACTTTTTTTAAATTTTTTTTTATATGCGATTCGAATTTTCTTTCGTTCGTTCGTTCGTTTTACGGAGCAAGGTGCTGCACAGACCTACAGTTTTCCGCGGAATCCAGACATCTGTTACGCAGATAACGAAACCTAGATTATGAGAGATCATGGTGAACAGGCAAAATTGTAATCGAGTGATTATAATCGATTACATTTTCGCGTAATCACATCTGTAATTGTAATTGAATGTTTTGAAGTAGCTGTAATCTGCAATATAATCATAATCACACTTTTAAATTTCATTTAATCATAATCGTAATCGAACTGATTATTTCTGATTGCGTGCAGGTAATCGTGATTAAAATCTGTAATTGCAATCATGTTTTCTATGTGTATTCATAATCCTAGTCAGAATCGAAAAATGAAAATTGACTGCAATCGTAATCAAAATCGTAATCTAAACTTTGATACTTAGGTAATTGTAATCGTAATCTAATTCTATTACTGTAACCGTAATCATATAAATCGATCGTTCGTAAGTCTGCTCTACAGTGCCATTGGAATCGAACTCTGATTATTGTCATGATAGACGAAAGCGTTACCGCTACGTCACCATATAGATTCAGATTCAACATTTTTTTTAGTTTTATGGTGCAAGGACAACAGGGGCCTTCCACGTGAGAACTAGAGTTTTGCGAGGAATTCAAATTTCTTAAGGTCTAGGGAAAATACCCCCTGGACCAGGGTGAGGTCTGTAAGCTTTGTTTTGTTGTTTTTTGGGCAGTCGAACCAGGTATGACCGCACGCTTAGGGAACACGTTAACCCTACACCACAACAGGTCCAAATGAGGATGGAGAAGAAAGCTCTGGTTGGATCTTTGTAAATATGGGTGCCAAACGTAATCCATTAAAAATAAATTATAATACCAGATACACACACAAAACGTTATCTTTAATATCTCTTTAAAAGAAAACCAAGCCAATTCCCGGTCTACCAAGGCGATTTTCAACCCGCGGCACACTGAAATTATCACGGCACATCTTAACAGGGATTTTCAATCTTTTTCAATCGGCGACGTACTGAAAACGGCGCTACCATTATTACGGCACAATAAATAAGGTGCTAAAATTGTCATGCACATCAATTTTTTTAAGAAATTTCTTATTTACCATGTATGGTCTAAAAAATGCAATTTACGCGGAAAAAGTACCGGTCATGGGCTCTCTATCATTCGTGTCAAAAAAAAGTTCACCAAGGTGAAGTTTTCTGTGTTCCTTCTTTTTTATTTCCTTTTATTCAGCATGTCTAAACACCAGAGGAACACCTGCGGAACCTTCACGGCATACACATTATACCTCTGTGCCATGGCACATGTGTGCAAGTCCGGTATAAAACATCTAAATCCAAAATACACGCAATTTTAAAGACGAAAAAAACCCATTGCTACTAGCGGATTATATATATATAAAGCCCATTATAACAAAAATTAGCATGCCGATTCCAAATGGGCCATTAACATTCATCTATCCTGTTTGGATTAGAGAAGAATGTCGTGGATCACATTCAGAATAAAAAAATATCACACACACACACACAAATGCTAATTAACTCAAAGTTTAAAGAAGCCCAGAATTTGCACCATACATATTTATTTTCAACGTTTCATCTGTGATTTTCACTATTTAAGGAAGGAATTTTTCACTCCTTCATAATTTATTCTTAGCATTAAAGAGTAAATATTTTTGTCTTACTTAATATTTTTCGGAACCTTTGTGAAACACTAGGAAGGTCTCGTGGACCTCCCCCGCCCCCGTGTTCAGGGCCCCGCGGACGACAATTGAAGCACCGCTGCTCTATACTATACTATATGGTAAAGAAGGCAATGCGCATAATGCTTCAAAGGAAATAACTGTGACCTGATAAATTTTTTGTTACCTTTTCCAAAATTACACACGAAAACTATCTCAAAACTACCAAACTACTGCAGAAAGTGGGAAGGGGCGCATGTCTCATGGAATTATTATAGTTTCGAACGTCGTTAAAAAAAGAATGGGGGGTAGCCATTTGAGGGAACTTGGAACAATTCGTTTATAGTTATAGACTCGTATAGATAGATTATCGAGATTACGGAAGTGGATGCTTTCAATTTTCACAACTTCCACGAAATTCATTACTGTTGTTAATAATATTGCCCATGGTTCAAGGAGGAACATTTTTCACATTTTGATTAAAACAAAAATATATTTAAAAAAAAAAAAGCCAGTCGAAGAAGCATGATTTTAATTTTCCGACGTTCTACAGATTAATTGGCGAGACAGCCATTGTTATTTTTAAACTGATTTGGAGGTTGTTTAATTCTGAATTTCGTATCCGAAGACAAAGGCGGGACCAGCGAATCAGCTTTCTCCAAACCACAAGAGTATGAAAAGTGGATAACGGGAGAGGAAAAAACGGTCCGACAATTATCAAGTGCTAGTTATTTATAATCGGTGTCTCTTAATTTTTCGAAGGCATTTGAAACGATAGCTGAACAAACTCACATAAAATACATTACAAATGAACTGCACTGAAACGAAAATGACTTAACAGGATCACATGGAATGAAACAAGAATCACAGCTTAACGGGATTACGTACGGGAAGGCTAAACAGCCTAAAAGGAATTGCACAAAACAAAGCTGAAACAGGATCGCATAGAATGAAGCAAGGATCATAGCTTAACGAAATTGCGTATGAGACGAAAACGGCCCAGCAGAAACCGCATACGATGAAAAGAAAATAGCTCAACAGGACCGCATAGAATGAAACATTAGCTATATCTTAACGAAATCGTAAAAAGAAAGGCGGCTTAAGGTGACTTCGGAACCCCACAATAGCGCATTTGTGGGTTTTACAGAGAGATTGGAACTAGGGTTCAGTGACTGGAAACCGTGGGTGATCTAAGATCTGTATATTTACGCTATATTATCTCCACATCACACATTACTGAACTTCCACACACATACACGAGAATTCAAAAACGAATGGAAAATAAAATTACACGACAATTTCGTATTCGTTGAGAATCTCAACCACGGCGGCTCTTGCTACTGCGGGAACAATCCGGGTTTGATTCTTCTCATTGGCGCCGAGGTCATTAAAATATTGGAGAGGACAATATGCCAGTAGAAGGCATTTTGTTTGAAATTGAATGGAGATATGGAACCCTAACACCAACATTGGGGGGGAAGGGTCCCTCTGTCCTCCCCCCTCTAACGGCGTCCGTGATCCTTCTAACGAGTAAATATTACGTGCTCAGGCACCTAGGAAAGGGGAGGAGGGGTTTTCGGGCCAAGCCCCCCATTGGCTTTCAAAACACATCATTTGCTCTAAGGCCGCAAGCTACATGAACGTCTTCAAAGCTAATTCGCCTCCACCCACCCCCATAATTTTTTAATTGCTACGCTACTGCCATTTTCTTTCTTTCTCTCTCTCTCTCTGTCGATCAGCAGTCTGAAAGTTTGGTTTCTTAGGTGAAAGAGGTTCAAAATGATCCAAAAAAGCTACAGTTTCTACTATTGTAGCGTGTTCCTAAATGTCCTTGAGCCCTAACAGACACAACAATAAAATCATATGCTTTAGATTGATACTGGGCACGCCAAATCATCTGAACCGAAACAACTGCTTTACGCGATCTCCAAATTTGCTTGGATTCTTATGGCGCAAGGGTAATTCTGTGCCAAACAAGGTAAGGCCGTGCATACGGTTTTAAAGTCGAATTAGACCTTATACGAAGGTAAAAAAATGTGAATTAAATACACTAAAAAATGAACAGATTGATAAAATCAAATGAGATAAAAAAAATATGTAGACACATCAGATAAAAATCTACGAAAAAAAATTCATGATTAACAGAATTTTCATCATCTCCATGACCCATGCAAACCGCGGTAAGTTCATAGAAGGTAAAGGTTATCGAGAACCGAACCTGATAGTGTCCTTAAAGACCGTGGTTGTCAAGCCACTATGAGAGAAATCAGTTCGAAATGGCTGGTTGGTTCAAGTTCCATGGCGCAAGAGCAGCAAGAGGCGTTCTGCGCGTCGGTCTGGAAAAGGGAAACACGCGCTAATATCTTTATTCTCGAAACACATTATTTCGGTGGCAACGCTAATACCCATGATCTGTTAACGTCACTATGGCTCCTTTACCTGTTTCACAATCCAACAGAGACGTTTAAGAGCACAAGGTCCAAACGACCTTTATGTAAATTCCAAAAGGTGCCTTATCGTAATTAAACCCGTCGTTTTCATCAGCAAAAGTACGTCAGCCATTCAAAATAATAACGACAATTCGCACTAGTGAATATACTAGTTGATACGTCAACGAACTTGCAGAAGACGCCTGCGATACCGTCATATACAATTAACTACTAATCAACACATAATAGTAAGAGTCCAGCACAGTAGAAAGACAATCATCAAAGCCACCTTTAGCAGCGAGAAAACGGTCCTCATAATTGTATGTTAAAGTTGATGCAGTAGAAGCTTCGGATAGCGGTCTTCTTGAGACTTGTGAAAATCTCAGTATCTCTCACTCTTCCAAAGGATAGGGGGATAACGAACATTGGAATTGGAAAAAGAAAAAATATGTCCGTTATTCGGAAGTGCTCTGGTAAGGAGATTTTACAGCATTGGCATTTTAAACGATTATAATCGTGTCGAATGATTACGTATAATTTTGATAAGAAGTTAAGTTTGTTTTTATACAGGAGTTCCAGCTCACTATGGTGAAAAAAAAAATCCAACCTTTGCAGGTTTTTACCACAGACTTTTCAGACAAAATTTTGAATCAAACCTCCGTTTCGGAGAAAACGGCCTTATGCTCGCGTAATATTTAGCTATTCAGAATAGGCCCGGGAAGGTTTTCCCCTGACTTTTTCCAGGTCTGACCAAAACATTTCGTTTTTCATTGACTTTTAAGGACGATTCCAAATTCTCCGACAATTCCACGGTTTCCCGGTTGCGTGAGAACCTACGTTACGCATCTCCTTATTTCACTCACTTGTTGGGCATTCAGTTACATAAAATTGCAAGGCGGGCTTCTTTTTCTATTGCGCCGTTAACCCGGATTCGATTCTAATGTTAGCGTCGAACGTGCGCCTTTTTTCCTATCTATCTTAGACAGGGGTTCAGATTTCTCCTAAAACCGTAGGTTCTGGCACAACCTGACCTCAGCCATTCTTGCGCCGTAAAAGTTGAATCATATGAACTTTCGAGTATCAATCCCAAGTTCAGTCTCAAGTAATTCTGTCATCGCCGCAAAACTGTAGTTAGACACACGCCCAGCTTGTGGGCATACTTGGTTAAACCACAGCCTAAGGCTGTTGTAGTTTGACATTGTGGTGCTAATACAAGCCATAGTTCACCTTTCTGTCATTGAAAGCATATACATACAATGTTTTTGCTTCACAAACTCGTAGTTTTCAAGTAAATCTGAACGTGTGTTCTCTAAAGCAGGAGGATTTTTCCTCTTACGGGTCAAAGGAGGAGGGCAGCGCGGGATAATGGGGCGATCCCCCCCCCCGAACCAGAATTATAATATTAAAAATATGAAAGGTACGAGAGACACTTGGCTAAAAAAAGTGGAAACTGAAATAAATCGCACCCCTCGCCTGAAAGATTTCTGGATCCGCCAGTGGGTTTTTCAAAACTGCGTCGCGAGTTTCAATCAGGAGCGTTGATTGGGACGTCGACAAGCGTTTTATATACAGTAAGACCTTCATATACCAAAGCCGACGGTTTCATATAAGGGAAAAACTTCGATATATAAAAACGATTTTTTTACATGTACAGTATGTATTGTATATTATATTTAGAGACGAATTGCCTAATCACTGTACTCTTTTTTTTTTATCAATAAGTAAATACGAATAATAAAAAATAAGTAAATATTATGCACACATACAAATTGTGTGCATCATTAAAAACAAGTAACGAAAAAAATGCGCTAAATATACCTTTTGAACAACATCATGTTCATGTTGCATACACGTTACATTTGTGTAATTGACTTTCTGACTCGCTGCACCACAGATTTCGATGATGAATCGCCATAAATGTGTTCACACTTAAGTCCGTGAAATTCATCGTCAGAAACAATTCCGCCAAATTGAAAACCATAACAGTTTACAGCGTTTAACGAGCAAAAATCCCGATGTGTTTTAAAAAATTTCTATATTTAGAAACATTTTTTACGTAATAACAATGTTCACAAATGAGTTCACAAATTTTTCCAATACACAGAGATTTTCGATATATGGAACCTATGCCAAACATATGTTTGTAGCCTTGCGGCTAACTTGCACCTAAAAGTTCTAACCAAATCAGAAAAGTTATAACCGAATCATGAAAGTTCTTTTCAAGTTAATAAATTCTGGTCAGAAACAGTCAACTCCATGCAATGTCATTTAATTATTTTTGTACTTCGACTCGATTCTTCGATGCCTCACAGAATACACCAGGCAAGATATGCAGCCTTAAAATCGAATTCCTTTCTCTCTGGCCCATTGATGGACACGTTCATCGAACGACTTACATTAGTGAGATGGAGTCTATTACGAATGCAAGAGAATTTGCGGTAGCATTACGCAGATAAGATTTATAAGTAAAGACAACGTTATAAGCGTAAGTAAAAGTAAAGGCTGGACGTTAACGTGGGAAGCACGCATGTATAATACGTCCAGGGGCGGACTGGGTCTTTTCAAAGGGCGCATACCTTGGACTTTGGGAAGGCCGGAGTGCTTGTCCATTCGGAGGCGCGAGTTCTATCCCCCATAAGGGCGCGCCCCGGGGGCCCCAGTCCGCCCCCCCAGGTAAGTCATCAAGCAAGGAGCTCCTTAAATTCTAAAACCTTGCTGGTGCTCAAGGAACCCCTTTTACCTAGAAACAATATCAACAGGCTATACAGAAAACGGTAGGGCCAAGGTGGCGGCCACACAGTTGAGGTGGAAGTTTTGACCACATCAAATACTCGCGGTGGGCGGTCACAATGTGATTGGTTCTATTTTTTTAGGCAAGGACTGTAGAAGCCATTATGTGCCAAGCAAAGGATGTGCACAGCTTTTATGTGAACAGCAAATTAAACCACGAAAAGGTAAAAAGGCAGTATACTAAGTAAACAGAATGGTTACAAAGCAGAAAAAATTAGAAAACGTAATGGGGACAAAATGAAAACGTAATTACGAACCTTCTTCCCATCCTACAACTCTCCCCCCCCCCAAAAAACCTCCGGAAAATGGCGGCTAGCACACAAAAATAGAGGGCACACACACACACACAGAGACATAGGGGTACTCAGAAAACTCGTAAGGGGTTATAGGCTCAATGGGGGGGGGGATTGCAGAACTACAACTCACATATTCATAGGTGCCAACTTCTAGAAGTGAAAAATCTGTAGTCAATCACGCACGCGTGGGCAGGCCACCATTTTTTAATTAAACAAAATCATACATAATTTATGAAAAAAGGGCACAATGAGGAAATTAAGTATTTATTAAATTAATAATAATAGAGGATTAAACTGTATTAAACGCAATATTAATTCTTAGAATTTACAAATGCTGTAGTGCAAGATTTTGCATTTGAGAAATTTTTTGTCAAATACATTCTCGTAACATTTCACATGTTGTCTGCATTTAACTATTAGTAAATTTTCTAATGTGTCATCAGACATGGTTGACCTGAAGTCAGTTCTAATTTTCTTCACTTGACTGAAGACTCTCTCGCATGCTGCATTACTGTGAGGGATCGTAAGTATTGACAGCATAACCTGAGAAAGTCGTTTAAATTTTAATTCACAAGTATCATTTTTTATTTTACCTATGGCTGCCCATTGTGCATCAATGCTACCTTCATTACTCACAGTTTGTGGAACTTCGAAAGCCTGGAACTCACTGAATTCTGTTTGTAAAGCATCAACAGCTTTATCTTCTGTATTATTGAACAAAAGAACAGGAAATTTTTCTGTAAAATATTTTAAGCTGGAAAATGATGCATTTTCAAAATTCGATATTTGTGTAACCTCTGCATGATGTAACACTTCTAACTCAAAAGGAAATTTATTGTGCATGTAGTCACATGCTGCTATGAAATAGCTTCTGACGTTTTCATAAAATTCATTTTTATCATGGATGTTAAAATCTTGGATTACTTTCAGTGTTCCATTTCCAATTAAGATATCAACATCATCTTTTTGATTACTCCTCTAATGATAGTGGACTTTCAAAATATCACTACATAATTTTATCATGTTTGATTTTACAAATTTCACTAGCATTTCTCTGTACAATTTTAAGAGAAGAGATTTTAGCATATGAATATGCGGTTCCGCAGACTGAAGTTGAGCATTTGCTTTTTTAAATACAGGCACAGTATAAGATAAAAATAAACAGAAAGCCTTATTGATATCTTCCGACAGAAAATAAAAAAGCCTGTTGAAAGTTTGATAGAAAATTACAGAACGAAAACGTAGCTCAAAAAGAAAGGGAAGGCGCCTTTCTATTTGTCACAAGTCACAATTTCTCCTCCTTATGGAAACGTTCACCAACAAAGAAAATTAACATTGAAATCTAACTTAAACAGATCTTCAAAGCGCAATTTCATTCATAAAGAGAATTTCGGTTTAAAGCTCAGCACGCATAGGAAAAAAAAGAAGAAAACCACGCTTCCAAAAATTGTTGTGTAAATCTTTTAAAAATAATATTCGGTCAATGACTGTTGATTTATATCGCTTTTCTAAGAAATCCAAACCCCTTAAGGCCAAGGGGACCTCCCCCCCCGCCCCGGGTACCACAGTGGCACTTGAGTTTTTTTTTTTTTTTGGCAAGGTTGGGAGGGGAACCTGAGTTAATGGCACCCTTGGCTAACGCGTTACCACTGTATCGAGGTAGGACAGTCTTATGACTCTCGTCCCTGTTGTTGCGTCATATCACTATATGGAAAGAAGTACTGTTACCCCCCCCCCAAAAAGAAAGGGAAAAACTACATACCCAAGAGACGGATTTACGATTGTACTACCTGTAGGCTGACATATTTTGCCGCTTAATCTTACCAAACGTAACTAGAGGTATGGCAGAAATTTTGCTTTCGTTAAATTGTTTAATTTGACGCCTGGTGGTAATTTCAAATTCGTCTTTTCGCAAGCATTCGCTAATTCAGCGCCTTTTGAGCTTTCCGCTACGCAGCGATTTCTTGGCTTTCCTAGACCGCGGACCCTTCAGAGGATCACTCGCCCCCCTCCCCCAAGAACTAACTCAAAAGTTTAAAGCATGTAATTTGCGTCATACATATTTATAGTATTTCATCACTGATTTTCACCATTTAAGGAAGGAATGTTTCGTTCCCTTATGATTTCTTAACATTAAAGAATAAATGCTCTTGTTTTAGTGCATTTCGAACCTTCGTGGAACACTGGGAGGGTCTCGTGGACCCCCTGATAAGGTCCCGAGGACCACAGTTGAAGAACCGCAGCCTTAGATTATAACAGTTCAATATTAATAATTCAATTGGCCACCAAAAAATTCAACTCCGCCTATGCAAACTTCTCGGCGGAAAAAATTTTCATTGAAAATTTGTCTCCGTAGCCTAGTCAACTTAGCCTATTAATAATATTAAACGATAGCCTATTAATAAATCCACCACTGTATACTCCATACTACCACATAAAAATACTTATAACGTACATGCTGAAGTAGTGCGCCAATTATGAAAATCGATTACAATCGACACAGTCCCGATAAACGAACGCTCAGTAAGCATAGAATGTTTTTGGGTTTTATGGCGCAAGGACAGCCCGTTCCCTTGTGCCAAAGTGGGCGTTAAGCACAGAATTGTTCAAATGTATTCGATGGGGAACAAACACAGGAAAATTCCGGAGTTCACACAAAAGGATGCGTTTTCTCAAACTTTGTGTACAGCTAAGGGCGAGTTCATTGGCTACTTTATACATTTGCTGTTATCTGATGTAAATAATGTCTCCGGGATTACAGCGCTGTCACCTTCGGCGGCCACCCTTCCCATGACCCTCCTTGCAAAAGAACGACGACGATGTAAATGATGTTTCCGTACTTTCATTAGAGAAAAAAATCCCATAGTTTCCTATACAAATTCCCACGACCAATACTGAACTTCGGTTGTAGGGAAAACGGCTTGACTTTTACGAGAAATTTAGCCATCCAAAATGCAATTTAGAAAGGTTTTCCCTGACTTTTAGGATCGATTTCAAATTCCCTGACAATTCCAGGTTTTCCAGTTGCCTGGTAATCCTGTGTAGACTAACAAGGGAGGAGTATGAGGACCTTTAACGTATGAAAACTGAAAAAAATGTCCGAAAGAAAGTTCCCAGCTCCAATGAATGACACTAGGCTCTACTGACCGTTGTTATCAGTTACAAGCTAAATATTTTTGTTCTGGGCATTATTATTATTATTATTAAAACATGAAAGCGTCCAGTATCAAGTTCTTATGCAATATACATAAAGATTTCTTAAATCACTTAAGATACCCGCAAGGATGTCACTTGCACAAATTTCACTGTCCGCATCGCTATTTTACCCAACACTAACGGTGGCTTTTTTCAAGCAGCGATGTGAAACCCGTCACGTTTTCTTCTGAAATTTGATGAAAGTCCCCCTGACTACGTAATACAGGGTTCCTACTCACAATGAAGGAAAAAAATTCGCATTTTCGGGCAAAATTCGCTGACCAACTGCGTGGAAAATGGCTTGATGTTCGCGGAAGATTCAGCTGTTCAAAACAGAAATTTTCCAAGTTTGACCAAAAAATTCTCGTTGTTCCCTAACAATTTCAATTTCAATGATAATTCCAGATTCTGGCAGTGCGTGGGAACCCTGTTGATAGGTTGCCGCGGACTTCAGCTTGAGAAGGACTGCCTAAGGCAAACACACCATTTTACTCATAGCACATAAACAGGACTAGGATTTAGGGCCCTCTTTAGAAGATGGGCACCCCCTCCCCAAGCAATTAGGCTTGGTATATTATTAAGGTTTCGCGCTGGGACCCTAGGCATCCAACTTCAGCCCTGCACCTAAATTTTCCACTTAAGCTCCATGCTTTGAAATGATACATTCTTTCTTCTCTCTCAGTGCCCACAGCACATTGGTATACATACTTGTAAGATCTGATAGAACTGAGTCATTTGATCGATCATGTGAAACGAGAATCATTCTTTTTACGTGAATGGGTTATATTAATTCTTCTTGTTTGAAGAATGGTCACTTCTATTTACCCCTACCACTCATTCAACCATGGGAAACCATGCATCCCAAGGATACATATATATACATGCCATAAGATGCAGATGCTTTTGAAGGGTTCTCCATTCTCATTGGAGAGCGAAATTCCCCGACTTTTCCAACGAAATACTTTGACCAATTCCAAGCACAACTTTGAATTGAACTTCAGATTTAGGAAAAATAGCTTTCAGGGCATAAGTTACGAAAGATTTCCCCGACTATTCAATCTCTGACCAAAGTACCTCATTTTTCCCTGATTTCCAGAGAGGATTTGAAATTCCCTGTCAATTACAGGTTCTCCGGATTATGTAAGAACCCCGCTTTATTAAATGATACTGAAATAGACGAGGAACTGAATTGGATACTTTGCTATCAGCAGCTGCTCATGACTGAGTGGTAGGCGGTTATAATGAGGGTTTCCTGAAAAAAGGCCGGCTTAACGTGACAGAAACAGAACTAGAGACTACCGAGAGCAGAAATGTAATCTGCCATTCGTTAAGCCACTGTGGGAATAACCATAATATGCAATAAAAGCCTCTTAATATCCCAAATTCGCGAAAAGGCTTCGAAAAATCAGTCAAATACGGGGCGAAATCACAGAGCGGCAGAAGTACAGACTGTATTTCTAGGATCTAAGGTTCGACGGCTTATTTATAAGGGTACCTGGCCTGTATGTAAGCCACGATCAAGTTTACTCTGAATCGAACCTATCGATGAGAAGCTAGAAGTATTAGCGTTAATTAAGGGACCACAAAAAGGCTGCTCAAAAATTGTGTTTGTCGCAGTAGAGCCCAGATGCCCTTGCGCCATAAAAAATTCAAACAAACAAAAATTATGTTTGGGTGCATCGCCGCTAGGGGTGCGACTTCCAACCATGGACATCAAAAGTTACCATTCAAACAACCGGGTCCCCCCCCACCTTGTATAGGAAGAAAAAAACAGACCTTTCCAAGTTTTTTCCTGATAAAATTCCCTAACCAATCTGTAATTTTTCAACTGAACTTCGGTTGTGGGAAAAAGGCTTCAAGTTTTCGGGGAAATTTAACTGTTCAAAACAGAGTTGGGAAGGTTTCCCTGGCTTTTCCAAGTTTGACCGAAAAGTCTTAATTTTTCCTTACCTTTTACGAACGATTTCAAATTCCCTGAGAATTACCTATTTTGGACTACTATTGGATGTGTGGGAACCCCTGAATTGACTATATGAATGGAAGAATTTAAAAGTTAAGAGTTACTTTTCGGATTGAAGGCAGGGGAAGGAAAAAAAAAAACGCAAATGCGTTATGTTTAAGCACTAGATCAATTACTGAATCACCTGTAAAAGAATGTACCCATGTTTTCCCATAATTAGTCTTCGTAGATAAGCTTGGGCATCTCCCCAATTTAATTATAAATATATAATTGATTTTTAAAGCAATTTCTGTGCAACATGAAATCGAGATTAGGCTTTCCATCAAACTCGCAAGAATTTGAACGATTTTGACTAGACATTGTGTTTTTGGTGTAATGGAAGCGAACATGTTTTTTTTGACGATTTCTAGACCAGACTGTGAAAACACGTGAATTTTGACTCGCAACTCCCTCAATTGAAATATTCTTTTATTGCAATTTCGCATTCACGTATCGTGTATTATACACATACCTTATCAGAATGACTAAAAACCCTTAGTGCGTATTTATTTTTCATGTTTCTGAGACCAAAGACAGCAAGATGGCTGTCCAAAATGGGATTAACTGCTTCGAGAATGACCTCGGAATCAACCACTCAGGGTTCCCACCCACTCACCCCTTGGCGAAAAACAATTCCCTAACTTTTAAAACACAATTCCCTTACTAATCGCAAACGCAACTTTGGAATGAACTGTGGTTTCAGGAAAAATAGCTTCAGGTTCCCATGAAATTTAGCCATTGGGTACAGCAAACTTAGGAACCTCCCCCCTTCTAGGTTTGACCAAAAAATCCCGTTTTTCCCATTGACTTTCAGCGACAGTTTCAAAGTCCCAGACAATTTCAGGTGCGTCACAACCATGTTATTCATAAACCATATTTACCTTTGTTTCCTGCTGCAGGAACGTATATTTCCCTCGGCTGATTTTTTGACCGTAAGTTTTTTACTGGTCAAGCAGGGGCGATCGGCGCCCATGCCCAGGGTCTCTTGAAGTCCCGCGAAGCGTAATTCTCAAATTTTTAATTTTTGTAATATTGAAAATTTCCCCAAAAATATTTTTGCTTCAGATCTCGCATTTCGTGCCATCTAGTGATCATACATTATTCCATTTTGTTTTTGTCTTGTTTTCTTACTCGTATACAGTGAAAATCGTTTATAACGACCAATCGCATATAACGACGGAATTTTTACAAGAAGTTTGGTTTGCTATTCTACTCCATACTAAATATATCGGTTATAACGACATCGTATATAACGACGGCGATTTTGTAGTCTACGTAGATTCTAACTAGGGAAATTCGTATCGGATATAACGACGCGACTTGACAGTCATAAGTCGGAACAATGTGGGTTAGTTATCAAAATTTAAGCGTTATTTTAATCTTGTTTATTTACAAATGTCTGAGAAATTTTTATCACTGCTAAACCTAAATATTAAAGATAGTGAACTTAAAAAGTGATTTATTAATTGAATATCACGACGACCATATTCCTAAGGAGTCCATTCTATTTTTTCAGCGTAGAGCCCGCAAAATTCTTAATCACTGTTCTGAAGTCATTAGTATAATATAATTAATACTATTTATTACATTTGTTTTCTACATTACATGTTTTAGTAGTATTTTCTACAATTTTTTCAATTTAAAAAACTAAGAAAGTACTATGTATTTAGTGTTGCTATAACATAATATAAACGGAAATTAAATTCATTATAATTAAGTATATTTTTGTTTAATTTTGAAACCAAAAAGTTTAATACTTTTTACTATCAAAATAATTTATAAAACTCTAGAGTGTACTATAGGCTACTATGATTTTAAAAATATATCTTTTATAACGACTGAATTTGCACGGTCCCTTGAAGGTCGTTATATCCGATTTTCACTGTATGTATGGGCCCCCGAAATATGTCTTGCCCCGCATTAGCCAAGGATGACCCTGTGGTCAAGATGATGTTTTTGAAGTAATTTAATTTTGCTTTTTTCTTTGGTACGATAGATTTTTCAAACCTGTATACCTCCTATTCGTTTGCAAGATTAAAGGTTCCACTTTAAAGGTCTCCAAACACTAACTAGATGACGCGAGGTGCTAGGCGGCCGCCAAACTTACCTTTCCCCTAAGCTCCCCAGCACATTTGCATCGATGTTACATATGGAAGAGTCTCGACCAATAGTTTTTAAACGATTATAGCATACTTATAGCCCATAGGGATAAGATTATCTATATTGCGAAACGCGGATTCTTTTTCACTAGGGGAGGAGGGGCGCATTCCTCAATCAAGCGTAATAACAGCATTATCACGAAGGCGAGATAAGGCTGCAGTGTCAGAACAGGCAATATTTGTGGTTGTTGTGAAGAAATAAAAGAGAGAGAGAAATGCATGAGGGGGGGGGGATGTTGTTGAAGAAACAGGCAAAACAGGAGGGGGAGGGAAGACAGAGTAATAACAGCCGCGGGGCACATAGGGGGGAAAAAAGGGGAGCCGCCGTGCCACAGAGGGAGGGCCACATTCCTAAGCAAGTCCGCCGTTCTGAGAAAAGCAGCTCAGCCACAATTGCTGCAATAGGGGCGGGGCATTGGAGAATAGCCAGGGAAGAGGAGAGAGAGAAGATCCGCCCACTTCAAAACGCTCCAACCAATCGGCGCGAGGGAGGGCGGCATCTCGTCATTCATCAACCCTGATCCGGCTAGAAGGGAAGGAAGGTAGTACGGGGGGGAGGGGGCGATTCGCGGGAAGTACGGGAAAAATAACCAGTTCATGCGCCATCTGGCGACTTCAAAACCAGCTGCGCAACTAGAAACAGCGCAATCAACTTTTTAACGAGCTGACTACTTGCTAGTTATTAGCACTGATGGCGCCGATGAGCGCAGTAGCGCAGTCGAACTTCACAAATCACCGTCCGTAGATCTACTTTAGGAACGCTTTTAACTATCACTGCGGCAATTCATTACGCAAGATCCTAATGGTAACTTTCTTTTACCCACTAAACTTTGAAACCAAGGTTTCGCTCAACGCGGTCCGAATTTATGAATGTAAAATGGCAAAGCCGTGGAGAGACCGCTTCACTATGACCTTCCTGACAGAAGATTATACAACGCACGCCATTAGAGCAACACTTGAAACAAAATACTTCGAGGAACACAACGGGATCCGTTTTACAACGACAACAATTCTGCCATAACGTGGCTGTAACACCACGCTGTCGTTAATCCATCGATGAACGTTTATAACCGACATCTTTGCATCGTAGTCCCGCTTTTATAAACTCCGTTTACAACGATTATTTTATTGCTAGCTATAACGGTAGATTTGGGCAACACAAGGACGCGTTGTTGATTTGATTCTATTATGACTGAAAACCCATTAACCACCACGATTACAGTTATTAAATTTATAGATCTCGTACCTTAACATAAAAAAAATAATACCAATGGCGTAGGCAGAAAGTTCATAAGGGGGGGGGGGGATTACAGAGCTACAACTCATGTATTCTTATATTAAATATACAAAATTTCATTGCGATGGGGGGGTTACACCCCCCCCGGCTACTGTAGTTAGTACTGAAAGAAAAAAGGATAGACGGTGTAGCAAACAAGGCAATTGCTTCAGGTTCTTTGAAGTTGAAGGAGCGCCATATGGGGTATAACCAGTGGCGTGCGGTGACATTTTCCTTTAGGCAAGCAATATGTTTATTTTTGGGATATGTAAACAACGTAAATTTTGTTTTTATAGTACGTTACAGTTAGAAGACTGGAATTTTCTTTTGGCAAATATATCAGTAACACTTTTGTGAAAGTTGGAGTTCTTTTTCATATTTGTAATAAGTTTTTTTTTTTCAATATATGACAATGATAACTTCACCAAATGCAATAAAAATTACTATCGATACCACTAGATGGCAGCATTATCGTTAACATAAGCTATTAGAAAATTGCTTATCAGATTAAAATTATTTCACTCTTACGCGGCTTAAAAAATTAAAACAATTAGTATTTATAAATTTAATTGATGTTTAATTTGACGAACTCACAGATTTCATGCTGAAAATACGATAACGAGAAATGCTTTCGGAGCCGCGCCCATTGAGATCCACAATTAAACATTTATGGCTGGAATGCAGAAATTGCATTGCTTATGATCCAACGTCAGTCTCACCCTCAGAATGTGGCGCCATCCAGTGACAAAAAATTGCGAAGTAGCTAGTTTGACCTCGGACAATATTTCAAGTACGCAACATAGATTTTGATAAACTTTTATAAGTTTTCCTTAATGTAAATTGGCAATGGAAATGTGTTTCAAATTGATATTAGGCAAGCAATGCTTACATTACTTATGTATGACATAGGTGTACATTGTGATTCTAAGTGAATGTTTATATGTTAAGATTTAAAAATAGCAAACGTTGTACACTGAGATCAGTCCTAAACCAGGGAGACGCCATTTTACAACTCCGTCCCAGTTACGAAAATTTTGGTACGACCCGGATTTAGAGACTTGGACAGGACCAAATACAACAGGGAACGTTCAAGTATTACGTAAGCACTATTTTGGCCATTTCAACCTCACCCCACCCCCTCCAATAAGCAAAAATTAACTTTGGCTAACATAAAGTAAGACCAACAGCAACACCCCCCCACCCCAGGTGCTTACGTAATACTTGAACGCTTCCTATTACGTACATATGCAACTCTGGAATTTAGGGCCCAAGCGTAAGCCTCACGTTTTGACAGCCATGAATTCCCCAATTGTATAAACTTGGCCATGGGAAGTTGTTTTGGACCACAATAAATGGCGGAATCTTTTCCAATATGATTCCAGACCGGAACGGCAAAATTTTCAAATTTTGTCACATGACCTAATGGGGATGCAAATAACATTGTAGTTCCAAAACGGTTCGTTTCCGCACACTACTGAACTAAATTTGTTTCTTTTGGTGTCCACCTATTACGCATTCTCAACGATTCCCAACTGGCCACCAGTATGACAAAGCAATCGTTTTCCATACCTTTGATGACTAAATGGCAACACTGCTCACGGTGTGGGAAGGAAATTTACGTGTATGTTTTTTTCCCCCCCTGGAAAATCACTTAAATTGCATCCAAAAATTTTTTTTGTTTTTGTAATTGCCTACATAGCAATGATGTGGATGTAAATAATACTTTCACTGTACAGCCAAATCGGATCCTTTGCGGACCTGATTTCGCCAAATATGGCTTATTTGGCGTCCTTTACCACCCCTTTCAGTTTGTTCCATTAGTTTTGAATCACTCTGTATAGGTATTTCTTTATTGTCCATTAATTTTGGGAGGGCGCGGTCCCGGAAGGACCTGAGCACCTTCCCGCTGGCACCCTCGAAAGGAGAAAATGGTTCGCATTTATGGCAGTGATCGGGTATGCCCGCCATGGATAAAAGATGAACGAAATGACAAGTTAAATTACCAAGTTGCCGTGCGTAAACATTTCGTCAAATTAAAGGTCGATGACGTCATTCAATAATGACAACACACTGCGAATGAGACCCATATACCCATACCCAGAACCGCTGATAAGAGGCTAGCCACTTGAAGTTTGAACCTTGGATGACGAAATATGGAAACGGATTACGAAACACGAGAACAGATAAAAAGGCAAGAAAGACGTAGCTTCGTTTCCAGAACGAATTTTCTCCCATTTCTGGCTCCAGATCCAATTCTGAAGCTCATAAATAAGCGACCTCCCAACGCTTAGTCAAAGTTTGAGGTGAACTTTGGCGAATATCTCTCCCGCCTAAACGTGCGGTTATGCAAGTGACATTGTCATCTGATCTGAACTTGATGTTTCCTTCCAAAGGATTTAAAAATGAAGGTCCAAATAATTTTAGTCTAACCGTTAAAAAATGACGTCATTTGGGGCGGTAACGAATTTAGACCTTGATATTTTGCGAGTATTGTACCACAAAGGTCAAGCACTAACTTGAGTTAGATAAACCATTTGTGTTCTCTTGATATCCCACCCGGTTTCACCACCATAAGAAAAGAAGACAGTTTTGGGGAAGGCATTTTTCTGAAAGGCACATGCAATGGCGCAAACTTTATACTTTATTTTTTTTTTTTTTTAGAAACCATTTTTGTGGCACTGCTTTTATTAAAATAAAGGGCCCAAAAATGACGTGGAATCTCCTGGCCTTACCTACTTTAGTTACATGGCAGCTACGTCCTAAATGCCTGCCATTTATTACCTAGGAATCGAAACATTACAATGCAAATATTGACATTGCGCAAGTCATACGTTTGATAATGACATACACATTATGCAAGAATAAGCATTGTCATTCCCAGTGTTCACATGTGAACGAGATTCGCGATTGGAATGTGCCTAAAGAGATAATTATAAATTGTACTGATAATTAATAATCAGTTTGCGAACCGAAAAAAAGGGGGTTCTTTGGTTGAAGAGCCTACGCTGGGAGCAATAGATTGGATACAAATAGTAGATTCACACAAATTTCATAGAGCATCCCTGGCGCTACAAGTGTGTAGGGTTGCGAATCTCTTCTCAAAAACAAAGCAGTAACTTAACAAGGCAAGGAAACCGCCGAGCAAGATCAATATGTAACTAAATAGTAAGTGTCATTACAGAGTACATATAACTATCTGGATCAGTACTTAGAGAAGTGGCGTACACAGAAAAGTGGACATTCGGGAGGGAGGGGTTCAAAAAGGAGCATTCATATCATTGCAACTCTCCCCCACGCCCTGATGGTTACCTATATTCCTGATCGATAATGGAAAAACTTTAGTCCCATACAAAGAAAATTAATGGGGTGTTTTAAATTTCTAACGAACACTGGGTACTAATTTTCGCGAATTCTGGGTTTTGAAGGATTCTGCAGGAACCAGGGATAAATCCCCATCAATGGCAAGGAGGTCTGAAAATCCTGGTGGGCCTGAATGGGGAGTGAAAGATCCAGCATACGTAGGGAAGAAAATAAGAATATATTGAGTTATAGGGAGATCCTCTACAGGGCAGAAGCGATCGATAGCTGGCAGTTTTCCAAACAGCTTCTGTGGCTCCTTTCTTCCCTCCATCCAACCAGTTGTCCCTCTGGTGGCAAGGAATCACTGGACAGAAACAAAAAAGGCCTCATGACAATGCTGTCAAGCTTGAGGTAATTACCCTACATTTAGGGCATTTTCCCATTCTATTGAATCCATCGTCGAAATACGGCGAAGTTTTTCAGGAGGCACTGGAGGGGGTGCGTTCTAAGATTGCCAATTAACTGCAATCTAAAGTGGGTGAGTGATACTAGGGAAGAGCCTCCAGAAGGAATTTTGGGGGGAAACAGGGGGCTTAGATTTTAAACTGGTTTACAACAAAGTTCAATAACTTGCGAGGATTCAAGGGTTGTCAGCACCGGGTCAAACATCGCTTATATAAACATGGTTCTGAAAGAAGCTTTTTTTTTTTTTCTCATTGTAGGAGCATTCCTAACTGAACAGTCCAAGATATTAGGGTCCAGGAAAACAGGCAGTATTACTTTCCATGAAATTCAATGCAATACTGGCATCCATGAAGCTGTGGTAATTAATTAATCAATGCTCATGGAACGAACGCAATACAAAAGCTCATGAAACACATTACGCAATACAGGGTTCAAATTCACATTGGAGAAAAAAAATTCCCTGACCAATCACAAGTAATTCTCAACTGAACTACGCTTGCGGAGAAAATGGCTCCACATTCATGGAAGATTTAGCTGTTCAAACCAGAAAGTTAAGATTCCCCCTAATGTTTCCGGGGTTTCCCCAAAATCTCGCTTTTTCCTGACCTTTACAGACGATTTCAAATTTCCTGACAATTCCGCGGTTTTCAGGTTGCGTGAGAATCCTAATGCAACACTAGCGCTCATAACACTGATGTGCATAAAAGTAATACAGCACCAAAGCTCATAAAGATAATGCAATACTTATATACGCATAGAAATGATAGGCTTAACTGCCGCTGGTACCGTGTCGGTTTCCAGGGGTTCTCAGTGGCATGGAGGGAGGGGGTGATCCCCGACTTTTTCAGGTTTTTCCGGCAAAATACCCTGAAAAATCGCGAACAAAATTTTCAAGTGAACTTCGGACGCGGAAAAACGACTTCACGTTTGTGAGAAATTTAACTATTCAAAACAGGAGTTTGGAAAGTTTTAACTGATCTTTCGAGATTTGACCAAAATATCTCGTTCCCTCACCCTCCCCGCCGTTTACAGATGATTCAAAATTCCCTGACAATCCCCGGTTTTCCAGATTACGTGGGAACCCTGTTTCCTCTACCTCTTCGTATCCTGGGGTTTCATTCCAGCAAGACCACATGGGTTCGAATCTCTCATTAAACTATGCGGCCAAAGCCATTGCGCCATAAAACTCACACCAAACAGGAGATTCACATGAGAGAAATAACTGAACGTGGCTCTTCGGCCGTATGTGAATTTTCAGAACGACGAAGTTATTTGACGTTCTGTCCCAAGACTGTTCAACAAGTGACAACCTTTCACCTCAAGATCTTCGGAGAAATGACACAATTCTGTCTCGAGCCTTACCGAAGTCATGTCATTATGGCAATGACGTCATCGTTGAGTCAGACCCCTGTCTGAATGACATTTAGAAAAACGTTCATACTTAGCTAGGAATTGGAATCATGATTACGAACTACTACGCCAAAGACGGTCACCGAAGAGAAATAAAACCATTAAGTACATGGAAACAAACGAGCCGAAGCACGCACGCACGTTTTGATTAGCAAAACAAACTAGAGAGCTGCAAGTCTATCATTGAAGTAATGCAAGAGGGGCGGCATCGCTATATGGTGGGGTTGGACAGAGGTAGACGAAAGGCGGTCTAGGTTTGTCCAAAAAGTATCGTTTTACTCCGATCTTCAGGTTTGACTTCAAACAGGGTGTCTACTCAAGTTCCATTTCAAACTTCCCTGACTTTTCCAGGTTTCCAGACAAAATTTTAATTGACTTCCAGTCACTAATTACAGTAAACAACACACAATTCACTAAAATTTGCACAATCAAAATAAGTTTGAAGGCCAGGAAATGGTTTAACACAAACCTCAAACCAATTTATAATTAAATTATAGTGAATTTACAAATTCAAAAGCTGTATTAAAAAGTGTATTTCTTTACACTAAAAACTGGCACTAATTAAATATTTACAGCAACATTTCCATTTGGCCCTTTTCAAGTTCATTATAAAAGAGTTTAACTATATAATCGCAAAGCTGATGTTTCATCTATTTCATTTAAAATGTGTATGAGTATACGTAAGGCAAAGGAAACTGGTATGATCAAAATCTCTTACAGATTGGATAATTTAGCTAAAAACACTTTTTTTTTCAAGTTTTAGTTACATATTTGGCAAACATTTTCTCCTGAGAAATATATAGGCTTAATAATTTTATATAAATTATATTAGTTTTGGTGCAAAATGGTAACTTTTGGAAGAAGTTTAGTCAAAAGTACAAGTTTTTCAAATTTTTCAGTAGGTAATGTGGTATGAAAAGCACAGTTCAGGAAAATTATTTTAATAAGTTATTTATTATAACAATGAATTTCCAATTTTCCTGACTTGGGCCTTTGTATTTCCAATTTCCCTTATACACGTTTTTAAATTTTTAAAAAGTACTGGCTTTTACAACAGTCTTTGATTTTACCATGTTTGGCGCAGTATAGCCCAGATGCTCTTGCGCCATAAAACATCCAAACAAACAAACAAACAAATTTCCCCGACCGTCCCACGTTTTCCAGATGAGTAGACACCCTGTTAAAATTCCCTGATAATTCCAAGTTTCCCAGATTGGGTGGGAACCTTAAAGGCGGTCCAAAAGGTGGGTCGGGTCGGGTCCGTAGACTGTCTGTGTTTAACTCGGCCAGCTAATATCGGTCGAAAGAATAGAAGAAACGCAAGACGGAGAAGCATTTGGATCTCCTACATTTTGTGTGTCCTATTTGGAATCACACACGAGCCTTATGGTGACGAGTTCGTCTGCCATGCCTTAATCCCGGGTTCGAATCCAGTATGCCGCAAAATGCGGGCCGTTTTTCTTTCTGCTCGCCGTAGTCGGAGGTTTTAGTTTCCTGGGCGAAAAAAATTCAAATTCCTCGGAAAATTGCAGGTTCCGAGGAAGTTTGTCCTTTCCTGACCTTAAGTCATAAGCAAATCGCACCCAAACTGAGAGAGCCGCTTATCACCCTTCTTAGCAAAGAAGCACTTGTCAATAATGAAGGCGTCCCTGACGGTTCATTCGCGTTTATGCGCAAATATAGTTATGATCGAGCTGGTTCAGCACTTACGATTCTACACGGAAATCAAAACCCCGAATACGGATCGGTCGAATTAAAAACTGCAGAAGCTCGCCAACCTGCGGGATTCTCAAATCCGCAACTTTCAGCGCAGTAGGCCAACGCAGCATCGCCACCAAGGGAAAGTTCAAGTATTACGTAAGCACCTTGTGGGAGGGGAGTTGAAATGGCTAATATATTGCTTAAATAATACTTAAACGCTCCCAAAGTGCTTTTTCACATGATTTCAGAAGCAACAGTTTTATGCGGATCTCAATAACGAGGCACGATTACGTACAATATAGATATAGCCTACCCGGAATCGAACCTCCTACCAAAAAAATAAAAGCAGAGGCTGCAGCCAGATCAAAAAGCTCTAATAATGAATCACTAATCAAAAAATACAGAATACCATCCTTCTCCGTAACGCACTTCAAATTCAAGTGGCACGTCCAATGCAAATGGTTCTTTTCCAAAAAAAAAATATATATATATATACACATTCGCAACACCTCAGCCATAGATAATGACGAAACTGAGGCGCTATGAACAGACCACCTCCACCTGGGGGTCTCCCCTGTTCCTTCCTAGGGCAACAAAAGAAAACAACAAGGACACTAGGGCTTTCCTTGGCTTGGACACTCCTGGTACCCAGGCTGAAGAAAAAGAGGGGAAAAACATGAGATTAGGGAGTTCGAGTACAGATTGTGCCATTACCGGTGGAGCCATCTCACCGTAAAAACACGGGTGATTCCTTTTGCCTGTCCGTGACCACCAAGGGGAGGTCTTATACTCGCAAGGGATAATAGTATTCCCAGCAATGCGGTTTGCATTGCAAATGCAGGCGTTCTCGTTTCCAACCACGTTTGCCAAATCGACTCCAAAACCACTGATGCCAGCTACTTTTATGTTACGTAGATCAGAGATCGCCAACCGGTGGTCCACGGACCACTAATGGTCCGCAGAAAAATCTGGACATTATTAAACAAAACTATTCTCATTCTGAATGACAATTTTCGCCTTTATATTGCACTAAATTCACGAAATGTGGTCCGCGGGATTTAAAATTATGAATTTAGTGGTCCATGAGGTCCGAAAGGTTGGCGACCGCTGACGTAGGTTTCTGAAAACTCGCGAAATTTTCACAGGCCTAAAATCAGAAATTGTTCCGCAGAAGATAGATACCACTTCTGCACAGAAGGATGTAAACTATATACAAGGTATGCAAGTTTTTTCTTTTTTTTTTTTTTTGAAAGATGCGGGAGCAGGTTGCTTTTCAGTAGCTGGAATGGGACTGGGTGCTCAGTGGGACGTCGAGTGCCCTTCTCAACATCTACGCTTAACTGAATTTGAATATGAAGCCAGATTACGATTATTAGGGGGGGGGCGAAGGCGGCACTGTAATCCCCAAGACGCTCGAACAGCGCATCCAACCGCCAAGGCGAGTTGTGGGGGGGATGTTCGAAAGTCAAATATGAACACAATATGAAGCTGTACTGGCCGAAGACCGCAAATTTAATCACTGTGGTCGACAGCATTTGCCTTACCCTAATATCAATAGTCATTCATCGTATATACTCAATAGTTAGTATCAGAGAGAGCACTTTAGTCCACAATGCTAAGTTTTAGGGTCGCAGGCAATCGTAGGTCCTATCCTAAATGACCAGTCTCGCATCTTTTCAGCGTAACCAATACAAACGGCACGTCTTACGCCTTCCTTTAAAATCAAAGTTGAGATGATGCAAGGAGTCGTAAGGTTCAATTTGTTGGACCATTATTCAAAATGGCATTACAGGTGCTAAACCACAGAACTTCTTAGAACCACTTAGAACTTCCTACGACATGGAGCCAAAAATTTTCCATAACTCGGGTACACCTTATGCAAGATGTGTATCCTGCTTCGATTAATACGGCTTAGAACATTACTCAACAGAAAATCGTAACCCTATAAGAAGTAAAGCATCTCCCACTAGAGATGAGACTCACTCGGGCTCCATATTTCATATTACTTTCGGGCTCGGGCTTATCTGACGGACACAACTGAAGCCGAAAACTGACTTTTCAATATCGAAATTCTCCACACAATACAATTATGTGATTTGTTTTCGAGGATTGTAAAAATCTGCGTGTATATGAAAATTCGAAGGAAATTACGTGGTGTAATTTAGTAGTTATTTTTTTTTAAATTTAAATCGTGCGTCAAGGAGTCGAAGTTATATTTGAAGTTTCGGGCTTGGGCTCACACTTTGTTTCCACAAAGTATTTCGGGCAGGTTCAAATCACAAGTCTTCGGGCTTGGGTCTCGAAAAAGGAGCCCGAACTCACCTTTATCTCCCACTCGACTGACTTGCACTGCACAACCATTCCTCAACCTTACGAGTAGCCCTCTCGATACCACTGATTGCTACCCATCTTACTACCAAATGCTGAAAAGGACCAACAGAGACACAATGACATTAGCTCCAATAGAAAGTATGTGTGTATACATGTCCCCATCAAGAAATTTACAAACATTTTAAACATTAATCTCCCGGAAGTGAAGCTCGTCATTATATATATATACACACACACACACATTTACGTCATAAAATGTCTAAATAGTAAGAAAAATCATCAATGGATGAACTCCATTCCGGGTTTCATGCTAGATGAGGTCCTTCTTTCCGTTAGCATTATACTTGGGGCAACGGCTGGGGGGACCGTGGCCCCCCCAAATAAAACCAGATTTTATTACCTTACTTATATGCACCGGCTCCCATGCATATTGGCAGAAATTTATGCACCCCAGTTATTTTCGTCTAGAATCACCACAGCTTGTGGCTCTGTTTCGGGGAGAGGGGGTTCTCTGTTCGCTCTGATTACGTAGACTTGCTAAAAACTATATATACCCTTACAGCATCTGATAAATTCGGAGGTCATCCGTCATTCCTTACATCCAGATATCGAGGGGGGGGGGGCACACAACACTTCCACATACTACTGATGACTGCCCACTACGTCAACAGATTGTAACTAATGCAATAGGCGTATAAACTAAGGACGTTTAGGCAACTAAGCGATCGCAGGGTGGGCCATATCGAAAGTAGCCTATTTGGTCAAACTGGAACAAACACTACATGTGAAGGAAAAATATCTTTATGAAATAATAATTATTTTCATGGCGCAAGGCCAGCATGGGTTGTGCCAAGCAAAGTGAGGCGGCCGTACATATGGGTTTAGAAATGGCAAGAATCATGGAACTTTGAGCACTTTCACCACAGAAACTTAAATCAAGTCAAGATGGATTATTTCGGAAGCGTTCAGACGGTCGGCCACATGGCAAGTCCAGTAGGGTGGGTCGAAATGAGCCAGTTCATCCCTGGTATAAACAGAATCTGCATTGGAAAACCGTCAACGAAAGAGTAGATACGTTCTATGATGCACACTGTACAAGAAAATGGAGGAGAAATGGGTGGCGGGCGGGGAGAAGAAACCGGTCGCCGAAATGGCCTTGATGGCAGGGCGGGAAGGCCTCGTTCAATCCTCCCAACCGTACGCGGAAACTATACGGAGAGTGGGGGGGAGGGGTGCCACGAGGAAAAAGAAAATGGCGCAAAGAACCGTTATAATGGCCGCGCGGGCATTCAAAATTCGAGCAGCCTACGACGCCGATGTTTACAGAGTTTTGTTTTTCTGCGCATTCACCTCACCCACCTCCCCCAGATGAC
>QLNU02014802.1:77770871-77805009 GCA_006491805.2 Dysdera silvatica | reverse complement strand
GCATGGAGTCCAGTTGACCAAGATGTAGTGTGCATAATGTGATTGGTCGCAAAGCTTGACCTGAATGGCAACATTTCTAATTTAAATGTGTATTGTACAAAAACCTCAAACTTCCTTTATGCACATTTTCGATAAGCATTATATAATCGAGTATATAAATTTAGCCATGAAGCCTTTCGTATTTGGATTAGACCATTACATCGAATGATGTTAAAACTTCCACATGGATCTGTAAAAATTTAATGAAAAAAGTTGTCCTTTTCCTGTGTGCAACCCACACAATGGATCTTTTCAAACCAATTGCTACTATATAAAAATTAAAATACCCCTTTTTTATTTTTTGAACCATATGAAATATAAATTTGAAAGAGAAAAAAAAAAAACCAATGCAGAAGGATATACAAACACGTGCTTGACTATAAAAAAAAAATTACAAAATAAAAACAAAGTTCCAACAAAATAATGTATAACGCTCCGAAGTACAAAAACCTGTAAGTCAACAAATACGTTATTCAATACTTCAAATAAATGTTCTTACCTTGATCGATGATCACTAATAAACATACTTACCCTATTTCACATCACAAGCTCGTTAGAAAAGGGATCAAAAATAAAGTAAGGGATCATAATTTTTAAAACAAAAATTGTTTTTATAAAGATTTTAGTTTATTTTGCATGGAGTTGTTGTTTTACTTTCTTTTGAAATCAACCTTTTCCCCCAACTGATTTTCTTCAATGTTATAATTTTAATCCCCTCCCCATCCTTCAGCATTCCATTCACCATCCTTTGGAATTATATTTTAACATTGCCCCTTCGCATCAGAATTCACCACAGCAAACAAACTACAAATGTTTTAGCAAACTAGATATGTAGTCAAGTAAATTACTCATTGTTAGTATCAATCAAGTAACACATTACAAATTGGAGTTTACCTGTGCAAAATTACTGCTTTACGATTGCAGAGATATTTAGAATGTATCATCTACAATAACCCCATCGAATTATAAGAAAACAACAGGCAGAGGTAAAAGGAGGAGGGGTTAGATTTATATGGAATTAGGGGTTTTGTTGGCCTCTAAGCTGTAAGGATAAAATACCCCCCCCACTCCCCATGATATTCAATAAATAAGGAGTTTTTCTTTGAAGTTCATTATCTCAAAAAAGTAAGGTTTATCGACAAGGAAAATTTCTTGGATAATTATAAAACAAGGTTTAAATAGCGATTAAACTTAAAAAAACAACAAGCAGCTTGAGCCTACTTGGCCTTTGTGTAAATGCAGCAATACCATTCGGATTAGAATCAGATTTTTTTATTTAAGATTGTATAACTCAGAAATAATTCAAAAGTTTTAATTCAGCTTCATTTACGCAAGAGTTTAACACTCAACTTACTCTTTTTTAAGCTCTAAATGAATAAATAACATGTTTAATAACATAAACGCTCAATATCTTGATTTCTTGTTTATTGAGACTGCAATATGTATTAGAGATTATTAAAAACCAACATTTAAGGATTTAAATAAAAATGCCAACTTTGCTGCCTTCTCAACTCCCAATTGATTTCGTAACTTGATATGAAATGGACAAATCCAAATGTAGAAAACATCCTTTCAACTCCAGCAGAGGTTCCCTTAGTTGTGCATGATTCCTCAATAGCATCACATTCTTTTATTAGGGCCAGTGACTTCCACCACGGAAGAGTGGAGATTGATTTCGCCATCTCTTCTTCAAATAAAGCACTACTGAAAGGTGGTGCACGGATAATAAATGCGAGAATGATGCCTAATAATGTGATATCCTTGTATTTCTTTTTTTACAAAATATATCGTTAGCTTCTTCTTACTCCTTGATAAGCATTCGGCTTTAAAATTTGGTGATAATAAATATTCCAAATAGTGAGCTCGAGACGAAGCTTGCTCATAGCATATTTTAAATGTCTTAATGTACAAAGAAGTGTCAAAAGCAAGGTCTTTTATACTGTCCTTGACATCTTTCTAAAATTCTACTACTTTAGAAATACCACAACTATTTTTTGTCACTTTATCTAAAGTAGCAGAAATTGGTTTCAACTAAGGTTCAACTTTCAAGTTTATTTTTGCATCTATTACATCTCCATTTTCTTCAACTATCTGTATAAAAATTGGCCAGTTTTTAATGGAGCTTTCTAAATATTATAAATTAATGGAACTCTGTATGAAATTTATAATCAATTAATTATAAATTTCATACAGAGTTCCAATGAAACTCCTTTTGGTAGCTTCAATACTGTGCCACTTAATTCATTGTATCTGGTCGTGAAATCATCAGAAAAGTTGTTTTTGCCTATACTATATTTTAGAAAATGATAAAAAGAAAGTCATTTTTATTTTAAATTATTTTTCCGAAATACTGAAAAATCAATTTAAACCATTGTTTTTCGTTACATCAAATTTAAACTACTGATTTGTTTAAAAATTTAGTGTAAACTAGTTTAAAAAATAAGTTAAAATTTTTTATTTAAAGCATTGATTTCAAAAAGGTCGTAACATAAATTTGTATTTTAATAATTTTTTTTAAAAAACACATTATTAAAAACACTGACACTCTGCATGCAACTAATTTTACATTTTCGGAGGGGGGGAGTGAGACTGTATTTTGACATCCCAAAATGAAAATATGGGTCAGTTGGAACAAAACTAATAGCTCAACCTGAGCTTTGAATCACACCATATTTACACTTAATCAAACTTTACATCCAGCACTGAGCTTTTAAAAGCAGCAGTTATAAGTAGGCTTCTAAGCAGATCATCACTAAGGTTGGCTGTGATAAAAATACGATCACAATACTAATTTCTTCAAAACTATCAAAGATTTTAGAAACAAATGCAAATTATATAAATCTTTGAGTTTTATGATGAAAGGACAGCAAGAGTCATGCTGCATGGAGACCTGAGATTTTCAGAGGAATACGAATGAATCTCTTCAAACAGGGGTCTCTACACTTACTTTGACATCGACCGCTTCAAAAAAGAATTTTTCGACCAACCCTTCTCTATTTTACTATTGAGTAATTATAATGGGATGAGATGAAAATGAATACGCTTATGTGGTTTTTTCTGTTTATGTTTATATGTTACGGTCTTTATTATTAATAATTACATACATATAATAGGATGCATTACAATAAGACTTATTAGTCAGTAATGGCGACTTACATTGTCAATGGGATTGTGGTTGACAGATTTTGTAAAGAATAGTATCAGAATTAAATTGCCATGAAATTCTGCATCAAAATTGATTCTGTTTTGTTAGGGCAGAATTAATTTAGCTGAAACCAGCTTTAACCATACAGGGGAGCTTGAAAATGCAAGCGAACAAGCAGGGGGAACATTTCTCCACTTCATCCTTGAACAATTAAAAAAAATGCAACCTTTAACGTGAAAACCTCTCTTTTGGCTTAATTTTGCACATAAATTTTTTATGCAAGATGTATAATTAATTGAGAACATATAAAAATCTTCAAATGACTAAAAAGTTTACAGATAGTATATACTATACACCTATATTGTACAGCCATTATATTAGTGATTTTTAAAAACTTAAAAACTTTTTTCGTCGATCACTTTGGAAACTAACCCTGAATTACAGGAAGCAGTTAGTTGGTAAGCGTTCATTTCAATGACACTGTCAGGAATCTAACCCTAGATCATGACATGCAAGGTGAAAGTGTTAAGCACTGCAAAACCTTATAATCTTTAAACCACACAAATTACCATCGTTAAACTACCAGTTTATCATAACGGATGACTCTACTGAAATACAATAACAAAATAAAAAAAAATGGTTTGTTTTTTCACAGTTCTACATCCCAAAATTAAGAGTTGGCTGGATGGAATTAACAGCTCAATATGACCTAGGAACCACAAGACACACACATGCCCAGCAACAACATACTCAGCTCGTTGAGTATTGATTGTCCACAGCCAACAATAAGTCGGTTTTCAGGCTGTGGTATTTAGCACGCCCTTTAACCGGTGATACGGAAAATTAAAAATTCATTTAATAAAATAATCACTCAGTAAATTATAGTAATAATTAGCAAAGAGAAATATTACCCAAATCTCGCAATGTTCTGCATTTTGCTTATGACAAAGACACATCCATTTACGAACTAATTTTGTCCTAAAACCCCTGCCTCTGATATGTTGTGCTCATTTTCTGATGTGATTTTCCGTTCTACACAAGAAACTCACTTATTTGCTTATAATAAACATATGCCAGCATATTACAATTCAAAAAAGAATTACCTCGTCAACATATTTTAGGTCCTAAGGCTGTGCTATGGGTTACTTAGAACGGAACTGACGATTTAACGTAATCTCCAAACAGTGATTCATTTACCCACATTGAAGCATATCCTAAGTCCAGTCCAACTGGTCCAAGAGAAACGTATAACCTAACCCCCAAAGCAGAATATTTTGCAATGTTCTGCAACAAGCCTTCAGCTGATCAGAACCGTTTTGCAACAAGCCTTCAGTTGATCAAAAATGTTCTGCAGGAGATGCATGTATGTATATATATATGTATTATATACATTTTTAAATTCTATAAAATGTAAATTCCTTTTTTAATAGAAATGCAGAAAACATTTGACTGCTTTTCTTTTATTTATTTTAAGAAAAAAATTGTTCCACCCCGCAATTATTCTGTGACCCGCGTCACACTTTTTAGCACATTCTGCTTTAGGGAACATAATAAACCTATATATCTTTCCTTAATGGCATATCAAATAAAGCTTAATATGTCTTCTTCGAAGAGGGGTAAATACAGTAATCTCTCTGTTGTTAATGTCATTCTAATTAACAATGGTATTTTGCAACCCTGACAAATGCTTTTGCACATACTCCAAATAACATTTCTTCTGTTTGACAACATTTTCCTCTTTGTCCATAGAAAACGTTTACAGGGTTCCCCACTCACATTGGAGGAAAAAAATCCCTGACCAATCACAAGCGTCTTTCAACTAAACTTCGGTTGCGGAGAAAATGGTTTCACGTTCGTGGGAAATTTAGCTATTAAAAACGAAAGCTATGTATATAAAATAGATTTCTCCGACTTTTCCCTGACCTTTAGGGATAATTTCAAATTCCCTGAAAATTCCAGATTGCGTGAAAATCCCGGATTAATAAGGGAGATTATTGTATTTGCCCCGCCTGGTACCCACATCTACAAATCTAGCAAAAAGCATGCCAAATCTGACACTTACCTATTGAACACAATGTCGCTGTTGGCATACTTCTCCAACTTGACCACTGGAGGTAAGAGATTATCGGGGTTGCCATAACTATTATCAATAGCAAACGAATCGTCCCCGCCATCTTGTTTTTGTGTCATCCCACACCTGTTCTCAAAATTATTCGTGTCACCTGCAAATGAAGAACACACAATAAGCATAAGATCGACAAGGTAATTTTTTTAGTAAAGTACACTGCACTCCAGATTATATGAGCTAATTGATGTAAAGGTCAGCGACAGAAAATTAGGAAACACAAATAGTCTACAAATGGTTATTTAAATATCCAAGTGGAGGTAGAAAGAGGTTAACAAGGTGTCTACCCAAATTTTATTTCGAATTTCCTTGACTTTCCCCAGGTTTCCAGACCAAATCTTAATCGATTTCCTGTCGCTAATTACAGTAAACAACACACAATGCACCCGCGAAAATTTGCCCAATCAAAGCAAGTTTCAAGGCCATGAAATCAATTAATGCAAACTCCAACGCCATTTATAACTCAATTAAAGTGAATTTACAAATTCAAAAGCTGTATTAAAAAGAATATTTCTTTACACTAAAAACTTGAATTAAATATTTACAGCAACATTTCCATTCGGCCCTTTTTGAGTTCATTATAAGAGAGTCTAACTCTATAATCGCAAAGCTGATGCTTCATCTTCTATTTCATTTAAAATGTGTATGACTATATATAAGGCAAAGGAGATTGGTATGATCAAAATCCCTTACAGATTACATAGTTTAGCTAAAAATACTTTCTTTTTTTCAAGTTGTAGTTATATATTTGGCAAACATTTTCTCCTGAGAAATATCTAGGCTTAATAATTTTATATAAATTATATTAGTTTTGGTGCAAAAATGCTCAACTTTTGAAAGAAGTTCAGCCAAAAACACGTTTCTCAGTAGGTAATGTGGTATGAAAATCATGGTTCAGGAAAATTATTTTAATAAGTTATTTATTATAACAATGAATTTCAAATTTCCCTGACTTTGGCCTTTGTATTTCAAATTTCCCTGACTTTTCCAGGTTTTCCAGATGAGTAGACACCCTGTTCATGTTTCTGTAGCAGTTCAAAAGATTTTGCAGCAAATAAAACATTCATGATGACAAAACATAAAAAGAAATTACAAAACACATGTACCTAATATTTACATAGGCTATAGTCATACACACATTTCTTTGCGTTTATGTGTTGAAGGTGCATTATTTAATACGGGCTGTATTTGTACAATTTCACTTACAACCCATACCCAAAAATAAATTACTCGATGTGAATGAATTTCTTATACAGGGTGTCCACAAAAAAGTTATTTTAAAATTCCCTGACATTTCACTGAAACGCCCAAGCAAGATTATAAGTTATCAACAAAATATAACAAACTTTCAAGTAAAAGAACATTTAAACTCACCATCCTAACAAAAAATTACGATGAATGTACTGTTTACCTTTACACTATGACACAAACACCAAATTGCTCCATTTAATGCAATATATATATATAAATCAAAACTATAATCTTACGATTTTATTTTATGTATGCATAGAGAAACGAATATAAGAAATTACTGTTTCAAAGATTAAATTTCTTCAACTTTTTTTTTTTTTTTTAAATTTTTGGTATTTTTTTTCTCTAATTCTTTCATAACTAATTTTGCTTTTCTCTTTTCTCCACGCCAAAACTGGCTTGTATGCTAGAGCAGTTATGTGTGTGGTCTTGTGGTTTGAATTTCCCCCCCCTTTTTTTTTTTTAAGCAGTGTATCCTTTATTGTCAAAATTAAAAGTTTCAGTTTAATTTCAGAAAACTCCCCGATTCCTTTAAACTTTCTGACAAAACCCCTGATAATTCCGTGACTTTTCTCGATCAGCTGCACTGGTGCAAATGAAGAGACAGGCTGTTCGCTACATGCCACTAGGTGCTTTACAATATCTCCAGAGAATCCGCACAAGCCTGTAGTTGTGCCATCGAGTGGCTGGAATAGATGGCACAGGTGTAGCTCACTGGCATATGGAGCAGACATATCAGCCACTGCAAAAAACGCTCGAAGGCTTCTTCCAGTCGGCGGATAATACCCGCTGTGTGTCCTTCCCGTGTTCACATTTGTGTCGTCACACCCAACAACAAGCTTATTTATTTGCTATAACTAAGTAGCAAAGCTTGTTTTCAAGCTCATTTTCAAACTCATCCTAGCCAGTTAATAGGTCCCAACACAACACACGTTATCCCCAGGATGTTCTGGGGATAACGTGTGTTGTATAGGTAAGCTTAACATGGACAAAATCTTTTTAATGAGAAGCTCGCTTAGCTTCCCTGCTTAATAAGCCATGCTGTAATCATACTGAATCAGGCTACAAAGTCATAAAAAGGGGTTAAAATGCCAATTATTTCAACAACGTGAAGGGCAATCGAGGAGTTGACAGAAACTGATCTTGCAGGATTCTTACTATGGACATATGGCACACTTTCCATAGTCTAGCTCAGCGGTTCTTTCCTAGACTGTTGCATCATACATATTTATTTCTAGTGTTTCATCACTGATTTTCACCATTTGGGGAAGGAATTTTTCGTTCCCTCGTAATTTATTCTTAGCATTAAAGAGTAAATGCTCGTGTCTTAGTACTTTTCCGAACTTTTGTGGGGCACTGGGAGGGTTTCATGGACCCCCAAGTGTCTGTGGTCCGCAGTTTAAGAACCACTGGTCTAACTTATGAAAATTTAAAAAAAAAAAAATCACTCCACCCTAATATACACGTATACAAAGGGTTCAATCAACCCCCCACCTCCAATGCCCTTTGGCAACTACAGCTTGAGAAACTGCGCTACTACATTAATGGACAGGACTTGACAAATTATAGCAAACCATACTAGTCAGATAAGAATGACACTCTCCGGCCTCAAAATTCAGAGGGAGGAGGAAGATTCTCATACTTGATATTTGCAAAATCCTAATATTTCATGCAAATAAAATATAGGTGCAGATTTACTGAAAAAGCAATTTTATTTTATCTCAGAATACATAAGGTTTAACTAAATGTTTCATTGTTTTCGAGGAAACATCCAAAATACCTTGTGCAAAATCGTGGGGTATGGAAGAGAAGATTGAAATTCAAGCCTACAAGGATTGTGGATTATCTAGTCGCCAAATTGCAAACAAAAGCAATAGGTCATCGAATGTGGGCAATCGATTTATAAGATTAGATAATAATCACAGCAAGAAATGGTCGAGAAAGTGATATTGACTATGCAGTGAGATAAGTGTTGTATTATTTGGCATGCATCTTCAAAACAAACAAATGTTTGCATTGGAAATCAAAGCAGAATTATCGTTGACAATTTAAATTTCATGAGTGTAGCAGGTTTTGTCTTCTTCTGATCACTTACAGTTTTCTAAAAGACAGAAAAGTCAGCACTAAGCAAGGTGAAGAAAGAAAGAAGCAAGATAGAACAGGGATAAAAAATCTGAGAAAAAATCCAAAAAATTCGAATGAGCTGAAACTTCGGTGGTGGGTTGTCTATCATGATTTGGCGAGCTTTTTCACATGGGTGGAAACTGCCACTGGTATAGATAACCTCTCATAGGTAATCTCAAGACTATATTGACATCTTTGAAATCTCATTGGTTGAGCATGCTGAGGATTTAATGGGAATTGGTTTAATATTCCAATAGCACAACGCATCAATATACACATCGAACCTCACCAAAAGATGTTATGCTGAGAAGGGAACTGAGATTTGTGAGTGGCCTGCGATTAGTCCAGATACGAATCCGATTGAAAATTTTTGAGGTATTGTGGCCCGAAAAATGTAGCGGATGATCGGCAATTCATTACAAACAAAAATCTCAAAGATGTCATTCGCGTTGCTTGGTTGGAAATCAAAATCAATACTCTTCAAAAAATTAGTCTCATAAATGCCTCAGCATCTCATCAGTGAAACTGAGTAAAAAGGAAGTAATACCAAATACTGACTTTTACAATGCACTCCTTTCTTGATGAACCTATAATTATTTCTAACTATTAATCATATTTATTATATGACATTCTATACATTTTTTTGTTAATTTCTTTTTAAGTAGACACTCGTTCAATGATTTTTGGCAAAACCACTCGCACGGTGAAAATCATTCATAATGAACCCTGGTCATCTGACCTTTGTTTAACCAAACTGACCTTAAGGGTACATAAGGTCACTTCGGTTAAGCAAAATTTTAATAATCAGGACTCGTTATAAATGGTTTTCACCGTGTGAACGTTTTTGCCTTATTGAATGAGTACTTAAAATAATAATTAAAAAAAAAGAATACTATAGAAGGTTATTGACATTAATCAAATTCAGGTGACCGGAATTCTTCTATTAAAAAATTAGATATATTATTTAATAATCGGAAATATTTATAGGTGCACCTTGAGCACCGTGTAAGAAAGTTATTTTTACCAAAAAAGTGCCCATATGGTGAAACTCATTTAAAAAAATAGTACAAAAGGTTATTTCTGTTAAGTTCAGATGACCAGGGTTCAACTGTTAAAAAAATTAGGATTATTATTTACATTTTTGCAGCCTACTCATTATCTACAGTGGTTGAATAATACACTAGGGACGATACGTTAGGGGTCACTTTTCCGGATCCCATTTTACCTACCTATACATAAAATTGCAAACATGGTTAATCAGTTACTCCACAAAGCTGATAAAAATTGAGAGTATAGAGTACAAATTTACAATAACCTAGGATGAGTACTGGAGGAAGGATGTAAAATGTCTAGTAAGGATGGACAGTTCATTGGCAAATGGATACTGAAAAATATCCAGAAAACAATTTCAAGACACACACACAATCCATGGCACAATAAACTTAATAAGCATGGTGGTAGGAAGTTCGATTACCAAGCAAACAAATGCCAGGAAGGCTGAGAACGGTTAGTTTGTGATCTGATGGCACAAAGACAGCAAAAGTCACCACTTTACAAGAACCCATATGTTAAATTTTAATGGTGTAAGGACAGGGAGGATCATGCCGCACCAAGTAAAATGAATAAGCTTTTATGCATACAATGTACAAAAAGTAAAGAGTGTATGATAAAATTGGATGTTCCAAATACAAATCAGTGTTTTTATGATGCAAGGACAGCAAGAACATGAGGTAAGATGGTACAAATGATATAGTCAGGGTTTGAAAAATACGGGGTGCCAGGTCACTGTGGTGACTAAAGATTTAGATCTGGCGACCCCAATTATTCTTTACATTATTTTTTTTTTTTCCTATGGGAGTGATTTTTCCCCCTTCTGTAAAGTGAGGAAAATGGTGAGAGAATTCGTTTCTTCCTTGGGCTCATGGGAAATGTTTTGTTTGCCTTGTTTTTGGTGCAGGTTGACTCAGTGTTCTAAAAGCCGAGAAGCGGCCGCAAAAAATCATTCGCTATACAAGCGTCTGGAGACAGGACAGGAGCTACCGAGCTCCATCTTCCGCGCATGCACTTCGTCTGTTTGTTGACAAAAAGAATAAAGTAAAGGTGAGTCAATTGTAAATATAATCAGGGTCTGCATAGGCAAAATCGGGGGTTAAGGGGGCTTTAAAATAAGGACTATGCCTTCTTAAGAAGGGATTATTTAATCAAGTACAAAGTGAAGAAAGAGAATGGACTGTCAATGGCAACGTTAATTCGTGAAAAAATGAACAGAGTGATGATATAATAATAATTAAAAACATAGTGATCTTGATAGCTTACATTGATATTATATATAGAATTCCCTGCTATAATTTATAGCCGTTAAGTTTCCACTTAACTGCTGTCCACGCACATGTGCAGAAACGCGACAGGAAAAGTCTCCTCCTCTCAGTAGACGCTAGATCTTGCTAATTTAAAGCGTGTTTTGGCATTACTATTACCTAAGCAGTGATGTGCTTGCATTTACAAAGTCCATGCATATGTGCAAAACGCAGGGTCCAGTTGCTCCCCATCCTGTCTCTAGACGCTTGCATTCTCTATTTCCAACTGATAGCAGTGCAGTGTTGCCAATTTAACTAAATTTCAAGCTAGTTTTTTTTTTTAAGACCACTTGACTTGAAATATGGGCAAGCAATCCACCTTAATTAAAATTAATAGTTTATATAAAATTATTAATTAAAATTAATAGCTTAATAATTAGTTGTATTTAACACAACTTTAGATGGGAAATTCAAAGATATGAAATGCTTTTGAAAATGACAAGCAAAATATGCTGAAAGATGGCATCCAATTTTTAAAGGGGAGATCCTTAGAAACTTAAACAATTACAGATAACGTTGCAATATTTGGCATATTTCAATGGCCAGATTTAATTATGGAGAAAGTAAAATAAAAACGTTAGAAATTTTCTATGATGTAAGCCTAAGTATTAAAGATAAGACAGAAGAATTTCTTGATCTTCTAACAGAGTGGTTTGATCTAAAAACACTTGAAAAAATTTTAATACTGAACAATCGTTGGAAAAAACTGAAGCCATATTTCCAAATTTAAATTCTCTATTCAAGATAGTAACTGTTACACCAGTTTCCACAGCATCATGTGAGAAAGGATTTTCTCACATGAACCTGATAAAAAGTAAATTAAGAAACAAATTGGAAGTAAGCAGTTTGCAAAATTTATTGATAAATTTGAATGGACTTTATTTAAAGAACTTTAATCCTAATAAATGTTGACCATTGGTATTTTAAAACAAAAGCGAGGCATGTCGAAAGGCAAACGCAATGCATAAAGTGTGTTCAAATTGAATATTTTTGTACTTCCAAGGGAACCCCTTTCGCTGTTCAATGCACTTCCTGATCATGAATATGTAATCATTTGTCTGCAAAAATGACATGGCAATTTTTTATGAATATTTGAAGTCCAAAAATGACATTTTTTCGCCAGGTTTGATATTTTTTAATCGCACTGTATGTGAGCAAAAACAGGTTTGAAGTCTCTAAAATTATGAAGGATCATCGTATTTAACGGATAAAAATGAAAAATTATATCAATTCAAACCGTGTAAAACAATATGAAAAATGAACTTTTAGCATAGATACTTGGCGAAATTGAGGACAATTTTGAAGGCTACTCCAGGTTTTCGTTCGAGGTAGTTATTTCGTATTATCGGAGCCCATGTCAAGTTTCTTTTACATTTCTTTTTCCAAAATATTATCTCATGAGGAAAAGAAACACATGAATATATTCGATGAATAATATAATACACAATAGGCACAGTTTTTGAAACGAAAATTTATTCGGCTTTAAACGTTTTGAAAGAAGCGCACAGAGCTTCCTTGAAGCACTCGCTGAGACATAAAAAGGGTGTTTCTTGCTTCTTCGATGAAAGCTCAAGGTTTTCGAAAAACGTTTAAAGCCGAATAAATTTTCGTTTCAAAAACTGTGCCTATTGTGTATTATATTATCCATCGAGTGTTTAGCACAGTGAGTCGATCTACTATTACATGAATATATATAAGCATGCATGCATGAGATGCGAGAATACATGAGTATGAATAAATGAAATGTATGAATATATGAGTATCTATATATATATGAGATGTATGAATATGAGTATGAATAAATGACGTGTATGAATAATGAAAAGTTGCTATATTTACACAAACTGGATGTGGTCATTGCATATCACATGCTGTTGCAACCATGGAATTTAAAAAAAAATCGTGAACAAAACTTAATAGTAGGCTATTTGAAAATGCATTTATTGTAATTAGAAAAAATGTGAACAAAATTTCATGAAGTTATGTAACCATAAATTGTGGATTAATTGTTGAATTATGCTCTTTATTTAAAAATGAGAAAAATTA
The DNA here is from genome assembly GCA_006491805.2 of Dysdera silvatica. Lineage (NCBI taxonomy): Eukaryota > Metazoa > Arthropoda > Arachnida > Araneae > Dysderidae > Dysdera > Dysdera silvatica. Next base: position 77,791,922 of record QLNU02014802.1, on the reverse strand, counting down.
AACTGTGTACATCTCAGGAATGTCGTAAAAGTGTTACAGTACAAAAAAAGAAAAGAGTGAAGCAAAGCAATTGATAACAGTGGGCACATTTTAAGAATAATAGAATTTTGCAATTATCTCGGCTACAATTGTTGTATTCAATTTCAAAAGAAATTTCCTCGATTTTTGAATTTTCCGGGATCATGATCTCTATAACAGCACCTAAACCAAGCATATTGTAATATAAAGCGATATTTTTTTAGACTGTAATTGATTGTGAACCAAAGAATGCATTTTTATTATCTCATTTCGATGTTGTATGTCAATATCCATTTCATCGATTGCTATTCTGTTGATTATTTTTTTGTACAAATTTTTTATTGTCGAAAGAAATAAACATCCAGCGGTTGTATGAGGGATGTTGCTTTGGGGGGTATTTGCAAGGATATACAATTTTCCGGAAAACCTTAATAAGTGTTTGGGTCTGTACTACCTGTCCATGAGTTTAGTAAAACGCAGGAAGGAGGAGACATGATGGGTTTCATACAACATTCTACCCACTTTCTCATTTTGATTTTGTCCATTTTTTCCGACTTGGAGCATGTAATATATAAGTTTGAAGGTTGAAATAAATTCGTTTTGAAACGTTGTTAATCGTTGAACAGTCGGGCCAAATGTTTCCTCAGCTTCTCTTAAACAAAGTAACATTTTCCCTGTCAGTTCCCCATTCATTGATATTATTGGCATTATTGTATATGAATGTGTTCTACCAAAATCAGACCCTATTAAAGAAAATGTCTGTTTTTCACCTTTATGCGATAGCTGCCTTTAATTTGGAAGAAAATAATTAAAACCACTTTGATCAGAGTTAAAAATTTGTTGGGGGATAATATTAGCAGTAACATTTCTCGTTATCAAAATAAATTCTATGGCACTATCTTCTATATTACCCATATTCTGGGTGTATATTTGAGTGATATATTTTGTTACTTTCTGCACAACTATTTTGTTTTGGCTCTTAAAATTATTGGAACATTTAAAATCCTCAAATCCTAACTCTTGGGATTTCAGGATCGCCCATCTTTTCAAATCTATATCATGAACAGGTAAATAATTTTCCCTAACTTTTGTAAATCTGGCTAACATTTCATTTTTTATTATTTTATACTTTTCTATATTTGTGCCCATATTTGATATATATTTTCTAAACCTCGAAATATAAGTAGGGTATTTTACTGTTGGATATCTCCTGTTTGTTTTCTGGAATTTATTTTTTTGACAACTGTCAAAATACTGAACAATTGTTTGCATATTTTCTAAACTGAATTCATTTGCCAATTGATCGCCCTTTACAGTACAGTTATAATATTCGTCACCGACTATACTAATATCACTTTCTTCGTCGATACGGAAATCACAATTGTCTTCAAAATCTAAACTGATATTTTCACTGACATTGTTATTAAAAATTATGTTTTCGATTTTCGACAATACTTCCCGACTTTCCTTAAGTTCTTGATCAGTTATTAACGACGGAAGCGTGTCGTATTTATTAACGACCAAATTCAAAACGGATTGAATTATGTTCACTATATTTTTCATTTTCTCACAATCGGAAACTCGTACAACTATATTGACGTTACACTTGCGGACGAGTTTATATAGCTAGTGGAATGCGAAACTTAAATGTCCCGCCAACTCTTCAAAATTGTCGCCAAATTCGCCAAATATCTATGCTAAAAGTTCATTTTTCATATTAATTTTTTTATACTGTTTAAATTAGCTGAGACATAATTTTTTATTTTTATCCGTTAAATACGATGATCCTTCATAATCTTACCGACTTCAAACCTGTTTTTGCTCACATACAGTGCGATTAAAAAATATCAAACCTGGCGTAAAAGTGTCATTTTTGGATTTCAAATATTCATAAAAAATTGTCATATCATTTTAGCAGACAAATGATTACATATTCGTGATCAGGAAGTCAAGCACTATCATCTCCCATAGGTCTGATCTCAAAGTGCAGTGAACAGCGAAAGGGGTTCCCTTGTGTTGAGTATGGTTTTAATGGTACTGAGCTGCTTTCTTAAAATTAAATTGCATTTTTTTTTTTGCTCCTAACATTTCGAGGGATATGTTAGTCCCTGGATATAGTGATCAAAGGAGTCACAAATATCCCTCAGGTTAAAGTTCTTTCGTTTAAAAGCAAACAAAGGCTGCTAATCAAAATTTTTACAGGATCTTTCGATACACTCACAGCATGTAAGGTCGTAGCAAAGTGTCTTGTGTAAAATTTAGTTGAGGGGGGGACCGGTCCTTAAGATCCCTCTCTATGGATACAGGCCGCATCTTCCCAACTATTTTCTGAGGAACCTGAACTCTGGCTGCCAGCGTAATTAAAATCTACTACTATAATGAGCAAATCAAAGCAAAAAAAAAAAAGCAGCACACATTCTATAATACCATTAGAAGCTGAACCAAGATTAATAACAAGACAGACCAATGCATTAGCACTATGGCACTGAATCTAGATTAACGGCCAGTTCAGTGAGCATCTTACCACTCCCCAACCACAGAGCCAAAATAGTACTAATACATAATAATCCTGGGAGAACCATAACAAATAAAAAGTATTAAATAATTAAACCACTGCAAACAATTCAGTGGACCAACGAATCAAATGAAGTAAAATCGTATGACAAAACTGAAACGGTCCAGCACTAGGGACAGAAATATTGGTAAAAATATACAATCCACAAATGTGACTTAGTATAACATTAAGGGATAGAATGCTCAACAACACAAGGAAAACATTCGCTTTACAATGCAGGTTTAGATAAGATCATGCTACTCTGGGACTTGCAATTCCCCAAGAAATTCAAACCTCTTTTTACTAGAGAACCAAACATTAAACTGCAGATTTATGTAAAAAAGAAACACGGGAAGCAAGCACTGGGAGAAATTAATTTCCAGATTTATTTACAAATTTAGTTCAAATTTAAAAGCATTGACAAATTACCATTAATGATCTTCATTGATGCACCGTAACTCAAGATTGGATTACCAATTAGTTTGTATATACAGTAAAACCTTCCTACAATGATATCTGATATAACGATAAATCCCTCTACAACGATAATTTTTCTCGGTCCATATAATAGTGTTGCAGAGGTTTTACTGTATAATGAACCCTCCCTATAACAATAACTCTCTCTACAACGATAATTTTTCTCTGTCTGTATAATATTGTTGTAGAGAGGTTTTACTGTATTTTACATCCCAAAACTGCCAGGAATGATGCGGAACAGGACAGGATTGCTCAAAGTTACCCCCCAAGCCATAATACATTTACAGGCAACCAAACATATTAGGGTCTCACACAGTCCAGTAGTTAGATGACTGAAGTTAGGTTTCTCAACCGACGGATCATGGGAGAGTCTCCTGGAATTTGTCAGTTTAACTTTCTAAGCATTTTTCATAAATAAATGCTTTATTTACGTCATGGAAATATTTTAGAGAGAGTGACATTCACAAACATGTGGAAGCACGATTAGACCCAAAATGCTTAAATAACAGCTGTGTAGGAAATGCCAGTGACCAAGCAGTGTATTTTTAAATATGTAAGTGTTCATGATTCATCGAGAATTTTCAGATATCAAAATCTTTTAGTAATCAAGACAGGGTATACTACTCGTTATGATCGGTAGTAAAAATGGCGCCTGCAAGCCAATTACAATAATATGCAGTGCATCCTCTGTTCTTAAAACTGAATGAACTAACATTCATGTTGCAAATACCAGCGACCAATCAACGAAGTGTATATTAATAGAAGTATACTTACACTCATGATTATGCCATAATTAATTATTCATACTTATTTTTTATTATACTAAGTAAATTGAATCGATACTTGATAGTTCAATGTTTTAACTTTTTATGTCCACGCAAGGGCAAACCTTTTAAAACAAAGTACTTTATAATAGCACGAATTTCAATTTCACCCATTATCCAGAAAATAACAAAATGTGCTTGTTTTATTTGATCGCCCCGAAAAATCAAATGCACATACCTAAAATTTCACAACATGCCATCTAATGAATAATACTTGAAAAATATCAATTATTTGGTCATACTGCAACTATCTATGCATCAGGCTGAGAACTCTTGAAATGACCCTCATATGACTGGAAAACTGATGCTTCATCTTTTATTCCACTTCAGAAGTGTGTATTACTACACGTACGACATAGGGGATAGGAGAGTGGTACGACCAAAATCTTTTACAAATTTGATAATTTGGCTAAAAACACTTTTTTTCCTCCAAGTTTTAGTTTTATACTTGGAAAGCACAATCCCTCCCGAGGTATGTATAGCAATTTTTTATAAATTATATTAGTTGTTGTGCAATAAAGTTTTTTGAGAACGTTTAGTCAAAGTTTATGTTTTTCAAAATTTTCAGTATGTGATGCAGTATAAAAAATTCAGTTCAGGAAAATTATTCTTATTTTAATACGCTATTTACTATAACAATGAATTTGATTCTCTTAGGTCTTTGTACTTCAAATTACCCTTACTTTTCCAGATAAGTAGACACCTTTTTTCTTTTTTCCTTTTCTTTTAAATTTTCGTGAAATTCAAGATTTTCTCCATGAAAAAAATTACTTCAATACATCTGATCTGTGGATATAAGGCAATGAGTCCTACTACAGAAAATCTTGTTAATGCGACTTCGCTTAAAACAGACCTCTCGTCGTGTGGACAAATTTGTTTTCCTTGTTTGAGGTCTATGCATATTCAATGTTAAAAACTGTGCTTAATGCGTACGGCTCATCTGATAATGCAGACAAAAGTTTTTTATGCAAAGAAAAAAAAAATACCTTTCAGGAAAACATCAGCAGGTATCGAAAAAAGCATATCTTTTCCTTCACAAGTGTGGTCACCTGTTTCATAGAAGCGAACTTTTAAAATCTTTTAAATTTTCTTATCCAGCAGTGGTAAAAATAAACGGGTTTCCATTGTATGTAAGTACTAATTTTTTTTTATTTTCATTGTAAATTTTTTCAAAACATTTGCTCATACTACACTACTTTGCTTTACTAATTTATTCATGTTGTATACTACATTATTATATTAGTTATTGCTGAATAGCCTGAAGTTTTAGCTACCGAAATTTACCCTCCGCTTAGTGCAGACGTCTCTGTTCATATGGATAAAAATCGACGGCCCATATACAATCCGCATTAATCAGATTTCACTATATATAATATTTATTTAGTAACATAATGATCATTTGTATTACTGCTTTGAAACTGGGTTGTCTTTTTCAACATTAATGTTAAGTTTTCTTCTGTGATTGTTTTTTAAATTTTGGGAAATTTAAGGTTTTCGCCCTACGACCATCTTGAAAATTTTTGCATTTTTTTCCCATGAAAAAATTATTGCCCTACTCGTAAGTCCCGTGCAATGGTTTTAAAAAATCTCCCTATTTCTTATTACCAAAGGTGCTGTCTTGAAATGCATCACAAAACGGTTTCCAGTGAAGTTGGCTTATCCCTAATTTTGACACTGGTTTGGTGCCTAGTAGCATCATGCACCATTTTTCACCAAATAATTTGTGTTTTTTACTGTACAAAGGCAGCAAAGGTCATGCTACATTGGGACAATTTTTCAAGGAATTATTTATATTTTTCAAGAAATCCAAACCCCATTAAGGCCTAGGGGGAACCAACACTGGGACTAGAGACCAATTATTGTGTGAACATAAATACTGTACAGTATTAAAAAAATTAATAGCTTTGCAGTACAATTATTCATTTGGAGTTGTCTCAAGAAGATGCAATGGATCCTACGGGATAAATTGTTTTATATGATAATCTGCAATGACCTGCAAGATTAGCATAACTAACAGGCTTCAGGCGTATGGCACATCAGGATTTAAAGCTACGGTCGCTTTTTTTTACAAAATGAGATGAAGTAATCTAAAATGCGAGAAAGGAAATTGCTCTCCTGCATACTCCACAATATGTACTCTCATCCCAAATAATCCTGTCTTGCATAGCACGGCAGTGTTCATTCCAGGTTTTTTTCGTGGGGTGGAGTGCCCTGCCCACCCTGTTGTGGAAATATGTGCCACCCTGCCTACCCTTGTTAACAAAATTTGCGCCCTGACATGCACCTTGTAATTAACCTTTATGTTCTACTAGAAATCTGCCCTTTTCCCGAAAAACACCACCAAAAGTATATCTACGGTTCTATACATTTCGCCTGCTTATAACGAATGTTTTTTTGGTCCCGTCCAATTTTCTATACTAATGTCATTGGATATAACGAACCAAATGTTTCGTCCCTTAAGGTTCGCTGTAGCGGGTATCAACTGTAGTTTAATTGCAGTGGTTAGTCAAGTCTCTTTTCCTATCGGAAAAAAACAAACCCACAAAATATTTTGTTAACTTTTTAATTGATAATCTAATCAGTAGGTATTAATTAGTATTAAAGCATGTAAAACTTTTTTGATAAAGTGCACTGAATGTTATAAAGTGCCCCCCCCCCCTTTTTTTTCAATCCAGAGCACCCTGCCCTTTTCTGAATAAACACTGGCATTGATTCGGTTTTGGCTACCCAAAAAATATAAAATGGAAAATTCCAGAAGTACATGATTTAGAAGTTTAAAATTATGTTCCGTTCTTAGTAACATGGTTAAACTTTCCTGCACCAACACTAGTAGATTTTCATCTTGGTTTCCTCTGTACCCACCTCTAGCTTTCTTTGATTTTCAGTCAGCATCTAGTGTTACCTCTGCTCACATTCTTTGCTGCTTTATTTTGCTACTATTGTCAAAATAACGCTTAATTTTGACATTAAAACACAAAAGTAAGGAGACTAAAATATTTTGTAAGAAATAAATGTAAAAATGCATTTAAACTGCGTATACAAAATATTCCTTATTGCTTCACAGTCTCTTGGCAGTTCAGCTAAAATGTAAGAATCCCATTTATACAAGAGAAAAACAAAAGTATAACACATACAATGTATTTTCTTATTAAATGTCAAGGATGCCATACTGTGTGCGATTCATCAATTAAACATTATCATAGGGACGCATGTAAACAAAAAACGACTAATACAGTACGCAATGTACATTACTACGATTTTGGAACATGTCACTTACACATGAGGTTGACTACTATCTCAACAACCATCATCACAATCAGCGCTATTCTTGGCAGGAATACAAAAAGTGCTTTCCCCACCACCAACCTGGGCAGTTACAGACCATTTAGTATGTTGTCTTTAACCACTGGGTAAAAGGCAGTATCGAGAACCCTTGTTTCATTTCATGAAAACAAAAATTAAAAATCGTTTCTCTTTTGCATCACGTAACTCTTAAAATAATTAATAAGGACACTAATATTGTTTTGTTTATTTTGTGGTTTTACGGCTCAAAGACTACAGTGGTCATGCTGCGCCGGGACCTACTGTTTTCCGAGGAATCCGAACCTCTTAAGGCCTAGGGAACCAAACCCCGGACTACAGTGAGCAGTGCGATCTTTATGAGATCTCTGAGTAAGCGTTCTTTTTGCACTGCTGGGAGTCGAACCCGGATTAGCGGCGCACTAGGAGAACGCGTTACCACACTGCGCCACCGCAGGGCTAATATTGTTTTGTCTGATGCCCAGATGGGTGGCTAACAACCCAGGAATGGTCCCAATTACAATCAATCAATCACGAAGGCTTTTTATACATTCCCTTAAAGTTACAATGACCCACAATGGTTTTCGAAGAAGCTCGGTCCCTTATCGAGGATGAAAGTAGGTAAGGCCCTAGACAAATTTTTACCATCCCTCTGCATGAAGCATGAATTTAACCCATGAAATTTCTTTTGAGGGAATAAAGAAAAACTTATTATCTCAATCCTTCATTGAATTAAGATTTACTTACAATAGATGTACCTATGCTCCTGAAAGTTAAACATGAAATTTTCATTCATAATATCGATTATGAACATTATATTAAAATCCTTTTTACGCTGCTCTTTTCCCAGCAAAATTGCCAATTACTACCACATAATTAATGTTACCTGTAGTACCTTTTTCTATGCATTATACAGTTGGACAATTTAATTTTGACTTATCCAGTATATTTTGTAAATAATTTTTTACTCTCGTAGTACTGAAAATGACCTTTATTCAGTTGCATTCAGTCTTCATCCTGACAAGCCTCTAAAAAAAGTTAGGCCTCCTAAACATTTGCCTTTTTACCTGTGCCATAACGCAGCCTTATCCTTACCTGATTATCACGAGCTGAGATCTGATAGTGCTGATCGATTGTTTTTTTGTTTTTTTTTCTTGGTGGGGGGAGGTTTCCGAAGATTAGTTTGGACACAGTAATTTTTTTCAGCAAATTCTCAAACACAGGCATTATATACACTGAAAACTGTCTAAGGTGGAAACTTGCTCAACACGGAATTTTTTTACGGTCCCTTCAAAAGTCAATGGTAGTTAACATTAGCTACGGAAACTGTCTAACGCGGAAGCGGAAAGCACTATTTAATCCCGTTAAAGAGAAAAGCCTTCATAAAGCGGAAAATCGCTGGCAGAAAGAAAATTTTCTTAGCAGAAAAAGGAAAGAGGGTTGTAATACAATGCAAATAGCAAAGTGGGGGATGACGAACAAAAGGCATTTTACAGATATAGAATGCCCTTGTCCGCATAGGCGTAGCCAGGGGGCGGTTTTGGAGGTTGTAACCCCCATCGTAATGAAATTTTGTATATTTAACATGGCAATATATGAGTTGTAGCTCTGTATATAGTTTTACCCCAATCATTAAGCCTACAACCCTTCTTATGAACTTTCTGCCTACGCCTATGCTTGTATGACCACCATTTTGCACACCACCCACCCACCATAGGAATACCCAGAAAGTTCATAAGGAGAGGGTTACAGGCTTACAATGGGGGGTTACAGAGCTACAACTCCATTGTATTTACATGTATACTATATACAATTTCATCGCAATGGGGGTTACAATCATAATCGACCCCTCTTACGTATGCCAGTGCCACCCACTTCTTAAATAAAAACGTTCATTATTAACCAGAACGAAAAGTCACTCATATCGACTTTATCAATTCATGGATAAACCCACCGCAAGGAAGAGTATCTTTATACAAGGGAGAGTATCTTTATACAAGGGAGGTACTTTATCGTTACAATTTAAGCTTACATAATAGACTTTTTGTATGAAATTGGCATGTATAGTTTGCATGAAATTTTGCACCATATTGATCGTAACTACTAAAACCACAAAATAGTGCAAAAATTAAAATTAATAAAAATAAAATGCAGTGATAAAATAAATATTTTTATCAAAAGGAAAATATAGTCTTAAAGTTCGCAAGATAAAGAAAAAAAAAAGCATATGCAGTCATCTCTTACCACTGAATTTAACTATGCATATATTTTACATGTGACCTCCATAAGGCGGAAACATGCATACTACGGAATTTTTTTCCGGTCCCGTGAGTTTCCACCTTAGACAGGTTTCACTGTACTATATTTGAAACACTAGATAGGTCAGCAACCCATACTTAGCACTTCGATTACTTTTGGATGACATGCAGTGGGATTTAAAAATAAAACCCATTGTAAAGAAACCCTAACTAAGAGCTTTCCATTCTTTAAAATGATTAATTTGTATCCTCTTAAATTACTAATTATTAATTTGTATTCTCTTAACTAACTAATCTGTTAATTTTCATTAACAGATAGTAAACTAAACTTTCACATTTGGGCGAATGCAGGCTAGTACATGGAAAGAGACTGAACTGCAGTATTACTTTGACACAAAACCTTTAAAAGGTTGTGGACCCTGCACTAAACGATGCTACTGGCCCATTTCTCATGTACACATCTGTTACGGAAAAAAAAACAATATTCAAAGTGGGAAATTCACGTTATCGTTCACATATTTTTAACTTACATTTGCTTTTGTTTCTTAGTTTTTGAAAACCAAGGATTCAAATGGGATTACATATGACAGTGATAATCCATTCTTTATTCGTCAGGGTCAAAATAAAGGCAAGGTGAAGAAAGGGCCAGATTAAGACCATAGTATGCCCAAGGGCACATGGGGGAAAAGATGGGCCCTTCCACATATTACATGGACAGAATTCACTCCCCCAGATTCAACAATGTACTGAACATTTTAAAATTTTATTAATTTCGATATTTCATACAGTAAGTAAATGAACAGTCTACTCATGGACTCATACTTGTGTGCTTTGGTTGCAGCCACTTTCTAAATAAGGTCTGCTGAATTAGCTCTTACTTTTGAAGTAAGGTCCGATTCAATGGATAACAATGAAAGCACAAACTCGGCACAAAAGGCTGGAGATAAAAGCTTTGGTTTCATGCATTATTGCTCTCTTTCTCTTTGTATAATTTTTTTTTTTTTTAACATGAGTAGTCAATACATAATTATTACTTAAATATTACATTTTTTTAACATGAATTATAATCTTATAATTATTTTTTAATGCTTTGAGACTGTGGAAATAAAAATCCAATTTGGAAATGAAATGTTCTAAAAACACAAGTATTTTTTTTAGAATGCAGATTGCCATGGCGGGTCCCTGCTTTCTGTGGGCCGAAGGGCTCTGTGGATAATCCAGCCTTGGGTAAAGTCAGCATTAAGGAGCAAATATATATATAATTTATTAAATATAGCAAACAAAACCAATTTTAATTTCATAACTTCATGGCAACTTTATATAACAAATCATAATATGTATTTATAAAAAAAAACTGGCAAATTTTAACCTAATTTCTAAAGATAATGTGGTTACGGATTTTGAACTTTAAAAAAAAAAATGAAACTACAAGAGAGCACACAATCATACAATAATTTCAATGAAAATTTCCCTTTCCCAGGAAGTTTTATTACTATTAATGGTCACTATGATGTTTATTACAATTTTTGATTGAGATAATTAGATATAGTTATGCTTAGAGAATGCATCTATTCAACCACAAAAGATTAGGCTTAAATGCAGTTACAGCTGTGGTCCATGCCAAATCAACACCATGCTTTTCCTTGCCCATCAAGCAACATGGCCTGATTTCTGACATTTTTAACTGAATTTCTAGGAAGGCTGGCCCGCAACTGTCTATCTTTCGGTCATCTGCAAATAGTCCATCTTTGCTCTTGATCTTTAGTCCCTCTCCCTTTGTCCTCTTCATGCCCTTCGCTTCTCCTATCCTTGTTGTTGTGTGACACATTCACTAAGGAGTGCTGACATGCTATAATGCATAAAGTATCCGGAATGGAAGGAAAGAGCTCAATATTAGAAAAGTAGGACGTCCCAGGGACCTGCTATTTGGTAAGGGAGAAAAGTGTTTTGTTCTTCGGGACCCCCATTTTTAAACATTGTGGGTCCTTGGGACCCAGTTTCATGAGCATCCAGCAACACCTGTTTACTAATCATCAGGGATGTAATAATTCAAAAATTATGGGGCTCAAACATCTTAAAAAAAAAAAATCTTAAAGTGATTTTGAAACAGGGGTATATGCAGGGGGATTTTAATGAAGGTCATACACCCCCTCCTCTTGAGCAACAATTTTGTCTCAGTGGTTTTACGGCTCAAAGACTACGATGGTCATACTAAGCCAGGACCTACCGTTTTGCGAGGAATCCGAACCTCTTAAGGCATAGGAAACCAAACCCTGGGCTACAGGAGCACTGCGATCTTTATGAGATCTTTAAGTGTTCTTTGCACTGTTGGAGTCGAACCCAAATTAACGGCACACAAGGCGAACACATTACCACACTGCAGGGACGGTTGACTACTATCTCAAGAGCATCCACCATCACAGTGAAGGTTGTTCTTGGCAAGGATATACTAGATGCTCCCCCCCCACCCACCCACCTCCTGAACCTGGGCAGTTACAAACCGTTTCGTATATTATATTGTCTTTAATCTTCGGATAAAAGACAGCATCAAGGATCTTTGTTTTATTTCATGAAAACAAAAATTAAAAAAATCTCTTTTGCATCACGTAACTCTTAAATAAAAGGGCAGCAATATTGTTTTGTTTGATGCCCAGCCCAAATGGGTGGCTAACACAACCTAAGAATGGTCCTGATTACAAATAGTCAATCAGGGGAGCTTTGTATACATTCTCTTAAAGACAGTGATTCACCATAGCTTTCAAATGATCTCATTCCCTTTATTAAGCTCTTAATGAGGGTGAAATAAGGTTTCGTAGAGCCATAGACAAATTTTTATCAGCCCTCTACATGAAGCACAAATTAAACCTATGACATTAAATTAACGGCACACCAAGCAAACACGTTACCATGCTGCACTACCACAGAGCCTGAAACAATTTTGTATGTACATATATACGAATATACAGAGTTGTACTTCTGTAACCCTACCTTGTAACTCTGTAACACTATCACATATGAACTTTCTTCACACGCCAATGAATTCGGTGCTAAAGAGAACAAAGTGTTTCGTTTTACAGTGGAGGGGGGGCTTCAGCCTCCTGAACCCCACCACAATATTTCCTACACCACTGCTAATCATTACGTTTTGGTATCACAACGTACGTTTACTCCAATCAAACCACCGACAAAAATTTTACACTGCACATTTTGCACCAATAAATAATTACCATGATTTGTTTTTCTTTACAGATACATTTCATGAGTCATTAGTTTTCCCCCCATCTCTCATGGTCAGGGCCTGATAAATGCATGAGTCTGCCCAATAATGATTTGGGGAGGGATTGGCAACAACATTGCATTGTCAATTACACTATATTTTTACCCCCATATATATATGAAGGATTATTTCCGACACCCATGCTACAAGCTCAACCAAGAGCTTTTTTATAAAAGAAAAGAGATATAGCCCTTACCCGGAGTCTAACCTGGAACCCAACATGTGACCCGTTGTGCCTCTGCCTGCTCAGCCATCAAGGTAGGAACGATGCTCCCTTTCTTCATATTTAAGCTATTAGGCTTTATAACATTAACGAAATTATCTAACTTATCTGATAGCAGAGCAAGTAGGGGCACAAAGGGTCATACAATGTGTTCCCAATTTGACCCCAGGCCAAGATGATTGCTTTCTTCTATAAAAAAGGGCACTAGCAGAGAGTACGGTAAATGTCGGCAAGTTTTTTTGAAATGTAAACTATTACGACCAGGAACACATACCCAGGGTTCATACTATGGTAAAACTACAGCTGAATCCCCTGTTTTGTCGCCAACTCGTCTCCAAAACTGATGCTATACTCTTAAAACAGAGGGAAAGTTTTAGGAAGCGTTAAAAATGAGCACATGTACATGGTAGTTGTAGTGTCCATTCGTGTCAGTGGTGGTTTGTGAGTTGTAGGGATAGGATGAGCGAATATTCAAGTGTTTTTATTTTTGTGACGGATTGGAATTGATAGTATGTTTGGGACGGAGAGGAGAGGGGAGGGGATACAGGAAGAAGAGGTTAGAGGAGGTATGGGAGGAAGCAGCTTGAGGAAGTATAGAAGGAAAGGTTAGAGGAGGTATGGGGGAGATGAGAATGTAGAGTAACACAATGTCGGTGATGAAAAGCTGTTGGAACTCTTACTTCGCAGAAGGTATGGAGGGGGGAAGATGAAGGGAGAGAAGGTATGAGGACAACGTGAAGTATCGCAATGTCGGCGATGAAAACCGCTTGACTCGTACTCCACAGAGTATATGTGGAGACGGTGTCACAAAGAGGAAGTGGAGGAAATGATTCCAAAAGCCATAAAAAATCAATGCTTAAAGACAGCAGTTTTTTTGGTTAAAAAAATCTGAAAAGAGTATAATAAGCAGTAAACAGTATAACAGGTAATTACTCCTTAAAAAAACATGGCGGCCGGGAAGCGAGCATGCGTTATGACGTAATCCGGGAAGGAGGTTGCTACGCCTTGGCAACAAATCTCACAGGGGATACACGTGGTTTGGCCCATACGTTTTTTTAAACAGCAAAATTAAGCAGTTTTTAAGAACCTAAAACAAAAAATTAAGGACCCACAAAATGCCTAATTTAGATGCTTTGTGGGTCCTTAGTATCACCACTATTTTGGCAACTTTCAACGATTTTTTAAACTGAGGTTCTTGAAAATACGGCACTAGAAATTTAGCTTCCCTGTGGTCGCCAATCATCCTATCCTGGATATTGTGATTAGATGAAATTATCACACCTTTCCAACTAGTTCACCGAGTTGAGAAGGGAGAATTGAAACGAGATAAAGGGTGAAAGGGGATTTCCCCCAAAGGGCTTTTTTTCAGGTTATGTTCTGCAAGGAAAGACTGGTAGAACGAAAAATAAGGAGCTTTTAAAGACCTGGGTGTAAAATTAAGGAGCTTTAAGGGCTCTTAATTTTTATTTTCAAAATTAAAGTTCGTAAGGACTTTCAAGGACCGTACAAACCCCGATATCACGATTTCGTCATATTTTGGAAAACTTGTTTTTTAGTTAATGAAGAAATGTTTTAGTGTAATAGTAACTGAAAAACGAAAGATGTTTGTATCTCTTTGGAGTATTAAAGTTAGTTTCAATGAAATAACTCACTTTATGTTTTGAACAAACTGTCTTGTTTAATCTGAAAATTATTCATGCTATACTGATTCAATCCTTTTAATATTCAGACAGCTTCTTGAGAGTCTAACAATATTAAGTTGGTGGGGGGAGGGGGGGTGTCAAGCCCCGAGTAGGCATCTTACTGATTCAGGTATTATCTGGTGCACACTAAGCTACTCTCATAATGATTATTTTGATTGAAGCTTATTTTGTAATAGTTGATGATTTTGTTCCACTTAATGCATTTTGTAAACGTTTTCCAAAATGGTGGAACTGTAGCAAGGTTGCAATACTTGGCAAAATCATAGCAAAGCTGCTATTGTTAGTGATGTTTGGTGATAGTTGGCAGACTTACCATGTTCTGTACTAGTCTCAAAAAAAGCTCGTTTGAACTCATAGTGTGGATGTCAAAAATAGTTATTCATATTTAATTCCCCCAAGAAAAATTTCAAAAAACACATCCCGTTGACTTTGTGTTTACTAATTTGGGAATTGTGTTAACCCTGCAAAATATCCTATGACACCTTAAATACAAAGCATGAGAGCATCGCTCCTGTGTTGATGGCCGAGCAGGTAGAGGCATAACAGGTCATATGTTGAGTCCACAGTTTGGTTTGAGTTTAGGTCAGAATATTACATTTATATTTACATATTAGGAAGCTCTTCTATTACAAAAAGCTCTAGTTTGAGCTCAAAGTATGGGTATCCAAAATGATTATTAATATTTAATTCCAACAAAAAACCTAACCGGTGACTACGTATTTACCAGTTTGGCAACTGTGTTAACCCTGCAACGCGTAATATCCTATTACGTATCCCATGTGCATATATACACACACACACACTTCTTAATATTTTGGCAACCTCCTAAACAAAAAAAAACCTAACAAAATTTCGGCGTAACTGCACAGTCCACCCTCTAGCTCTCTCTCTCTCCTCTTGAAGTAGGTCGAGAATCAGGAATTTCAGTAGATCGGCTTGTGATGTTATACTCTGACATACATGCATAAAGTTCCAAACTGTCTGGCAGTGGTACCAAAATTTGTCTGGTGAGTTTTATGTCACAATAATAGGCAGCGATGTCCTAACGTGTTTGTAGTCCTTGGACCTAATCACTTTTGGGAGCCCTTTTGTCCAGGCTCGTAGGAAGAAGGGATAGGATGGGCCTGGCATCCCCTCCCCCCTATATATGGCAGGGGTTTTTTTATAGTTTTTTTTTCCATTACATCTTTTTTTGTGGAATTGCGTTTGAATGGTAAGAGAAGTGTGCTTACCTTGGGTGAACTATGGAAAAAGGGAATGATTTCATCAGGGTGTGAGTGGTATGTAAGGAGATTATGGGACAGGCCTCATGTGGATGACATGATTTGCGGAACTAACCTGATGTCATCGCAAAAGGGTAATAACTTCGATTTACAGCAGAACTTGTTTCTGGCATTTCTCTGAGCCATAAAAATCATTTTCCCGCCACACACACACCACCGATCAAGACAACTAGGTGAGTACTTCTGAAATTTTTATTTACGATTTTACAGATTCTCACGGATTCAGGAAGCGCACCACTAATGTGATCGATCAGGCAGCAAGAGCGAAACCCAAAGCAGGGTTGGGTCTTACTCCACAACCTAAGGGCGGACACAGGAGTCATGACCCTCCCCAAAATATACTTTTTCATTGTAAAAATTCCAACTTCTATGATAAATGAAGGGTGTTGTTCCAAGACCATGGCAAATTCTGTTCTTGACCCCCTGCCACAATGAAAGTCTGTGTCTGCCACTGATACATCCGCTCACAGGTGTAGGCAGAAAGTTCATAAGGGATTATAGGCTTAATGGGAGGGGTTACAGAGCTACAACTCATATATTCCTATGTTAAATATACAAAATTTCATTGCGATAGGGGGTTACAACCCCCAAAACCTCATCCTGGGTATGCCTATGCATCCGCTTCACTGATTCACAAAAATTACACGGCCGGAAAAAACATGGCAGCAGATCAGTTGCCCTGTTGCTTGCCGGTTTGGAAACACTTCAAAAAATTTCAGTAGGGGGTGGACTATGCAGTTTTACCAAGATTTCCCACTCACCAGTTGCAACTTGAATTGTCCAGTCTGTACATTTATCATTATTATTCTTTCAATTTTTGGTTTTCCCCTTTAGTTTTTTCTTATTAAATGTTTTTTCAAAACCTCTTATACCATTGGAAAAGAAAATAAAGTTACATTGCTGTTTAGGAATATGCAATGCTATATTGGTGGTCTAGTGAAAGTACTGAAGACATTGTGCAAACTGCCGTCCTGCAGCAAACAATTATAGAACACTTTCGCCTCTAGGCTAAAAAAAAAAATAGATAACCGTATCTAATAAAATTAAAGCTAAAAATTTTAGTTATAACAGACTTCGGAAATAAATGACATATATATTCGAAATCCTAAATCGCCGCCATGTGATGTTGAAATACAGTCCGACCTATTAACACATCGATCCAAATTAGCACGCATAATATATAGGTCATAAACAATATTCGTATAATAAGCACCTACCTGCGCTACAGCGAAGAGCAGTAAAAATAACTTGGAATTCCTCAAACATAAATGACCGAAAATATGCGGAATGCAATTATTACAAACAACAGACCGGAAACTATGGCCGTCCACTATTATCGCGTCCTACTCTTGGATGCTTGAGACTCAACAGCACAAAACGAAATAACAATTGAAATCGCAAAACGCAAAAATAAAAATTCACATGTCGACTGCCAAGGCTTAGCTAACAAGGCCAGTGGGGGGAACTCACAATGTACATACAATGCCTGAATAATGGCGAAATTGAAGACCGAACAAAAACGCTATTACTTCCTTACATTAATAAAAAATAATACTAATGAAATCGCTTTACAATAACGTGGAATACTTTTGACAGTACACATTGGTGTAGGTTCTACACTGTAGAACCTTTTGCTAGGCTTACCGAAGTTGAAATACAAGAGAAAAATGCTTACTTGTTGAGAGATCTGTTTTAGTCCCGGAACCTTCGTCGGTCAATAATATATCTGCAAATGATAAAAAAAAGCAACCTTATCAAAAACAATAGGCGCCAAGAGTAAAGTTCGTGCTATTCGCGTCACGGGATCATTGGGGAAAATATTATAAAATAACAACAATCTTACCTGCCATATTGGATGGAACAAGCGGGACTTTACAACCTTTAATTTCATTGGTGGGATTAAAAACAGAAAGTGTTATTGGGTCTTGTGCCACAACAATGGCTCAGGGGCGAAAGGCTTTAACATATAATAAAATGATACAGTGAAGTCTGAATTTTGGGAACTCACTTTGACCCTCTCTCCCAAAAAATATTCATAAATCGAAAATTCGTACATGAAATTGACATTAGTTCTATGGACTACTTTTCGAGAACAGGGTAACACTTCATAAAAACGTGTAGTTCGTAAGCTTCCGTTTCGTATCTCGGGGTGAGTAGTCTCTTCAACTGGATTTAGAATATTTTACTAAAAAAATGAATTATTGGACATAAAATAAGACTATTCATCATATAAGTAGTGTTCGGATCCGTAAAATATACTGTACCTGGGACAAGAAAGTGCTTTTATAGTATTTTTAGAAAATTTACAGATGATTATAGAAGAACTCCCCACGCAGATGGGAAATTTCAAGCAGAATACAATAAACTCGTATTTTTACGAAACTCTAATTTACAAACCGCACATTTTTACAAACTGTAGATTTGATCCCGAGTAATAACTAGAGATGTAAAAAAATACGGGGATTTTGAACACATTGAAAACTTTGATGGGAGGAAACCAAGATAGCTAGAATAAAAGAGGTAGACTCGTTCCCATCTTTCTTCCTATTGGTCAATTGTGTCAAATTGACCAACAGGAAGAAAAATACGAACGGGCTACCTCCTTTATTCTAGCTATCTTGGTTTCTATGTTCAAAATTTCCAATGTGCCCAAAATTCCCGGGTTTTTTATATGGCCTTTTCAATGCTACCAGATCAAGAACTGACTACAATTTTAGTATTGTTACGGCCAAATTGTGCTTAGTAGCGGCCATAAGATAAGCCGATTTCCGCGGGAACAGACCTGTTTCTAATTTTCCCGCTAGGGTCGCAGGCCCGACAATCCACGCAGTAGCGTATTGTATTTTACTATGGAAAATATACTGTATCAGAAACTGAATATACACACCAAGTTTTATGATTTTGTACAAGAATTTTTCGTTTTATACGGATAACTTGATGCCGAGGAAACACCATGCTAAATATAAGCGAGTTAATCAAATATAACACCAAACGGTTTTAATTCTTCAATTGGCTTCTAGAACGCTTTATATGTTTTCAAATGCATTTGTTTTCAACCCTTTTTATTGCTAACGTGATTATAAAGGTTAATGAAATATTTAAAATGATTAAATGCTTATTATAGTGTCTTTTCAACTGTTGTCCGCTGACCTTTAAGGGTCCGCGAACTCGTAGCCATCCATGAAAAATAACACAAAATGATATCGCAGACAATCAAAAAATATATATATATTTCTCGAACCATGATTTTTCTTTATTTGAAAAAAGGATTTTTCTTTATTTTAATTGGATTTCTTGAAATTTAAGTCGAAATTGTTAATTTTAAATTAGATACTTAACTTCAATGAAATTCTTTGTATTTCTATATCAAAATTCTTTATACATAAATAAGATTTTCTATATTTAAATCAGATTTTTTTTTCATTTGAATTGAGTTCTTTGCAACTTTTCTAATAATTCTTGAAAAAATATGTTATAATGATGAATGCATTGTAATATACCAACCAAAATAAACACCAACCTGATATAAATTACTAAAATCATTAACTTGTATTATATAGAAAATAAATAATTAGTGCATTAGCATTCATTATAATTTGTCATATTTCAATATTAATTTATGAACTTACAGTAGTGGGACAAATTGTGAAACCTTTGAAAGTTATTTTAGAGGTTTGATGGCTAATAACACCACTTTTTTTTGTACCAATACTATAAAATTATATATCATTAGAAAGGTAATTTAATAAAGATTGTAATGCAATAACATTTGTTCAATTATCTGTATTCTATCAAAAGTTATAGCCAAATAACCAGAAAAAAGAAGCACAGCTTGCTTACATTTATATGAAGTAGCTTTCCTTCATTTGAATGTGGCCAATGAGCATGAGTGTTTACAGAGCCAATCAGGTGTCATCTTGTTTTGGCAATGAGCCAATCATGTTTTCTCTTGTTTTGGCAATGAGCCAACAGGTTACAGGACATTTATCAGTGTGTTCTGTAATTGCTATCAAGTTGGTTGTTTTTTTTTTGTGCTCTTTGATTTAGTGTGCTTGTAAAACGTAATAAAATTAAAGAAATGGCGCAAAGAGTTGACTGGTCACCTAGGAAGCGATGTAAAATAGTAATATTAAGTGAACAAGGCTACAGTTATGAAGAAATTAGAAGAAATATTGGGGGAAACTTAACTAAAGGTGGCATTTCTAAATTTTTGAAGAAGTATAAGGAGACTCAGTCATTACAAAACCAGACTGGTAAAGGCAGAAAAAGGTGCACAACAGCAAGTGATGATAGAAGAATTAAAAGACAGTGCCTAGGTGACAGGAAAAAATCATCTCTGTGTATACAAGGTGAAATGGCGCAATGCAATGTGAAGTTAAGTGCAAGGACTGTTCGGCGCAGACTGCATGAATGTGGTCTAAATGCAAGAATTCCACGAAAAAAGCCATTTTTGTCTGTCAAACAGAGGTTGAAAAGATTAAACTGGGCTAAAACCCATGTTAACTGGACAACGGAACAATGGGACAGTGTAATTTGGAGTGATGAGACCAAAATCTCACTGTTTGGTAGTGATGGCGTAAAATACGTATGGAGAAGAATTGGAGAAGATTTCCATCCTGAGTGCATTACACCTACCGTGAAACACCCAGTTAGTGTTATGATTTGGGGTTGTATAACATCAAGAGGTGTGGGCAGAATTTGCGTGATCAATGGGAATATAAATGCCCAAAGATACATAAATGAAATACTTGAGCCCAAGCTGCAGCCTTCTGCATGTGATCTTTTCCAAGATAATGAAGCATTTATATTTCAACAGGATTCAGCTCCATGTCATGTTGCTCGTGTGTGCAAAAAATGGTTTCAAGATCATCATATTCAACTGCTGGAATGGCCTGGAAATAGCCCAGACCTTAACCCCATCGAAAATCTATGGAGCCGGCTAAAGAAGCTTGTTAGTCGGAAGCAACCCAGCAATAAAACACAATTAACAGAAGCAATAATTCAATCTTGGTTTCATATTATAACAGCTGCAGAACTAAAGAACTTGGTTCACTCCATGGGAAAGCGTTGTAAGGCCGTAATTAAGGCTAAAGGTTACCCAACTAAGTATTAACTGGTATGGTGAACATTTTTG
>QLNU02014802.1:77744146-77762891 GCA_006491805.2 Dysdera silvatica | reverse complement strand
AATCCCGAAAGCGATAAATTTGTCTATGTGAAAGCGTGTTGTCTTTAAAGCGATGCTGTATGCTTTTCAAGGAACGTAGTTTTCCTGACCCACTCCATGGAAATTCTTTTCATGTCTTCTAATGTGTAAGTTACGCGTGACGGCAAATTAGTTTGTTCATCCCATTCCTCATCATTCATTTCATTACCCTGTATTGCATCATACTTCATTTCATTTAAACGACTGTCAAGTGTATTCTCGTCGTTCATTTCGTACGTTAACCCACTTATCAAAGTTTTGGCAAATGTAAATATTTCTTTCTCAATATCCATCTTATAATCTGATACAAAATCGGCTTGCTTTGTGTATTTTTCACAAACAACGCGAAACAAGTATGTTGATATGGTGGAAAAGGAAGACATGGTGACAAATAAGGCTTGAAATTCCACGCTTTCCAACAAAAAAATTAAAAATGTCAAAAATAATGAAGTTACAGGCAAGTGATGATTGCTACTGATTTGAAAATTGAAGGATCGCGTCTTATTTATTCAAGACTGATTTACGTACCAGGCGGCTTTTTCGAGTTCTTCGCCAAAAATGATCTCAAAATTTGTCAGTTATAAAAAAGTAAGGTAAAAACTTCAAATATTTTTTACTTTTACACTAGAAAACACAATGTATAATTATTTCAGGTACAACTAAAATGACTATTATAAATATATGCTATATTTTATTCATATGTGTTATTTTTTTCCTACGATAATGTTTGGCGTTTAATGCTTACCCAGCACGCCAAAACACTGTTTTCTAGAGATGGGAGTTATTTAAGGTAACTGTTAAAAATCACCTGTTACCGACTGATCACTGTTCCAGGAACAGTATGCTCCTCTGAAACCCCTGTTCTCAAGTAATAGCTGTTACTTCAGATCACCGGTGATTAAGGATAGGAATTACTTGAAGTAACAGTTAAAAATCACCGGTGATCAAGAAATCACTGTTCTAGGAACATATTCCTCCGTTTCCATCACACAGGAAACGCGCTGAGATAACGGGCTATCACAACATCCGGCATAGTTTTTCCCGCTGACGCCAGGGCTCAGGCGCTAATTCCCCGTTTAGCATCTGATATTACGGCATTATTATATTATTATAGTTAACCAAATATTGTTTTAACCAATTATTGTTTTTGTCAATTAGTTTTTTAATTAATTATTGTTTTAATTGATTTATTTTTATTTAATTTACTTAAAGTTTAAATTCAGTTAATATGTGATTATATAGGTATTCCTACTTCAATAGCAACTAGCGAAATCAATCGCTATCTAGACGATAATTAAAAAAATAAAAAATAACTTGCCGCAGAATCAAGACCCTTTGTCATTGGGGAGATACCATTCTCTGATCTACCCAAATCTATCAGAGTTAGCGAAAAGGAAATTCAACTTTATGGCAACATGAGTGCCTTGCGAAAGAATTTTCTTAAAGGCTGGTAACATTTTAACCGATGGGAGAAATCGGTTGGAGCCTCTTCACGCCGAAAGATTGTTCCTAAATGCCAATTCATATTTAATGGAATAGATTTTTTATCCATGTATATTAATTAGTACAAGTATTAATATTTTTACATTACTGAGCTTTACACATGAAAAATTCTGAATACATACATGTGTATAACTACATCAGCTGAGAATACACATTTTGTATTATTATGCTGTTTAATTAGTTCCACATTGTAACCTTTCAGTATGTTTTACCAATTAATTTACAGCAGTGTCAATATTTTTTGCTGTATTTCATTCATTACGTGAATTAGTTTTTTAAACTTTAAGTTTTAATATCGTGTATTTTTTAAAATATCTAAAATTCAGTATTTTAAAACCTTATTTTTAGAGGATTTTTTTTTTATATAATTTAGTCCTTTAGTTTTGTATTTCGTATGTGTACATTTTTTTCCAGAGGATTTATTATTTTTATGGAGTTGGCACGACGTTCTGTTACGGATTGAGCATTGAAATGTATAACCGTTAAGTTCCTCAACTTCCAAAACCTGTGAAGTAACGCATACGTTCCAGTCACCGGTGATTGGAACCTGTTACGTGATTGGAACAGGAACGTTGGAACAGGTTATTCAAAAGTAACAGTTTGGTCATCACTACTGTTTTCACCTGTCATGCAGCGAAGCATCATCGTAGGGTGAGCTCTATTTTCAGTGGGCCGTAGCTCGACCCCCAGGTCGAGTGGGCTAAATTTGATTTTGGATCTTTCATCTACTCGGTCATATTGGCCTATAAACCGAAATTCAGAAAAATCGAGCTCTGACAATTCGAGGGGCTCACTTGTGAGCCTACTGAAACATCAGGTCAGTTCAGGCCTGTAGCCAAGATGAAGGGGCAACTGGGGCAAAGCAAAGGACATACGGGGCAGAAGGCACCCGGAGAGTGTTTTATATATATAAATAGCTTCATGGGGCAACTGGGAGCCAAGCCCCTGCTGGCCCCAGCTTGGCTGCAGGTCTAGGTCAGTCCTGGATATGAAATAATTCACCATGGCATTCTCCTCAATCAACAACATCAAGCAGCATCAGTTTAGCTGTCAACAACTGTTCAGCCCTTAACACCAAGCCCAAAGAAACCCAGATCCATCATGGTAACTCCTAAAACTATACAGCCATCTCTAAAAGCTGAAACTCTTGAAAAACTTACTGGAAAATGACCCGTAAGAGGAAGTCTACAATTTTGACTGACGGTTCAGATGAAAAGGGGATGCAGGAAATGAGAATTAAAAAATTTAGAAGAAAACAAAGCGAAGAAGGGAGAAAATGAAACTGAAAATTTAAGTGAGCTCTTCAGATTTTAGTAAATAAGAGTTAACTGCATTGTTTAACAACAGCAACAGCGTTAGTGATCTGGCAGATGTAGTCTCTGACGCCCGATCTCGGCTAAGGATTTCGAAAAAAGCCTAAACACGGAAGAAACAAAACTTAATGGTTATGTTTTGGTTGAATTTAAAGGAAAAAGGCACATTAAATATTTTGTTGCAAAAATTATTGAAAGGCAGAGCAAAGAAATATTAGTAGTGAAAGATTTAAAAAAAAAAAAAAGCCTTGATTCATCAAGGTTCTGGATTGAAAAGGACATAGAATTATTTGAAGTAAATGTAGAAGACATTGAACTTTGACTTATATCTCCAACTGTATTGGGTGGAACTCGGACACTGCCACAGAAGTTGAAATTTCTAATATCGTTTGCAGGCTACGGTCTCAGTTAGAGTGTAATCTATAATTGATTTCATTATAAAAACCTTTCGACAAATAAATATATTTTTCTTGGGAAGTTTAAATAGTTTTTAATTTTTATAAATGACTGCTCATAGGTACATTAAGGGCATGTACCTAGGGACAATTTGATTTGGTTCCATAAAAAGTGTTTTAAGGTTATTTTTAATGAAGTTCGGACTCTAAATATTTTTGTAATAATATCTATTGATCACAATCGTAAAATAACACAATGGGCACAGTTTCTGAACTATATGTTTTAATATAGCTTTAAAACGTTCTCTCGAAGGCTTTTAGCCCTCTTCAAAGAAGGTTACATAATACTGGAACTATTAAGACTGAACTAATAATAAACAAAATTTTCAAATGTTGTGACGCTGTTTAAATTCACATACAATTGACCAAAACCAAATGAGTTTAATAAAATTATTAAAAATACACTTAAAGAAAAAAAAGTAAACAACCAAACACAAAAAATAATCTAAAATCGAGAAATCTAGTGTAACTTAATGTGTAGGAAATTAGTCCATGCCGGATGTAATTTTGTGGTAATATCCATGTCATTGACCAAATTATTATTGTTTTGGTGAATAATAAAAGTTTCGAAAAAATTTAAATCAGCTGGAGTAGGGGATTTAAAGATTATTTTTACATGATCAAAATTGAATTTATGGTCATAAGACCAACAATGATCAGCTGTGGATGATTGTAAAAATTCTTGCTTTTTGACGTACGCCTCATATTCTTTTATCCTGAATTTAAGTGCACGATGGGTTTGGCCAATATGGGATTTAGAACAGGAACAAGGGATTTCATAAATTTCCCATAAATTGTGGTCCGGAATGATGTCTTTTAATTTAGATATGCCAATCTTATTGAGTACCAATATCTATTGAGTTCGTGAAGTGATTCAACTGTTAGTTGATATCCTAGTTATATTTGGCAAACTAAAATCAAAACAAAATCGAAATTTATGCCGAGGTAAAGTCAGGGCCAGATTTAGGATATGAAGCGCCCTAGGCACAACGATTTTGGCGCCCCTCCATTGTCGTAATTAGAGGCGCTCACCCCCTAGAAAATTTCTTCTAAGCATTGAGGTATACTGGTTAACCCCTAGAAAACAAATTAGCCCCTCCCCCCCACTAGACTTCGAAGCTAGTTACACCCATGACACCTCTCCTGCCGTACTAGCAGAAAGAAATAAAATTCTGTCGTTTCGCCCTCAAATGTAACGAAAATCGCGAAGAATAGAGAAGGCACATTTATGATTAGTCTACCTTATGTGCATTATTATAAGATATAATAACGATATTTTTATAAACAAATTTAGTTTATTTCACGACGATTTTTTGGATATTGGGGAGGGGCAAGGGCGGATGCAGAAAAAAAATTCAAGGAGGGCGCAAAGCTCGAAATTTGTAAGTTTAGCTTTAAGTATTTTTACTAGAAAATGATCATTTTAATGCAAACGTTATCCTAAGGGGAGCACACGCTCCTGGCCTGAATCCGGCATTGTGGGGGGGGACAGAGGTTTTTTCACACAATTTTTCAGAATTTCAGATTTAGAAGAAAAAGGGTGGAGGGCGCCTTCTCGGGGAGAGCTGATCGACAGAATTCTACGGTAAAAGATTTGCAATTAAAAAAAAAATTTCACAGCCTCTTACGCTCCTACAAATTTTGCGCCATGGGCAAGTGCCCAACTTGCCCATTTATAAATCCGGCACTGGGTACAGCACTCTCTCCTATATGCATGTAATATATCGTGAATTTGTAAATGCTTATTATTTGCTATTCTTGTATATCAAAATATTAGAGTGAAAAATCTCAGATTCAAATTGGTAGACATAAACCGTGATACTATTGATATTGTAGTCAAAAACTTCTTCGAGGTGGGGGGGGATGACATATCTGGATATGGTGAAAACGGTGCACGGGCAAAGAAGCTTAGAACCATCACAGTAACGAAAGGTCACTTTCGTAGTTAATGTCCATAAAACTGCTTACTATTGTCTCTTTTTCCTTTATTCTAGTTCTTCTAATATACGTTCTGTTTTTACTTTATAGCAAATGATTTCACTTTTTTAGGGAAAAAAGGAACGGCGTTCTCAAGTCCTGCATTGCAAGAAACACTACGCAGTATCGAAAAGTCAATTTCATCGTTTATGTCCATTAAACTGGCAACTATTAAACGTTTGCCCCTCTTTTTTTTTTTTTTTCTTTTCAATATCTTGCTTCATTTAGCATGCTCGAATTGATTTTATTTTAAATCAGTGAAATTAAAATGCATGACGTTGAAAATACTTTACTTATATTTCTTTTATTGGATAGACATGCTTCTAATTATGGGTCTGTGATAACTAAAGTATGAGCGTAAATTCTACATTTGATATTTTCTATCTAATCCGTGACTTAGTACACCATTGATTGCAACTCCACTTCGCTTGATGTTAATATTCGAGTCTGGTACTCGTATGATGTCCGCATACACATGTTAAAAACTTTTTTCTTTTTACGGCTACCTGTTGAAAGTACAAACATAAAAATCTACATTATGCTGCCACTTAAAAATTGTGTGGCACGCATAGTGTTGCCACATAAAAAATTTAAAAAGCTTATGTTTTCTTTTCACTCTCGTCTCTTTCCATGGAGAAAACAAAATTATAAACTTTTCATTTTAGAAAAACCATTTTATTGTCACACAATTATGGTGTGTTGTTGTTGTCACAAAATTATATGAAATAACAATAATGATAAATGATGATAATATAATAATAATAATTTACATTTCACTAATTTTCAACTCCCTAATTTATAATTTAAAACTAACTAATTTACAATTTAGAACTAACTAATTTATAATTTAGAACTAACTAAATTTACATTTTAAAACATCCTAATTTGCAATTTGGAATAAACAAATTTAGAATTAACGAATTTACAATTCACTAATTTATACTTTACTAATTTACAATTGCAACATAACGCAAAAATTTCGTGATGATTTCTATGAATTCACCACTAGTAAAATAATTTTTGATATTAATATTGAAAATTAATTACGTTGATTTTATTAACTTTAACCCATTGCAAGAAAATTCGTAGCTCGAAGATAACAGTACACATTTTCAAAGCTTTCGATATTTGACATACGCAGTGGTTCAAATCCGGTTATGGGTTTCCTTTTATTGCTGTTATCTTTCTTTTTATTGTGAATGAATTTATTTGCTAGGACAAAACTATTGTTAAAGGAAAAGGGGACGTCATGTGCAAGTGTCAGTATCAGTGGCGTAGCAACTAAAACCACAGGGGTGGGGCAGTGCCCGATCAAGCCAAAATGGGGCTCAGGGCCTAGTATATATATCCGGGGGCCCCTCCCCAGGCACTCACAACAAAATTATTCAATAAGTATCCAAATGCACAAAGTTTTTTTATATATATATTATTTGCATAATCAATAGTTTAAAGCCGTTTTCAATGACGCCTAAGTTGTAATTAGGAAAAAATACAACATTAATAAATTACTAAGTTATTATTAAAAAAACTAGGGTTCAAACTGACATTTTGAACTAGCTAAAAAATATCACATACAAAATTTTGGGGTTCCAAAGATATGGGGACCCAGGGCCGTTATAACTCTTTCGGTAGCCTTACAAGCCGGTAAGTTACCTTGTCGCACGATTTGAGTTATGAATATCAAGCGGAATTAAACGCGACAGTTTCGTTTATGACAGCTTCGAAGAAGATTATGTGATGCGCCCTTGATGATGATGATGATGGATTGAGCAGGGGGGGGATTTGGGAAGGGTGGCCGCCGGAGGTGTGATGCGCCTTTTGAGGAAATAATGTGTTTTGATATCCAATGGGAGAGCTAGAGTTCCCGTTTCCTATACGAGTATCTAATTCAACCTATGGTAGCTATCCAACTCCAGGCCTTACTAAATCACAAAAAATCACTTTCACGCTTCATGATTACCAAACTGCCAGTTGTATAGAATGGTCCCCTAAAGAAGGTAGCCAGTTTAACTCCAAGAGTTCCGACTAAAAAAAGGAAAAATATTTAAAACATACAAATACAGTGGAACCTGGTAAAGTGAACACCTTGGTAAATTAGCCACCTTGAATAAAATGACCACTTTTTATAATAGAGAACTGGAAGGAGCTTAGTCATGCTTATACCAAAGTTTGTCGTCTATAGTGATCACTTGTCTAAGATGTGACCATTGTAGTCCAGTTCTAAAGTTGGTCATTTTAGGTACGTTTTACTGTTTATAAAATCTTTACGTTTCTAATAAAGTTACAAGCTTACAGTGTAGTCCCATCAAATGTTGTAAATTGTCAGAATTTGAAAAGGAAAAATGTAGTAAATATATATATATTCCGTTTACATCATTTAAAATGGGTACATATTGGGCTTTGGTTAATGGTATTGATATGGGATTTAAATACTGGGAATATAAATTTATTATGTTGGTGTGATATTTGTATATTTAATGATAAAACTATTCAAAAACAATGTTATTACTATTGTATAATTTGTTCTGAGTACATATTGTAAAATATTTTTTAATTGTTTTCAAACCTATATATCAGTCGAGATAATGGGAGGAAAGGGCGAGCTAAATGATTTTGAACGTGGTGAAGTCATTGGTTGTCACCGCTGTGGAAAATCTGTTCGTGTGATTTCTGTGATGTTACGAGTGCCCCGTTCCACCGTTAATGTTGTTATCGTAAAGTGGAAACGTACGGGGGCTGGTTCCAATGGTATTGATATGGGATTTAAATACGTGGGAATATAAATTTATTTTGTTGGTGTGATATTGGTATATTTAATGATAACACTATTCAAAAATCTTTACTATTGTATAATTTGTTCTGAGTACATATTGTAAAATATTTTTTAAGGGTTTTCAAACCTATATATCAGCCGAGATAATGGGAAGAAAGGGCGAGCTAAATGATTTTGAGCATGGTGAAGTCATTGGTTGTCACCGCTCTGGAAAATCTGTTCGTGAGATTTCTGTGATGTTACGAGTGCCCCGTTCCACCGTTAATGATGTTATCGTAAAGTGGGAACATACGGGGACTACAACGGTGCATCCACGACCTGGTCGACCACTTCGTCTAGTAGACAGGGAACGCAGAGTGCTGAAGAGAGTTGTGAAAGTGAACCGCATGAAATCGGCGGAAAAAGTTCGTGCGGATTTTCAAGATGCCTCTGGATGCAACGTCAGCACAAAGACAGTTCGTCGGGAGCTACGAGGCCTTAGTTTTCATGGCCGAGCAGCTGCATATAAACCAAGCATTACCGCAACCAATGCCAAGCGTCGCTTACAATGGTGCAAAGTGTGCAAAACATGGAGCCTGCAGCAGTGGCGTGAAGTGTTATGGAGCAATGAATCACGGTACGCTATTTGGCAATCAGATGGTAGAGTCTGGATGTGGAGAATGCTGGGTAAACGCTTTTTACTTGACTGTATTGTGCCGCAAGTTAAGTTTGATGGTGGAAGCATAATGGTTTGGGGATGTTTCTCATGGTTCGAGCTTGGCACTTTAATTCCTTTGAAGGGAACTCTGAAGACGGGAGGCTATCTCGACATTTTAGGCAATTCCATGTTGCCCACATTGTGGCAACAGTTTGGAGTGGGTCCATTCTTGTTTCAACAAGATCGTGCTCCTATCCACACAGAAAGGGCTGTACAGAGCTGGTTTGCTGACATGGATGTTGAGGAATTGGACGTGCCTGATAAGAGCCCAGACCTAAATCCCATAGAACACCTATGGGATGAATTAGAACGTCGACTGCGAGCTAGGCCAAAATGGCCCACATTGGCGCAAGAGCTGACTAATATTCTTTTGCAAGAATGGCATGCAATTCCCACTGAAAAATTCCAGAAACTAGTAGATAGCCTCCCAGATAGAGTGGCAGTCATCACTGCAACAAAAGGTGGTCCCACTTCATAGTCATTTTTGACTTCTTGTTGGTTTGTTGTATTTTTATGGCGCAAGGACAACAATGGTCATTCTGCACCAAGCAAGGTTTTTGACTTCTGTAAAGGAGAAGCAAAACATGCAGGTGTCCAGATACTTTTGATCCTTATTTGCATAAATCTGGAATATTTCATTTTCAGAACAGGGGTGTTTGGTAATTTGGAATATGACAATTTGTGGAAAAAACCCTTATCATCTAGCTACTTTCAGAGAATTAGAGAAATACGGCTCACTATATCGTCGATAACTTTCTGAATTTTCAAGATATCCCACTGGTATTTTTTTTAAGTTGCCCTATACTATTGACTACAAAATTATGAAAGAAAGTTATTCATATCTTTCGCGCATGCGCAGTAAAAAATTATTTTCTTCAAATGCTCATATCTCATCGTGTATTCAATATATTAATTTCTAATTTAAGTATAATATTTTTCTTGTACGTTGACAAATGTTCTGTAAGTTTCGTGAAATTTGACTGAAAATTGTGGATATTATAAGCAAAAAATATGTGACAAAATTTGGGTTTTCTTAAAGAAACGTTTCTATCTTCATGAATATACATGTTTGTTTTACAAAAATGCACACAGGCATTAAGCATAGCTGGTTAAATATTTTCTGAAAGTTACAAATAATTTCCAGCTTTTTATGATACAGGGTGATCAAATATATTTTTTCACTTTGTCAATATGTGGGTGGTCCCCTAAATGCACAAGTCACCGAAACTTTATTGGAAAGTGTGCATTCAAGCACGTTCTATATATCTCCAAAGTTAGAGAACAATTGGCCGAGTGGTTTTTTAGAAATTCGAAAAAAAAAACAAAAAATCCAAAGTGTCTGGATACTTTTGGGCATATATGGTTTACGTTTACGTATTTTTACGGATACGTTTGGGCATATATATATATATTCTGGCCGGGCCAGTAACCTAGTGTCCTACCCCGCCTTCAAGTGGTGCAGGCTGAGCTTTCTATTTATGTGGCAAATTAATATTTGCTGCACGGATAGAAAGGCGGAAGGGGAGGGCTAATTCACCAACCCGTCTAGCCAGCGTGGTGAAATTATGGCTAATTCCTCCATTATGTTGACACACCAGAAACCATGGCCCCTAGTCTCCAGGTGCTGGAGTGCTCCTGATCAAGGCAGCGGTCAGTGTGGCATGAAAGCAGGGGGTGCTAAGAATCACTGGAATGGCCCAGGCTGCCGTTTGTTATTGACCTTGGCTACGTTTAATGGACGATCCCTTGCTTCTGAAGCAAAACTTCAGGAATTGGAAGAGGAACTAGACAAGATCAAATGGGACATTGTAGGACTCAGTGAAGTTAGAAGAAAAGGTGAAGAGTTGGTGGAACTTAAAAGTGGACATTTGTTTTATTATAGAGGAACGGAAACTGGAAGAACAAGTGGTGTTGGCTTCTTAATCAACAAAAGAATTAAAGACTGTCTTCTGGAAGTTGAAAGTACATCAGATCGAGCAGCGAGGCTCGTTGTTCAACTAACCCAGCGATACCAACTTCAGATAGTACAGGTATATGCACCAACATCAAGCCATACCGACGAAGAGGTTGAAGAATTTTATGAAGAAATCAAAGAGTTACACACCAAAGGGAAACAACATATCAAGCTCATCATGGGGGATGAGCTTGATGTTTTTGTTTGTTTGTTTGGATTTTTATGGCGCAAGAGCATTTGAGTTATATTGACCAATTGTATTTTCAAAAGTGGATTGGAAGTATTCAACATGATGTGGCAATAGCCCTGCTCTCCGAATGGTGAAATATGAATGATTTTGAAACATGAGAGAACTCTACCCAGTCAGGAAAAGGTAAAACAAAGCTTACGAAATTTGATGAAGCAGGGAAGGTGCTAGAGAATGATGAAGACGAATCTAGTAGTCCAAGTTCAAAACAACAAAATATCGAACACACAAACACCAAGGCATACAGAGACAAAAACGACGCGGACGCGAGGGCGACGGAAAGGGAGGATGAAGATATGAACAGGCACAGAGCGAGAAGCAAAAGAGAGCGTATCGAATGAAGGCTCTACACGGCAAGGCAGAGCCCAGCACAATAACGGCGGACAGGGACAATTAACAATATCTGGTGTGGAAAAACTGTTGCAGAACTCCAATGCATTCTCTGAGATAGATACGCCGCCATCACAAGTAATAACGCTGAAAGAGGAAGCGTCGAAGAATGGGATAAAAAATAAATAAATAAACCGGGCATCAACGTAGAGTTTTCAAAATTATTTGGGGAGGGGGGGGGGCAAGGACATATTATGAATATTTAAACATTGCAATATATATATTAAATTGCAATTTATTCCGAATTATTGAAGGGACTCGGACCCCAAGGACCCAAATACCTCCACACCTATGAGACCAGGCAATTCAGTCCATCGATGCATAACACAGCCAAGGGCAATAACCAAGGGAAATAAGACATAGAGATTGTCCGAAAACGGAGGTAAGAGTGAAAAAAGAAAAAAAAAAAGTAAGGGTTATGGGCAAGCACATCTGTCCTCACCAAGACCCATATCGCAGATCTGTAGTCGATCTATGCCGTTGCTAATTGTGCAAATTTTCTATTAACATGGAATGGGTGGTCAAACTGGCGGCACTAGGTTTCCAAGAAAAATTGGACAAAGTCCAAAGGAAGCGAATCAGAGACTCAACTCCCCAAGGAAAGTGGGGCTCTCTTTAGAGATGTAGATAGAGAACTCGACTTGAGTTCAATTTACTAGTGTACGGTGACGAGCCCATTTTTCAAGATCCGCCAACCGTGTAAAATAAAAGGTACATCATAAAAAAAAAAGTGCTGATCGTACATTACTCACCTTTAAACAAAAGTTTCTGGATAGGCGTGATGGGCAGTCTCCGTTGTCACTTGGAAGAAAAATATGATGAAGGCAACCAGGGCTACAAGAAGCACCTTGTTCTGATAAAAAAAATGGAGGAGCACCAAAAACGCCAGATGCTGAAAATGGGAAGAGTAGTAGATAGATAGCAAGTTCTTTAGGCCGGGTAGGACTGGGCGGCCAGGTTCCCTGCAAGTGGAGGCAGCCGCGGACAGAGGAAGGTGGTTACAGGGGTCATGACCCCAATTTTTTTCACTGTAAAAAATTCCAACTTTCATGATAAATGAAGGGTGTTATTCCAAGACCATGGCAAATTCTGTCCTTGACCCCCAAAATGAAAGTCTGTATCCGCTCCTAAGTGGAGAAGGAGTTATTGCCGCGAAGGTTGTATGCTGAAAAGTGCAGTAGAGGATGTTCAATGGTTTTTTCAACTCCGTCTGTGCACTGTTGGTAGAGTAATATCGGCAGGGCCGCCGTTTAGGGGAATGAGATAATACAGTGACGTGGCCCGGAACTTTTAGAGGCCCCCGACGCTAATTTTTTTTCCTAGGTTCGGTGCTTGTAGGGGCCCCACGATGCTGAATACGTTTTTTATTAAAGAATCCCTTGATAAAATCAGTACTGGGGACTGCTATTGTTAGCGACGATCCCGAATATCGGCGCCTGTTGGAGGAGAAATAACAGTTTGTTAGTAAAGAAGATACTCAAACGATAGCGGTGACAGCGGGTATAGGTATATCGTGGTATAGTTCTGTTGAGAAAGGACTGTCTGCCGTAGACCGAGAACAGAGCTCTGCTTATTGTTTGAGTTAATTGTGTAAATTTGCAAATAGCATGGAAAGGTTGGCCGAGCTGGCGGTACTGTATTTCCAGGAACGATTAGACGAAGTATAAAAGATGTAGATTAGAGACTAAATTCCCCGGTGGGGGCGGGGGGGGGCTTTCTTTAGAGATACAGTGAGACAACAGAGCTCTGCATTAGTTGGTCTATACGTAAACTTGACATTCGTTCTGAGCATTCGTTTCGTAAAGAGCCCGAATGGCGTATTTAGTATATAGCAGAAAAAAGTCAGCAATCGGTTTTTAGTTTCTAAAATGGTTTAATCATCGGTCCACTCGTATTCTTAAAATTAAAAAAAAATTATAATTTGAAAATGGAAACTTTGCAATTAAAATTGATTTAATTTTTTTTCTTTTCATTAAACATAATCTTAATATTTGCGGCAACAAGACCAGGATCCGGTTTCCGAAGAACTGCGAAAAATATAAACAAACATTTGGTCTATTCTTAAACAATATTTTTATGAATATTCACGCGGCTTCAAAATTGTTATTCAAAGCAGCAGAGTTTTAGCATTTCTTCAAAATATTACAATTACGCTCATTTAGGCTTTGTCACAGCAAGCGAAATTGCCTTTGAATATACCCCACCTTGTTTTTACTGTGTAAACAAACGTCTTCCGCTAGTAAAGATAAACGAATCGACGTGTCTCCTTTGTTTTAACCCAAGCAAAAGCGTTGGTTAGTTGTACTTCCTTATCTTTTTTAACTCTTATTCCAACTTTTTTTTTTAAGTTTTGTTTTTAATTTAAATAATTCGTTTGATTTTTTGCAATTGGAAAACGTGGGTGGGAAAAGAGGTTTATTACAGGTATTGGAGTTCCGTAGTTTAGCATTATCCATTTTTTTAAAGTTTGATGTGTTAAAAATAGACTTATATTTTAGCTAGATGGGAGCAATTTTTTTTCTTAGAAATGCAGGGGGGGGAGGTACTAATAAAAAATTATGAGGGATAAACTCCAGCTTTTTTTTCCAAGTGTCATGTGATTGGGCATTAAGCAGAAAATTGTGTTTTGATATATAATGGAAAGGGCTTGATACCCCCTGCCCCCCATCACCTGCCCTTAATTTGGAGATGTAATTCATTGTTTTGGTCCAATTTACGTTCAGAATTTGTTGTTTTGTGACATTCATTCATTTGTTATGAGAATGATACTCTTTAAGAGTATGCGATGTCCTTCCTTCTCGTTATTCATTTTGGAGAATGCAGATGTCCTTCTTTCCTTCTCGTTATTCATTTTGGAGAATGCATTCCTTTTATTCGTTCACCACTTCTATGGAGTTCCCACACAACCTGGAAATGTTAGGGAATTTGATTTGAAACCATTCCTAAAGATCAGGAAAAAGCAAGATGTTTTGGTCAAACCATGTGAAAAGGTGGGGGGGGGACTTTCTCAACTTCTATTTTGAATAGCTAAATCACTCACAAGCGTGAAGTTAATTTCCTCAGAACTGAAATTTAGTTGAAAGTTTTGTGATTCGTTTAGTGAATTTTGCTAGAAAATCGAACTTTGCTTCGAAGTTGGGATTTTTTTTTTTTCTAATGTGTGTGGGAGCTCAAATAAACAGTGTCAGATTTGCGAGTAGGCATCAGGACCAGCGGCAAATACCCTGAGACCCTGTCACAAAATTTTAATAATCTAATGCACACTTAATGTGTCATTGAACATAATTGGTTGAAGTGTCTGATCCGTTACACTATGTCTAGGGGTAACAGCATAGAGCTGAAAAGTAAAAAATTTCAAACTCTTATGATGTTGAAAACGATGTTATGTGGTGCAAATGTACAATATAAGTTCAATGATTGTGTTGACATGGATTGTTCCGAAATAGGATAATGCTGGCGTAAACTTGTAAAATATCAGGTTTCAAATGTTTCTTAAGTAGCGTACAGTCATTCCGTGTTACGTGATCCAATGGAAAAAAAACTTCACCCTCTTGGATTTTTTTCAAATTTGGCTTATTAGATGTTCTGTCAGAGATAGTATAAAATTCAAATTTTTAGATTTTTAACTGCAGTATTTTTTAAATTATAGGCCTCTGAAATCCGGAAAAAAGCGTGGTTTTCTGCTTATGTGCAAACTGTTATTACTCAAGGTAGAAATGAGATAGATGGATGAGATAAAAACCTTGTTATAGATTATTGTATAAGCTTTCATATATGATATCCAACATGACTAGTTTTGGGCAGTTTGGGATTTCAAGTTCGTGCCATGAACTCTTTGACCTTGAATTTCTCAAAAAGTGCTATTTTTAAAATTATGAAAAAATCATACATAAACTTGCCTATCTTAGCATCATTTCTGAGAAGTTTCATCTTGGGGCGGGAATGGAGTCATATTTTGGTCATTTAAAAAAAAAACTATGCCAAGGAAAGACCATCTGCATAAATGGAAATTTTTAATTTTAGTCCACACTTATCAATTACTTTGGCAAGAACAACTATTTTTAAAAGTAAGAAACAGTGCTATCATATTATCACATTAAAATAAATGAAAAAATTTACTCGGTTGAAGTGGGGAAGGGAATGGATAAGGCCAAGATTGGTAAGTAGATGTATCTTAAGAAAATTACATCCTCAAACATTAACATGAGAATTTATGGAAAACTGTACCTTTTTACAAATCGGTGCTTCTTCAGTCCCCCTTTTTCTATGTTATTAATTTCAACAATCCCCTACAAAGTAACTTTTAAGAGCTGTAGTTGCCAAGTCCATTTCTTCTATACAAACGTAGTAAGTGCAGCCAGCGAGACATCTGGGTTGCATCAGAGTCCGAATTTTGAAATTTTTCCCTCACACAGGTCTCTTTCTTCCTTTAAACTTTTCTATTAGCTGATTAAGCATTTCACAATCTGAATTATTTTCCCCAATATCATGTACATCCTTACTTGTTCTTGTCAATACTTTGTTAAACATCTTTTTATTTTGCTTAATTTTTTATTACAGTATGATGGTGTATGTAATCTTTTCTTAACTATATAGATGACTCTTCAAGGGTGCTAAGAGACCTATTAAGGTAATCTAAACTAACATCTATGTCTTCGAAGTCTGTATCTTTTCTAGGGTCTGGCATGCTAATTGCTACTGAGCTGTCTTCTGATTTAATTTTTTCCAGATTCATTTATTTCTTACAACTATTACATATCCTTTTCAACGATATCCTATAAATCATACATCCATTTTGCAACAGGCCTTAGATTTTTTTTTTAAATATTTTTGTGCCCTTCCTTGTTAAAAAGGTTACAACAAAAAAGTGTGGTAATTCTAGACTTTACGTTTCAGCCATGGTGGAAACTGACAATTACACACATAGAGAATAATGATGTAAAACATTTAATGCAAACTGTGCAGTGTACATTCACTCCATGAGAGTTAAGGCAAAACTGAATGCTAGCTGTTGAATTGTCACTTTACATGCAACAATTTATAAGTCTTCAACATAAAATACTCAGAACTGCACCTGGGTAATATCTCAGTGTCTTGCTTACAGATCGTTTCCACCTGTTTATAGTCATAAAGGGGAATTGCTTGGTTTCTTGAACACCATTCCTTCACCCTTTTATTACTGGGTGAACTAATTTAATTTATTCTAGCATGCTTGTATATAGTGGCATAGGCGGAAAGTCCAAGGGGGGTTAAGCTTAACGGGAGGGGTTACAGAGCTACAACTCATATATATTCCTATGGTTAAATATACAACATTTACCAGGATGAGGGGGGTTACAACACCCAAAACTGCCCCTGGCTATGTCTCTGATTGTATAATAACACTGTTCTTAACTTATAATAATGATAGTGGTTATTTCCCAACAGAATTAATAATTGTGTATTAAAATTAAAAATTTCCATTTATGAGGGTGATTTTTCTCGGCATAATTTTTCTTTTTTAAAAAAAATGACCAAAATATGAGCCCATTCCTGTCCCAAGATGAAACTTTCCAGAAATGATGCTAAGATGTGCAAGTTTATGTGTGATTTTTTCAAAATTTTAGAAGTACCGCTTTTTGGGAAGTTCAAGGCCAAAGAATTCATGGCACGACCTTGAAATCCCAAGCTACCTAAAACTACTCATGTTGGATATCATATGAAAGCTTATAATCTACAACATTATTTTTATTTCATCTATCTCATTTCTAGCTTGATTAGTAATAGTTTTTGTAACTGCACGTAAACAGAAAATCGTGCTTTTTTTTCTGGAATTTAGAGGCCTATAATATAAAAAATACTGCAGTTAAAAATCTGAAAATTTGGATTTTTCACTATCTCTGCTAGTACATGTAATGAGCCAAAAAAATTCAAGAAAGTGAGGTTCAAAAGTGCTCGAATTTTGGTTCACTTGACATGGAAATGACCCATACCTAATAATTTTGTCTGCAAGTGAAGCTTAAAACTCGGGTATTTGATTCGCCACTGGCCAAACAGGGCCCTTTTTATTAGAGGCCACTTCATTGAAGTTAGTAGCCACAAAATCTTTAAATACTGAAGCCTTAGGAGGGTTTGTTTGATCAACATTTTTCATAAAAAAATAGTAAGTAGTTTGCGGTTTCAGAATGTAACCTCCCTGCAGAGTCAAAATGGACAAGATTGCATTGGGAAACAATAAAGTGACGAGTATGATGGTGACTGAAGTCGTATTTTTAATCACCATTCCCCAATATTTAGTTGCCCTGAGATTGGTGGCGACTGTAAATTTTAACCTTTATCTGCAAACCTTGAAGGGGTGCAGTGAGAAATAAATAATTGTGTAGGAGCAATGCTCCGACAATCTATACCTAATTCTCTGGTTAGTTTAACCATCCGAATACCAAATGAAGGGATACATGAAGGGTGAGCATTAAATAGTAAGATGGAATGAAATTCAAAAACTATATCCCTAAGAAGGTGAGTGGGCAGTGATTTAAGTTTTGTGTAATAGTTAAGAGACAGCTGCATATGCCTTGATGTTAAAGATGGTTTGTTGGCTTCCACATAAAGACTTAAAGCTGGTGAGGTACGGAATGCACCTGTACACAGTCTGAGACCCTGATGGCAAATAGGGCCAAGAGCTTTCAAGATGGATTGTCGAGCGGAGGCGTCAATGACAGAGCCATAATCCAGTTTGGAACGGATGAGAGCACGATACAGACGAAGCATTGAATAACGGTCTGCTCCCCAGGATGTATGGGAGAGTACTCTGAAGATATTAAGGGCTTTATGGATTTGTTTTTAAGAGACTGTATGTACGACTTAAAGATAAGTTTATGGTCAAATAACACACCAAGAAATTTTGCCTTTTGAACAACTGGAATACAATGATTTCCCAAATAGAGTTCTGGTTCTGGATGTAAGCCTCCCCTCCGACAAAAATGGACACAAACCGTCTTCTCTATTGAGAAAGTAAAGCCATTTTCATTTGTCCAGTTAGTGATGTTATTGAGGGCAATTTGCAACTGCCTTTCTAGCCTGCTCATGTCACGGGATTGACAAGAGATTTGGAGATCGTCAACGTATAGTGATGTTTGGACAGTGTGTGGGACCTTTTTGATGATGTTATTGAGCCTTAGAATGAAGAGTGTAGCACTCAGGACACTGCCCTGAGGAACACCCTGTTTTTGGTTGTAAAGATCAGAAAGGACTGATCCAAGACGAACTTGGAAAGTACGATCAGTGAGAAAATTTTGAATAAAAAATGCCATGTTTCCTTTGAGGCCACATTCCTGAAGGTCACAAAGCATTCCATGACGCCAAGTTCTATCATAGGCTTTCTCTATGTCAAAGAAAATAGAGACTAGATGTTCTCATTTGACAAATGCTTCTCGTATCCA
>QLNU02014802.1:77694075-77742537 GCA_006491805.2 Dysdera silvatica | reverse complement strand
GAGAGGTCAATTGTTGAAAAGCTGCATGATGCAGGATGGCAGTATGTGTAAGAGCCATTGTTAAGACATGTTAAATTGTGACTAATTAAAAGGTTTTCTATTATTCTGCCACGAGAATTTGTATTATTATACCCCCAAAGCCGATTATGGCTATTGAAATCACCCAAGAGGAGGAAAGGAGGTGGAAGTTGTGTGATCAAAAGAGATAGTTGGTTAATATTAGTAGGGTTCATTTGGTGACAAATATATTGAGCAGATAGTAAGAGATGTCTGAGTATACATGCGAATTGCAGTAGCTTGTAGTGTTGTGTTGAGTTGG
This sequence comes from Dysdera silvatica, assembly GCA_006491805.2. Lineage (NCBI taxonomy): Eukaryota > Metazoa > Arthropoda > Arachnida > Araneae > Dysderidae > Dysdera > Dysdera silvatica. Next base: position 77,742,218 of record QLNU02014802.1, on the reverse strand, counting down.
AGAGCAGAAGCAGGAATACTATTGGGGACTATGAGGGCAACCCCTCCACAAGCCCTGTCACCAACTTCATTATCTTTACGGAATATAACATGGTTCCGAAGTGTGGGATCACGGTCAGGAGTTAAGAAGGTTTCTTGGAGAGCAACACAGATAGGTGAGTAAGTGTTAATAAGGTGTTTAATATCATCAATGTTAACTTGGAAACCGCGGCAATTCCATTGGAGAATGGAAGAACGCGCCATTAAGGGAAGTGGATAGGACTCTTGGTCCTATTAATTTGTGTGTCTTCATTGTGAATACCAGAGGTATCTATCCCATCTTCCTGGAGACAGGAGAAGGCATTAGAAAATTCAATATCAGATGCATAATCAGTGATGTCATTTTCGGCTTCTTTAATTTTTTTGCTTTTCTGTTTGGACTCTTTTAAAAAGTCCTTGGCTGAAAGGTGTTTGAAGTTTGGTGCCGATCGTACTTCAGCCAACCTAATTTGTTTTTTTGAAGAACTTTGGGTTTTTAAATTTATTTTCATCTTTGGTTTGCTGAGTCTATTTGCTTCCGAGGAAGTACGTTTTATGAAGTTGGTCTTTATTGGTGTGCTGGTTTGAACAGAGTTAGCTGTACAACTACTATTATGAGGGAGTGTCTGGACTGCAACACTCACCATTGAGGGTTGTTTATTTGTTTGGACAGCTGCTGAAAAATTAAGGCTATTGGGGGGTTTGTTAATGTTTAACTGATTTTTTGCTTCAGTATAGCTGATATTATTAGTGACTTTAATTTCAAGAATGCGTTTCTCCTCTTTCCATTTAGGGCACGATTTTGCATTTGATGGATACTCACCCTTACAATTTGTGCATTTAGGAGAAGTGTTTGAGCAGTTGTTGTCATCATGGTCGTGGGTTCCACATTTAGCACAAGTTAGTTTACCTCTGCAAGAGATCTTGGAATGGCCAAATTTTTGACAGTTAAAGCATCTAGTTGGGTTAGTGATGTATTCACGGACTTTACAGATCAGGTAACCTGCTTTGATGATGCTAGGGATTTTAAGTCTATTGAAAGAAAGAATTACATGTGTTGTTTTGACGATATTGCCATCCTTTTTTATTGTAATGTGCCTTGCGGCGGTGATTCCCTGGTCTGCAAGTTCGGTAACTATGTCTTGTTCGTCTACTTCAATCAAATCCGTCTCTGATATTACACCACGAGAGCTATTTAAAGTTTTATGAGGATTGACCTGTATTGGAATTGACAGAAAATTGGTACATTGTAGTAGAAAAGTTGTTTGACTTGGTGTAGCAGTTTCTATTAGTAAATCATGTGAAAAAAAAAAAATGGTTGAACAGTTGCGAAGTTTGGTGTTTCGAAACATACTCGTTTGGTAGTCGGTTCGTCATTCGGTGAAGAAGGTTTTTTTTTATTATTTATCCGTAGAGAATTAGAATAAGATTCAGGCCCCACCGGCCCCACCCACCACGGAGCCCTACAAGGGGACATTGCAATAATGCCAGAGCTAACCAGGACCTATACCCTTTCGGTTATCCCCTAAGCCGTGAGGTACGAGTGGTCAGAGGAGCAAAATCGCTCAAGGTAAAAAAAGAGCTATTATCTCAGATCATACAACTGAAGTTTTAACTTGGACAGAGTAGAAGTAGGACAAGCAAATAGAGAACCAATATAAAATGACGGAAGAGTAAAGTAAATCAAATGAGGCATGTCATAGTAACAGTGTGTTGGAAGAAAAACAAAAACGAAGGAAGATAAGAAAGAACGAAACAGATTTTGAGGTCTCTAATGCTCCTAACACCAGTAGCACTCGCGACCAGCTGATTGGTCGATACCGGGGACAGGCCGACCTCCCGTTTACCAGGAGCAGGGGCCAAAGTAGCGTGTTGGGGACAGTACCTCGCCCCTCAGCTACCAGGATCTCCCTTTGCTTGGACAAGGGTCTCCACGCACGGCAAATACGTGGGTGCTACACCAAAAGGGAGCACATAAGTTTCCCTCAGTAAACCATCATTGGGCGACTTTGGTCTTTAAAGCCTGGAAAAGTCTGAGACTGAATTTGGCTAAGCGCCTTGTGTAAAACATGCTTTGAAATCATTTTGAATAGTTAAATCTATTTTGCATATGTGTTTAAATATATATGTTGCCGGTGATTTTTGTTAGATGTTTTCCAGTGTTTAAATGCTGTAAGAGGTCCTACATGCACTTCGTCGAAAGACAATGCAAAATTTTTCTTAGAAAAATGCTAACAACTTGTATTAGAATAATTTGCGCAAAGTGAAAATCAAACTTTTCAATATTAAAGTGCTTTCACTTATTTCACTTACATTATCTTAAAAATGGTTTCTGATTTTAGGTCCGAAAAATTCTTGGATCCCAGAAGAGGGCATGAGATGACCTCGCCTTCTGTGGATAATTGAGTTACAAATGACTTTGGTGTTTGTGTTAGTACATTTTATGGTCTTGAAACTTTTGTTGGTCATGTAAATTTTAATGCATTGTCGTATGCCATTTACTGTAATTAATGATTAAAAATCAATTAAGATTTGGTCTGGAAAATTTTGGGGGGGAAAAGTCTTGGAAGGTTGAAACAGAACTTGGCCAGACATCATGGTTAAAATATTGTTAAAATCAGAACCAGTTAACTTTTTTTTTTCCTGTGCACTGGATAGAGCCATCAGGCCCTCAGTAAATTGGGTTGTAAAACTTCTCACAATTCGGCAAACTGGTTATTAAATGTTTGCCGTACTACCATACATAACTTAACTAGTAGATGGCGATTGTTAACATATAGAAAAACATAGTAAATAGCATAGTGGTAGCTGACTCACTTGATATTTGACAGCAAGAAACAAAGTGCATAACTGGGGTGGCAGTTCTTGGTGATACACTGGATCTGCATGTCAACCACATGATGCATGTGTATGCATCATGCTGTTTCTTCTTCTTGCAAGCAGAGACGCCGAGAGCCAACGGGGGACCTTAGACTCACTTTGACCGGCCCCCATGACCCCTTTCCTGGGCTGGGCCCCCCACAACATAGGTCCTTGCCAGTGCGGGCTCCACAGGCTGCAGTCACTGCTTACTTCCCCCTCTCGTTGGCTCTGATTGCAAGATTGTTCTTTGATAGAAGAAACGTAATTATCTATTAAAGATGAATAATGATTTGTGAACCGCTAATGATTACCCCTTTTTTTTTTCAGATTTTGTGAATTGGAATATTCTTGAATAGCTCTATGCCACAAACAATGTAAATATCCCCATTAAACTACATCTAACATAGTTGTGAGAAAGCATAAAAGATGAAAGAAACAATGCCCGTCAAAGGCACAGAAAATTACGTCGGATTTGCCAGTCTTCCGAACCAAGTTTACAGAAAAGCAGTTAAAAGAGGTTTTGAATTTACTCTTATGGTAGTTGGTAAGTACTTAAAGATTGTATATGTAGTAATTAAATATATATGGTACTTAGTCAGGGTGTCTACTAAGTCAAAGAAGTCGAGGAAAGGTCAAGAAAAAAAGAAAAGGTTATGGGGGTCAAGCAAAGGTCATTAAATCGATATTTTAACTCACAGTTATGCCTATTTTTTCAATTTTATACTTGCGTTGGATTGTAAATTTCATACAATATTTTAACAATTTTTTTACTGGTTCAGTTATTTTCAACTATTTTTGTCGTAATGGCAGTTTTTAGTGATTTTCAGCATTTTTTATATAGCTATTTTATCAGTTGGAAAAAAAAAAAAGTCAAAAAAGTTTTTTTTAAAAGGTCAAGAAATGTATAAAAATAGTCAAGAAAAGGTCAATGAGAAATCGAGGAATTTTCTTATTTTCAGTAGACACCCTCCTAGTAGTTGAGTTTCACCATGTTTTTAAAACAAAATTTGCACAAATTATCACAGTTGTATAAGTTGATATATCAATGATACCTGGTTAACAATTGTTTCGACAAAGACCCGTCTGTCATCATTAGAACAAAATCACAGTGTCTGATTTTATTCTGATGATGACAAACCGGCTTCTGCTGAAATAATTTTTAATGATGTATCAACTTACGTAACTGTGATAGTGTATGCTAATTTTGTTTTAAAGACATTATTGCAGTTCATCATTCACTTACTTACAGTGCTTAGTGATTAGGATGTACTTAGTAATTATGTGATGCTTAATAATCATAAATAGCACTTATATAATTTAATAATATACATAGAGTAGTGTTGTAGACTGTAAATAGTATTTAAATGGTGTGTCATTAAGCAGTATTTAGTAGCTGATCTTCAATATAGTCCATTCACAGAACCAATGAAGTTTTGATGCTATAACTAACAAATAATTTTAAAACGTTAGTACAGTGTAGTAAGTTTGGCAAGTGGCATTGTTAGTTCATATAGTATGTATTTTTATTTTAAATCAAATGTTTGAATATGACAGTATAAAACTAAACTATTGTTATTTGCTACTTATTGCTACAATTTTGTCTTCCAATGAAAAACCGTTCATGTCATTTGAAAAGTTAAAAGTGGTCAAAATAAACATAATATAGGTTGAAATGAATGTATCCCTATTTGGAGATCCCTAGAGCGATTTCTAAGGATTGTAATGAAGAGAAATTCGGATAACCATTATTCAAAGGATGTGCCTGAGGTTTATTGGAAAAGGAATAGTTATATGATTTGCCACTGTGCAAAACGGTACTAGAACTACTACCGTAGCTACCAGTAGTCTTCACCATTTGAGCAGTCTACTCGTTTTTGGCATTGTTAAATGTTAAGTTATTCTGTTGCTTCAATCTGATTAAAAATATTGCCATGAAGAAATGAAAGCGACAAAATGGAAGTAATAATTCTGACACATGTGCACAGGAAGTATAAAAAGACTCCATCAGAATACACAGTAATTATTTATTTTAACATTGTAATGGGAGTGGGGGGGAAGAGTGTAACGTTTTTTGTATGGCCCTTGCAGGGGGGGGTGTGGACTTTTAAGATTTTGACATGGTAACTGTCATTACAACTGGTCTTCACTGTCGTACTACTTATTAATTAAGTAATAATTAAATAATACTTATCTAGCAGTATGATAGCTTATTGACAGTATTATTAATCTTTTATTATTTAAGTGAATTCTCATTATTAATATTTTTAAGTATTGCAAATGGAAGTAGATGTAAAAAGTGCAATTGAATTAAATTTAACATTTTTCATTTTCTTTAAATCTAACATATATATTTTATATAAATCGAACACTACGCAGATTAAATTAAACAATGTCAAACAATCAACGTTTGTGTTTGACATTGTTTAATCTATATGTTGTTAGCAAGTTTGGAAATATACTAAATTTAATCTAAAATTGAACGTAAGTTGCTAAAAAAAAAAAAAAAAAAAAGACAAGAAATCTTGAACATTTGACACGGTGTAGCATTTGAGTAACTCAGTTGTGTCTAATTCAAACTTTTCCTGATGACATGAAATTATACAAATTTGTTGTTTACAAACAATATGATGAAAATGCTATTACCTAACCAAATTGTTTTTAATAATGACTTGAAGAAATTAGATTATAAGCCATTTTTTTTTTCCAGGTGAATCTGGTTTGGGAAAGTCAACATTAATAAATTCAATGTTTATGACTGATATATATGCTAGTGATTACCCAGGCCCATCGAAGCGAGTTAAAAAGACAGTTCAAGTAACTTGATTAATAATAATAATTTGATGGTTTTTTTAAGGAATATTGAAGAGAAATGTTTGTGAGATGTGTTCAAATTTTATTTGAATATTTGTTTTCTCTCTGGTGACTAAGTAGTAACGGATACGATCTGAAATTTGTAAAAAAAAAAAAAATGCTGTGTAAAAAGGAAATAAGGTGTTCAGAGTCAGAGATCGTTTTTGTGAACTTAGAATCATTGCTTTGTATTTGAGCTTTGCATCTTAAGGCTGATTTTAAAGCTTGTCATAAGACTTCTTTTGAGCTTTACATCATAAGACTTCTTTTGAGCTTTACATCATAAGACTTCTTTTGAGCTTTACGTCATAAGACTACTTTTTTTGTGTCATAGAAATGTTTTGGAGCATCACCCCTTGGCCCTAATAAACGTTATGTTCCCCTTGGTGCCTTTTTTCCAAATTGCTCCAACTGTAGTTTCTATTGGTTTTGCACTTATTATGCCGTAGTGTATCATCTCTAATGTCATACCATATGATCGCTCATATTAGCTTGCATCATACTATATATATAGATTAAAAAAAACTACTGAGCTGTCGTGTCAAAGGCTCTTCCTTGTCAGTGGATTATGAAATACTTCTTTTATCATGATAGTGATGCCTAACACCCTTCGGTTACTTAATTTTTCAAAATACTGAGAAAAATAACCATAGAGTTACAACGGCTCTCACTATCAATGGATCGCAAAGCATGTTCAATGGTACCCTGCACCCTTCGGAAAAGTAGTAATAGGTCCAAAAAAATCTGGAAAATTACATTTTGCCATGGCAGATGGTCATTGCAGCCATTGACGTCCATTTTGGCAATGTTGAAAAAAGTCGCCAAGTGGAATGCAATATGCATTGTTACCACATTGTTTATAAAGGTTTTTGTAACAAAGGTATTTTGAGCTTTCTGTCATAGATCTTCTTTTGGATTTTGTGCCACCAGGTTGTTTTTGAACCATGCTTCATGTCTGTTTTTGAGCTTTGTGTGAAAAGACTGTTTTGCATTACAAGATTACTGTGAAGCTTTGTATCGTAAGACTGGTTTGGAGCTTTGAAAACCTGTGGTGGCGCAGTGTGGTAAAGCATTCGCCTAGTCACCATTAACTTGGGTTCAACTCCCAACGGTGAAAAGAACACTTACTCAGAGATCTCATATAGATTGTACTGCTCACTGTAGTCCAGGGTTTGGTTCCCTAAGCCTTAAGAGGTTTGGATTCCTTAGAAAATTGTAGGTCCAGAGGTTCGGATTCCTCGGAAAACAGTAGGTCCTGGCACAAAATGACCATTGTAGTCTTTGAGCTGTAAAACCATAAACAAATTGAGCTTTGCCTTGAAAAACTAATTTTATTGTGTCTATACTTGAGCTTTACCTAAGACCATGTAGCCATACTAAGAGGGTGAAGCCAGAAAAGTGAGTGAAAAGGTCACACATGTGATACAATTATAAAATGTTCCAGAAAAAAATAGACTTTTTTTAATAAAAAATATTAATATACCGTTCCACATACTCCCTATGATAGTGTTGAATAAAACCTTTCTCCTGATAATTCTATAAATTCTATAAAGCAATGCAATGTTCATAAGATGGAGTTCAATTGTTAGACAGGAGATCCTGGTTTCGTCCAATAACATAATTTACAATTTAAGATGAATTTAAAAATATCTCTATATACTTTTGCATACAAAAGTAAAGTCCTACGTTGATGTCGTGGCAACACACATATCTTTTATGCAAAATATCTTGGTTTGAATCTTAACTCTTTAAATATCAACCTCTTAATTGTCCCAAGCACTTACTGTTTTTTCTGTGAATCTAGTCTGATGTTTGGCTTCTTATATGGCAAGTTTAGAACCTTCAGAAAACTGTAGGTTCTTTGCCACAAATGTATAAATAGGTGTGGGAGAACACTCACCTACTCGCCAATGGTGAGTAAATTTTCTGGCATGGCGAGTAAATTTCCTGGAATTTCGAACCTATCTATCAGTGTCGCACCTTTTTAGATGGTGGTAAAATGTTCCTGACTGATATGATTTTTCTGGAATCCTCACCTCTGTGTGTAAAAATTAGCTATTTAAAAAAAAAAAGAAATTATCTTATTTCTTAACAAAATTAATGGTTAGTGTAAAACTATTAAATGGTATCTATTTTATTTCATAGGTAGAAACAGCCAAAGTTTTGCTCAAGGAAAATGGTGTTAACTTAATGTTAACAGTTGTCGATACACCAGGTTTTGGAGACGCCGTAGATAATTCACAGTGGTAATGTTTTTCTTCATAATTTTATAAAATTTATTTGAATCTTATCATTGAAAATTTGTTGCTTGGCAAAATGGGGGCCTATATGTTTACCAGTAATGTGTCAGCTACATTTAGTATTAGATAATGTTATTAAACCCAAAAGGAATATTGACTGGTACATGTAGTAAACCATTATTAATTTGCATATTTTAAAATATAGGGTGAACTCACATTTTTACGAACCTCCAATTTGTGAATTTCACTTTGTTAGTCCCGAAGAGTATTCCATAGAAGGAAAATCATCATTTGCACACATTTTTTTAGGAGGTGGGTCCATATAAGTTCGTAAAATCAAGAGTTCACTGTATTTGGATATAAGTCAAGGTAATGGTGTAGTTACCCAAATTCCATGTGTGTGCGGAAAACGAACAGCTTGAAGCCAATTATTGTTCGGTTGTAAATGATATAGCAATGTATGCACTATTCGGCATTGTGTTAATCCATCACCTTTTAAATGAAATGAATAAACAAATGCAAATGACACTAATATCAGCTAAAAATTTAAGCTAATTTATACATCAAAAAGTACAAGAGTAGTGTCAGAGGTCATGGACCACCACTAGCCTTGACAACCATGTTGGTAAGTCTCTAGTAATGACAGAAAACTGCCACTTTCAACAACAAGAGGAGGATACTATGGTAGGTGACTGAACTCATTCTAGAGTATTGGCAGATCTAGGAAATTTACAACCCTAGGCATAGACTGTATTATCGCCCCTTCCACTGGTGTACTCAGGGGGGTGTGTTGATAAGGGTTGTAACCCCCCAATTGCAATGAAATTTTGTATATTTAACATAGGAATATGTGAGTTGTAGCTCTATAACTCCCCCTTCATTGAGCTTATAATGCCCCCTTACGAACGTTCCGTATACGCCTATGTCCCCCTCCCAGACTTTTTGTTTTGTGGGTGTGGGGGCGTGCTCACATATACATATATATATAACTTTTTATATATAAAGATGGTTTTTCACGTAGTTATATATATTCATAGGTGCCGATCCTTCTGATTGTAAAACAATCCCTTCTGATTTTCAGAGATTTCGTCTAAAATCCCCAGTGTTTTTTTAAATTTAAGTACCTATTTTTCTTGATGCGTATTTATTCACTTTGCGCATATGTGCACATTTAACAATAGATGCATGTAAATAAGCGCAAATATCGGTAAAAAAGTCGAAAAAATTCGTCTGCCACTAACAGCTCACGTGGCGTGGCGTGGAATGGAATTTTAGCTCCATCGATAACGTGAAGTGATGCCCTTGTGCAATGAAATCATGCATCTGTATTTGTAGTTGTTGGGGAAGGCAAGAAAGAATGCGCTACACCGTTAAGGTTTTGGTCAAGCACGTGACTTTGTGTAGGGAAGCCATGTGTTAGACATATCTGGTATTTCTTTGCTCCGGAAAGAAAGTTTTGTTTTTAGGTGTTTTTGAAAACAACGTTAACGATGTCGACCGTTAATAAAAGGTACTACCAAACGTTTAAAGCCAAATATATGAAGATGTTTAATTTTATTCAAAAATCAAGACTGGGGCCAAAATATGCTTTCTGCACGTGTTGCGGTAAAGACATAAGCATTACTCACGGTGGTAAACGCGATATTACTTTGCATTCTGAGACTGTTAAACATAAGGAGACGTTCAAGGCTGTAGAGTCTAATCATAGTATCAAGCCTTCATTTTTTGCATTTAACGATACCTCCATGATTAACGCTGAATGTTTATTTACATTGTTTTTCATTGAACATAATTTGCCAATGAATTGCAGCGATCACACGGGGATGCTCTTTCGGAAAACGTTTCCTGACAGCAGTATTGTAAAACAATTATGGCCCTGCGGTGGCGCAGTGTGGTAACGCGTTCTCCTATTGCGCGGCTAATCCGGGTTCGACTCCCAGCAGTGCAAAAAGAACGCTTACTCAGAGATCTCATAAAAGATCGCACTGCTCACTGTAGTCCGGGGTTTGGTTCCCCAGGCCTTAAGAGGTTCGGATTCCTCGGAAAACTGTAGGTCCCGGCGCAGCATGACCACTGTAGTCTTTGAGCCGTAAAACCAAAAAACAAACAAACAAACAAGCAAAACAAAATGGATCTGCAAGGACCAAAACTTCTGCAATTATGAAAGAAATGTCCGCAAAGGAATCCTCATCACTTGTTGAAAATTTAAGGTGCTATCCATTTTCAATTGCAACTGATGGAAGCAACGATGTTGATTCAAAGCTGTATCCAATAGTGGTAACTTTCTTCGATCCTTTATGTGAAAAAATTGTGAATTGTCTTTTATCTATGCCATCTTTGAAAGAAGATGCTACTGGGTTAAATATTGGAAATCTTCTGGTAAGTGCTTTACAATCTAAAAACCTTGCGATTTCTAATTGTGTTGCCTTTAGCTGTGATAATGCACCTGTTATGATAGGAAAAAAAGCAGGTGTAGCAGCGGTGTTAAAGAATCATCACCAAAATATTGAAATTATGGGCTGTTCCTGCCACCTTATTAACTTAGCAGCTGAAAAGAGTGCTGCATGTTTGCCATTTAAAATCGATGAAATTTTGGTAGACATTTACTATTACTTACAAAAGAGTTCGAAAAGAAAAGATAGGTTGAAAATTCTTCAAGAATTTCATGAGACTGATATAAAAAAGGTACTAAAACACGTTAGCACTCGTTGGTTGTCTGTTGGAAAGTGCTTAGAGCGTATAATCCAGCAGTGGCAACCTTTGATCAGTTTTTTTAAGGAAGAGGCCATGAAAAGGAATCAAATCACCCCACTTTCTTTCTTTACTATTCCCTCTATCAAAGTTTCGGTTGAAAATGCAGATAAAGTGAAAGAACGTAACAGCAAAAAAGCATCGCAGAAATTAAAAAGGAAAGCTCAAAATTATGTGGATATTTCTAAGAAACAAAAAACTGAAAACTCCATGTCTCGTGAAGAAAGGTTGTTTTATTTTCTGTCGGAAGATATCAATAAGGCTTTCTGTTTATTTTTATCTTATACTGTGCCTATATTTTAAAAAGCAAATGCTCAACTTCAGTCTGCGGAACCGCATATTCATATGCTAAAATCTGTTCTCTTAAAATTTTAGAGGGGAATGCTAGTGAAATTTATAAAACCAAGCGTCACAAAATTATGTAATAATATTTTGAAAGTCCACTATCATGAGAGGAGTAATCAAAAAGATGATGTTGATATCTTAATTGGAAATGGAACACTGAAAGTAATCCAAGATTTTAACATCCATGATAAAAATGAATTTTATGAAAACGTCAGAAGCTATTTCATAGCAGCATGTGACTACATGCACAATAAATTTCCTTTTGAGTTAGAAGTGTTACATCATGCAGAGGTTACACAAATATCGAATTTTGAAAATGCATCATTTTCCAGCTTAAAATATTTTACAGAAAAATTTCCTGTTCTTTTGTTCAATAATACAGAAGATGAAGCTGTTGATGCTTTACAAACAGAATTCAGTGAGTTCCAGGCTTTCGAAGTTCCACAAACTGTGAGTAATGAAGGTAGCATTGATGCACAATGGGCAGCCATAGGTAAAATAAAAAATGATACTTGTGAATTAAAATTTAAACGACTTTCTCAGGTTATGCTGTCAATACTTACGATCCCTCACAGTAATGCAGCATGCGAGAGAGTCTTCAGTCAAGTGAAGAAAATTAGAACTGACTTCAGGTCAACCATGTCTGATGACACATTAGAAAATTTACTAATAGTTAAATGCAGACAACATGTGAAATGTTACGAGAATGTATTTGACAAAAAATTTCTCAAATGCAAAATCTTGCACTACAGCATTTGTAAATTCTAAGAATTAATATTGCGTTTAATACAGTTTAATCCTCTATTATTATTAATTTAATAAATACTTAATTTCCTCATTGTGCCCTTTTTTCATAAATTATGTATGATTTTGTTTAATTAAAAAATGGTGCCGGCCCACGCATGCACAATTGACTACAGATTTTTCACTTCTAGAAGTTGGCACCTATGTATATATATATATTGAAACTAACATTTTAGCTAATAGTTTTTGGGCTCTTGTCTGTACCCCTCAAGATCTGCAGTCAGAATTATTATGCACGTAATGGTACTTGTCAGTTAAAGCGGCCCATGGGATAAGTTGCCAAACGACTGTGATGTATTGCCAAGGTAGATTACGATATGTTAACCTTTCGTTTTCAGTCGTAAAGAAGCAGCCTGTGTGTTCGTTCTCATTATATTGCTTTTGCGTTAACGTTTTTGTTTTCGCATCCTTAATAGTGGTTTGGTTTTTGAAAATAATTTGTTTCCTTAAAATATTACACTAACGATCTTTAAATAACAAAATAAACAAATATACTTTGTTTATTGTCTTATTTATAAAAAGCAAATTTTTAGGAAACCATTGATTCACCCTTCTACCTTCTAACGTTCAGATACAACTTGAAGGCAATCGTAAGTTGGGGGGCAGGCACCCCCCCCCGCTAGACATATACTGACTTAGGAAAATCGCTGGACTACAAAAACATCTGGAAAATAATATTTCATTATGTAGGACGGCTACTGTAGCTGATAGTGAGTTTGGACAATTTGCTAGCTTGGCAACGACCTTGGCAAGATCATAACCCCAGGGCCGCTTTAACCGACAAGTAGACAGGTTACCTTTAAAACAATTGAAACCTGATATTGTGCAAGTTTACATTATTCTATTCACAAACTATGCATACATTAAACCTATGTTCATCCTGCATTCTATATTTGTACTACAGACTATCATTTTTAACATTATCGAGTTTGGAAAATCTTACTTCTGAACTCTCTCTGTTGCTGCCCTTAAGCTAATGCCCATGTGCCTACCTGTAAATTTGACCCTGCCATAAGCTATTAACCTTTTTTCCACATGTAACCTACTCATGCTACTCAGAATTATATTTTGAATTCAGCTATATCAATATACATCATTCTCTAATATTTATATTTATACATTCCTTTCTCAAAGGTTCAGTAGAAAAAACATTGTGTAATTTAGCCTATAAGTTTTGAATAAAAGAGTTCCCATGCACCTGGAATTGTTATGAAATCTGAAATTGACCCTAAAAGTTGGTGGGTGGGGGGGTAACATTTTTTGGTCAGATGTGGAAAAGTCTGGGAAAACGTTCCTAACCTATTCTGAATGTCATTTGCGATCAGTCATAGAATTTCATCCGAAAATCCTGGAAGAATTTTCATCAATTACTGTGGTCTTGAGTAATGACACATTGATTGTACGAAAGAATAAAAGTATTATTATTAGTAATTGCCAAATTATTAGTAAAATTCCAAACTATTGATCAGTTTCCAAGTTGTTAGTGATCAATTTCTGAGTTATTGTTGATTAACTGATTCCAAGTTATTATTAATCACTTTAAAATTAATAATCCCCCAAAGTTTTAAATAAATGTTACTCTTAAAATATGGACAAAATGAGCGTGTTGTTAACTTTTTAAGTTTTTTTCCTTTTTTTTTAATTTAGCTGGCAACCAATATCTGATCAGGTAGACAATAGATATGAAGACTATTTAAATGCTGAATCTCGTGTCCACCGAACAGCTTTGCCCGACAGCCGAATTCATTGTTGCCTTTATTTCCTTGCCCCATCTGGTCACGGGTAAGACTCAACTTACTTATAGGCTCGATAAATCCGGTAGCTGCTGTTGATGACTAAATATTTCATTTTAGTACATGTTCGTAATTTGCCTTTAATACAAATGTTTACTTAGTTTGGTGTAGAATGACCTTTGCTGTCCTTGCGTCATAAAAAAAGCAATCAACCAAGAAAAATCATTTATACATGTATAACATACTTTTCAGATGTGAATTGCTCTTCTCAGGGATAACATAATTGCTGATTAATACACACAAACAAGGGTGATTGTATTCCGGGGTTTTCTTAAATCCCGGGAATTTCAACTTTCCTCTTCCTGGATTTCTTTTTAACAATTACGAAAAAATTCGTTTTGTTCCGTATAATTTTCTATATTCCTTCGGAAATCAGTGTTTTTACCAAAAATATTACGCAACTTTTCAGGGAATTTTCTGGTATGTTCAGGGAATCTGGTTTAGACTTACAATCACCTCAGCTATTAGGCCAACCCACCTATCGTTCAGCTTCGTCAGTCATCGAACTAGTTTGTATTTTAGCACTTTGAAAATTAGAATATGTTGTTTTAATTTGAAAAACCCAATGTTCCAAAATCAAAGAGGTTACATTATTAATTTACGAGATTAAAAGGAATGCACATTTTAATCGTTGCCAACCAATTAGATTCCTCCTTCCATTTGCTGCAGACATGTACTACTGCTGTTCTTGACCAATAGAAAGCTGTTTTGCACCTGAGATGTTACAGTACTGCCAACAGTAGGGTACATCCCTACATATAGGGATATATGAACGGTTTTTCCCTAAATGTGGCTGAAACTTGTGCATTCCGTTTTTTTAATAAATTCCTCTCTACCAGCTCAAGGAAAAGACTGCAGAAGCATGAAAATCAGTGATCAACACACTTCTGTATAAAATTAAAATACAGTATATGATTTCGAGACATTTTAGTATTATTACAAACGAAGGTAAAAATATACTGATGTACGAATATTTGGTAAACTGTAGGGATTTTTATTACTGGCAGTAGGGCTTTCATCGTGACAGGTCGGCAACAGTTAATGTTTACATTTTGGTATCTTTATTTAATATTTACACAGTGGGGGATTCAGGACAATTGCTCCAAGACACTTGCTACTCAGTACCCTGTGGCACTTCAGCAGTTGTTATTCGTGAAGTCAGTTTATCACCAAATGGTGCTGTGATCAGTTTATATATACATATAGAATTTTCAATTTTCACATGAAGTACTTTGAATCACAAAGTAGTTGGGGGGGGGATAACAGCATCAATGTTGATATTTTCTATTTCATTTTTTACCAAATTGTTGTTAATTTTAATTATTATTATTTATTTTTTCAGCTTGAAGCCTTTAGATATTGAGTTTATGAAGCGATTACACGACCGTGTGAACATTATTCCTCTTATAGCCAAAGCAGACACATTAACTCCAGAAGAGTGTGACCTCTTCAAGAGAACTGTGAGTTGCTTTTCTCATAAGCATTCAGTAATAAATGGATTAATTTAAAATAAGCATTGTGTAAAGTGTTTTGTTTGCAGAAAATGAAGTACCGAATGATAAAATTGGACAAAGCTTAAAATAATGAAATCCAAGTGTCTGGGCATATGGAAAACCAGAAAACTTGAGTTTTTTTGTTTTTTTAACTGCAAAAGTTAAAGAAATTTAAAATTTGGTGCTATAATAATGAATAGCATGTTAAAGTATTTTTCTCTCTAAACTGAACTTTATATACTGCATTCACATGCTAAAAATTTTGAAAAACTTGTACTTTTGACTAAACTTTCTCAGGGGAAATAATGTTTTTGCACACAAAAAAAAAATAATAATAATAATAATTGTGTAAAATTATTAAGCTCATATTTCTTAGGAAAAAATGTTTATCAAGCACAACTAAAACATAAAGAGCAGTAGTTTTTGCTAAATTTGCTCATCTGTAAGAAGTTCTGATCATCCCAGTTTCCTTTCCCGTATACATAGTCATGCATACTTTTTTTAAATGAAATAATAGACTAGGCTTAAGCTTTACAGTTATAAAGTTGAACCTGTGTGTAACAACTGAAAGTAGTGAATGAAAATGTTGTAAATATTTAATGGGTGTAAATTTATAGTTTACAAAAATGCATTTTTTTTAATACAATTTTTATGTTTGTAAATTTACTGTAATCGAATTATAAACTGTTTTGATTTGTGTTCGTGAATTTTATGGTGTTGAAACTTACTTTGATTGTGCAAATGTTAATGTGCTGTATTGTGTTGTTTTTTGCCATAATCAGCAACTTGAAATAGGTTCAGGTAAGTTGAGCAAGTTTAAACTGGATTTAGCCGAACATCAAATCAATGAATGGAAGTGATTCCATTTCCATTCAGTGAATTAGTGCAGAGGTTCTCAAGTTATGGGGCTTGATCAAAGGGGAGGCCCATGACATTTTTCATGCACAGAATTATTTTTTACTCTGAATTTATGGGTGTGTTTAAGGTCTAAAATATTGTTTCGTGTTGAATTAGACATTGAATTTATTATTAATTTAAAAAAATTTCAATGATATATTCTTTTTCATATAAATAAAATGTCAAAATATGCACCTTCATATATGCAGTAAGCAAACACAATATTTTTATTCATGTACTATATTGAGCATGAACTGTGTTGAGACACAAAATGCTCATGTAAAAGGGGTGCAATATGCACATGTAAAGGGAGCATAGGTGTAAAAAGTTTGGGAACCACTGAATTAATTAATAGCAGGAACATATAGCAATTCAAAACTCATGGAGGCAAGTAGCTCATGGGAAAAAGAAGAACAAATTCATTACTGAAGATTATGTGGCGTGGTCGTAAGGAAAATAATGTGTTTTGACATCCAATGGGGGAAGGGGGTGTGAGCCCCTCCCTTTCCTACAGCATTGGTGAATAGGTTCTTATTCCCATTGCATGAATATGTGAATAATGCTTTCCAAGGAATGAGATTCAAGAATACGGTCTTTTAAAAGAATGGTACATTCACTAAAAGGAATGGTTTTTCTTATCTCTGCATGTTATAGATCTGATCTGTATAACTACAAGCCACTGTTTTATATTATATCAAAGCTGTACTTAATTTGTAATGATTTAATAGCATTTTTTAACAGTTACATGCATAGGGTGATAGGAAACTCTCTGTGCAAATCCTGATTGGAGATAGGGATCACCCAACTCGAACGTTTTTCATTAATGACACTGTAGTGTAATTTTCAGTTAAATGTTATCATGTAACTGAAAATTACACTACAGTGTCATTAATGAAAAACGTTCGAGTTGGTTGTTGCATGTCGGAATATGACTGTTGTGAACGTAAAATCTCCTTATGTGTGAAAAAGACTTTGTTCGTACAGAGCATCATGCAACTGGATGCCTATCGTGTAATTGGAAGTCTGTCTAATAGGCATTCATTAACGAAAAAGGTTTTTTAGTGTTCCCCTCGTTAGAGTTTGTATGAAGTTTTGAATCACGGTGTATATGTGTGTAATGTGTAAACAATACTTCATCATTCAAATAAGCATTGTGCTAACTTTTAGCACATTTTTCTCTTGCTCGTAAGAATTAGCGAATGTGAAATCAAGAAAGGGGGAAATCATAATTCGCACATAAACATTGACTATTAGTTAATTCATGGCAGTAAAATAACTGTATAAACAGAGTAGTATTGCATGAAAAAAAAGGTTTTATATTAATATATATATATAACAATAAATAGAGTATGACATAGTCTTTTGAGATATGTATTTATGTTTTCAAAGATGATACATTTTCGCAGAATTTTGATTGATTTGGGGAATAACCTATTAATGAAGTATATTTCTTTGTAGATTATGTCCGAAATTGCTCAGAATCAGATCAAGATTTATGAGTTTCCAGATTGCGAAGATGAAGATGAGAGGAAAAGACAGAAAATATTAAAGGTCCGTTTGTCTAGATTCATTATCACTAATTAAAATTTGCAACTTTAATGAAATTAAGTGTAAATATATTATATATTCTTATCTGTGTTTTTAATGCAAGAATAGTTAAAGTTATGTTATAAGGACTTACAATTTGCAGAGAGAGATTAGAACCTCCGTCATGTAGAGAATCAGTAGAAAAAGACGAGTGTTCAGTCCTCTTTGTATTTCAAAGGGCAGGTTCTTTGCATGGTCCACAAATACATGTTCACAGGTGCCAGTCCTTCTGATTTTTTATCAGTCTTCCGATCAGAAAATGATTTCTTCCAATTTTCGGAGATTTCATCTAAAATCCCCAGTGTTTTTTAAAATACTGATTTTTTTAAAAAAATTTTAAATACCTATTTTTCTTGATGCATGTTTATTTAAATTTTTGCGCATATGTGCATATTTAATATACTAATAAATGCAAATATGGGTAAACGAGAGCCTGAAAAATTCGTCTGCTTTTGACGGCGCATGCGTGGCATGACGTGAGAATTTAGCTTCCAGCTATGACGTAAGTGATGCCCTGCGCAAAGGAACCGCGCATCCGTTTATAATTGTTGGTGAGAAAGATAGCGCTACATCGATAAGGTTTTGGTCAAGCATGTGACTTTGTTTTGGGAAGCTATGTGTGAAGATTAAGATGTATGTGGTATTTCTTTGTTCCGGAAAGGAAGTTTTATTTTTAGGTGTTTTTGAAGACAACGTTAACGATGTCGACCTTTAATAAACGGCACTACTAAACATTTAAAGCCGAATATATAAACTATTTAATTTTATTCAAAAAGCAGGACTGGGGCCAAAATATGCTTTCTGCACGTATTGCCGTAAAGACATAAGCATTACTCACGCTGGTAAACGCGATATTACTTTGTATTCCGAAACTGCTAAACATAAGGAGGCGTTCAAGGCTGTGGAGCATAGTCTAATATAGTATAGTGCAAATTTTGTCCCTTAGGCGAACGCTAAACAAAATAGCATATTTAAAATTTCGGGCTACAAATAAAACTCTTTAGTTTTTATGAAATTACATAATTGACAATATTATTGTACAATTCTTCTGGGCATTGCTACACACCATAGTTGGAAGGCACTTTCAAAATCAAAATTATTTCGAACAGGTCATTCAATATTTATCATTAGCAATTTGCTTGCATGGTTCGTTGTTTAACGATTTCGCAAGTCAGTTTTAATCAAGTTCATTTGGGAGAAAGCCCTTTCACAATCTGCAGTATGCATAGGTATACTTGCCGCATATTCAGTTATTGAGCCTAGTGACAGAAATTCTCCATTCATTTCATTTTGATTTAAAAACTGTAGTCACTGCAAAAATGAAAACTCCTTTCTTTACATCAGGCACCTACAAATTTCTTGAAAATCTTCCATTCCGACAGTACATTGTTTTCTTCAAATTTATGCTTGTGATCATCAATGGTCGCCGACATAAAACTGTGAAAATTTTTAATTTTCAGGGCTTTCGCTTTTTAGCGAAAGTGGTATTAAAATTTTTCGCAAAATGCAAAAAAAAAACCAAAAAAACTAACGCAGCTTAAGCCCTGATATATATATATATGTCCCACAGTCTTCCTTTGCTAAGAATACCAGAGTGCCACTTCGAAGCAGCCCTGGTAGCATTCACTCCATATTGGGTAACACAACGTCACACTTTAGCACAGGTCTTTGGGTGTGGTGACCAAAGTTTGCAACCTTCATTAAACTGTAGGTCCGGCTGGCCAACCCATCTGGTCATATAGATGAACTTAAGGCTGCTTCCTCTGTATTTCCTACATCATACTATGTGTATGTGTGATAATAAAAGACCTCCATCCTGCAGTGAATTGAAAATGGTTGTTAATGATGATAATATATATAAACCTGGTTTGATTTCAGCAAGTACTATAGTTCCAATCCACCGGCACGAGATTTGAAATCATCCGTAAAGGTTATAGAATAACAGGAATTTCTGGTTAAACCTTGAAAAGTCAGGGAAAACCTTCTATCCTTGAATGGTTAAATCTTCCATGAATGTTAAGCCATTTCTCTGCAGCTGAAGTTCAGTTAAAAGTTGCTCATGATTGGTCGGGGAATTTTGCCGGAAAAATCTGTTAATTTTTTTTTTTTTTCATTGTACGTGGAAATCCTAGTGTACCCAGTGCTTACCTATTTTTTTTTTCCCCGCCCTACAAAACAGTAACCTGCGGTTTGATTCCATGAAGTAAAAGAGACTTGAATTCATTGGAGAACTGTGATTCTTGATGTAACTTGATCTTAGTTTAGTTTACTCCTGATGAAGGACTGCTGCTGATGCGTCCGAAAGCTTGAGTGATCTTTTTCATTGCTATTTTACCAGTGTTTAACCTTTTATGCAATTGATCTTAGTTGTTCTTGCATCGTGAAACACTAATTCTCCTTAGGAGCCTGTTTACATTGTTTGGTGTTTTAATTTGCACCGTTATAAAAGAGAAACGAAGCAGTGTATGGCTTTTGCTGTATTTATACTATAAAACACAGTCAAGCTGGGGCATATATATGTGATCTGAAAGAAAATTAATTTCAAAAAGCTACATGCAAATATTTTTTTTTATATATATATATTTGTAGGGGGCATAACAGTGGCATGTAGATAACTCGGGTATTTAAAGTTTCATTTTTTTATGGTATTTTTAAATCAAAATACTAATGTATATATCATCAGAGTAAGAAATATTTTCTTCCTACTAGATTCTGAGCTTTTCATATTGAGGCGGGCGAGTATGGTTCGCCATGATTTGTCATGTTCTGATCAGAGCTGTCCTTGTATTATAAAACACAACCAGTAAAATCTGCTCTATCCATTTTAAATGTTTGGATGGAAAGCAATATCTTTCCACTTTCAAATTTAGAATAATAGTGTTATTTGCTTTGCAGGAGCGAGTGCCATTCGCAGTCGTAGGAAGTAACACGCTAATCGATATAGATGGGAAACAGGTCAGAGCGAGGAAATATCCCTGGGGTATTGCTGAAGGTGAGGATAGAAATTTTTTATTTCTTTTTTTAGCATCTTGTCCCTTGGTGTTTGCAGTCAGGGCCCCTTATGTTTTCGTGTTTGGGTTTGAATTTCATTAAACGTGCTCTTGCATAAACCTGATTCACAGGTTGTGTCAAACCATTCGTAATTTATTATATGGCTCCAGGTCATAAAATTGCATGTAAATAAAATTTATTTATTTAATCAATTAAAAAGTCTATTAATGGGACGCACATTGTATGTTTTATCGTAAATGGTGTAGTTGGCAATTACATAATATGAAAGTAACAAGTTTGGGTGTGCTTGGCACGTTAAGATGGTTGACATCAAATGCTAGCGAGTGGTTAAACTTAACCTTTTTTAAATAAAGATAATAATAATTGACCCTGTGCAGTGGTAATACGTTCATTTGGCATGTGGTTAATCTGCATTTGACTCCCACCTATGCCAGAATAGAATACTTCCGACAAATTGCTCATATTTGTTTGGTGGTTGGTTCCCTGAGCCGTAGGAGGTTCAGGTTTCCTCGAAAATTGTAGATCCTGCTGCAGCATGGCCTTTGCTGTCCTAATTGTGTCATAATAACAATTAAAACTATTCAAACTGAAATACATGCAGAGACTTTAAGACAAAGCATGATTGGCTAGTGGTTTGAGTGAATAGAAAGTCGGTATTTTTTTAACACACACTTCTGTATTTGGCTGGCGCACACAACTAAACTGTAAGATGAAATGTCACAAACGTACACATGGTTGTCACACTACATTCTGTATGTTTCATTGTGGTCCATCGAGTAATTTCTTTATCCTTTTAGTTGAAAATATGGATCACTGTGATTTCTTGGCATTACGTAATATGGTCTTAAGGTGAGAAAAAAATTATATAATTTAAGTTTAATGACAAGTTTTTAATAATTTTTACAGTGCTTGTATAAATGCATGGGTGAATTATTTCTTGCATGTAATAAAACTGTAAAAATGATCGCTATTCCCCGATATCGTCAACATAGCCATTACCATATTCTGAAATATTCTTTCGATTTATATGTATTGTAATTGAATTTGTTAATGTACAGTTGCTTGATGTTATTCCTATGTACAGTTATAAATGTACAAAGTAATTGTTATCATGCAGTGTAGTGTACAGTATCAGAATTTATACAATGTAAATCCCGCGTTTCATACTTGTGAATCTTATTTGTATGATAGAGATATATATGTAATTAAAATGTCAGGTACTCGTAAATTTCATGGTCATGCAAGGGGTCCCAAATAAGTACAGAAGTATAATCGGCTCAAGATCCTAGCAAAGGTAAGTTTAAAATAAACGAAACCAACCACCAATTCCTACTCTATGTCTCTCAATTTCATCCTCTCTAAGCCAGTTTAAGCGCCACGTCCCTCTTTATAAAATTTTTAAGATGTTTCGTAGCTGTATTTGCTTCGTTGTGTCAGATACTCATAGTTTAGTCATATCCATGACTTACTCAGCCGCTACTTCCCTTTTCCGTTTTAATTTCTGGCAAATCTAAGTTTCACCCCCCCACCCTCTTAATTGGTACTTTCCATTTTCTTTGTGTCCATAATTTCTCTCGATAATTTCCATGTTATTTACTTATCCATTCTTTTGAAAATTCCGCCTAAAATATAATATTAATTTCTTTCACCTATTAATAGGATTTCTGTTTTGTTTATCACTGACCCCCAGTCTGTATACTTTGTCCCCTCTCTGTCATGTAACAGTAATAATTGATTAATCGAACATGTAATACATGTATATCTTTGTTTAAACTTTACAATAAACTATTTTTGTGATTGGGCTCGATAGACTAATAGCAGTTCCATGATGTCCGGGTGTCAGCAGCAATATTTTTTTTTCGACTGAAGCATAGTTGGACAACCAAACTAAAACCATGTGCAACTAGGTACATGGTTGAGGATGTAATCGACAGTTTTCTTGATCAATATCCATGGTGATAGGTATTTTTTAGAGATTTCCCTCCGCAGTCAAAGTTCTTAGCATATTTTTTTAAAATTCTGCTTCAGTTTGGATCTTATTTTGAAGTAGAATAAGTTTTCTTCCACCGTTGTATCATTTGCTCTTGTACTGCAGTACAAGGCTTTCCATAACGCTCGTCAACTACTGTCCTTTGCGTAAAGCTTTCTTTCTTCGTTCTTCTATGGTCTTTCTTCACCTTATCCTACCACCTTTTCCTGAAGTGTCCCACTTTTTTCCTCCCTTTTCTATTGTTCTCATTCTTAACTAATGTTTGTTCTTTTCTTAACTGTTCTAGCGTTTTTCT
The DNA here is from genome assembly GCA_006491805.2 of Dysdera silvatica. Classification (NCBI taxonomy): domain Eukaryota; kingdom Metazoa; phylum Arthropoda; class Arachnida; order Araneae; family Dysderidae; genus Dysdera; species Dysdera silvatica. Next base: position 77,719,282 of record QLNU02014802.1, on the reverse strand, counting down.
TTCTTCCTGTATTTCCCCCCCGCCATCTACGTCTTTTACCAACTTTCTCAGCATTAGGATAAAATCGATCTATCATCTTATATGTAATGTCCAGCAAAAGAAACTCAGAATCGATCCAAAATGTCTTCATGTGAAGTGTCTGAGTTTGCATTATTAAGGCAGACATGAAGCCATGGGGGGGTGAAGGGGCATGAGCCCCCCGAGGTCTGCTGAAGCATACTTTTTACGGCCTGGTTTGGCTTCCAGACAACAACCCCCCACAGTAGAAAATAATAGCTTCACCTCACAAATTAGGATCATATACAAAGATCACAGGGGAGGTCTTTTTTTATGAAAAAGCAGGATATTTGATAGAAATTGGTTTTCGTATAGAATTCTATTTTATAGCTAATAATTTTGCTTAAATGGGCAGGGAATTAATCCCCCAAACCCCTCCTTGTAGTGTGGTCTTACTTCCTGTATATTTTATCATTGCAGTTTATTCCATTGTTGATTTACCGGTTCCTTAATTCTTCCATTTGGGCTCCTAACCAGGGGTATAGTCGAGGCACTACGGCGTTACGGCACTACTTTTGGAAGCCTAGCGGCGTTACGGCACTTCTTTTGGAGGCCCAGCACCACTAAGGCAAAGTTTTAGGAAATCATACATTTTACAAACAAAATTCTGTTCAAATTATAAATAAAAATATGTGATGCAAGATATTATTACCCTTCACAGGGATAACACAATTGCCAAATAATGGTCAACACAGAAAAGCCTCTGGGGTGAGATTTTTGTGAGTTTTCGTGGGGGAATTTATTATACAATAATTTTTGCCACCCACGTTTTAATTACAGCTCAAACTAGAGCTTATGTAATTTTGGAGAAAAAGAGACGCTTTCCCCATCCTGGATTCGAACCAGGGTCAACGCATTGAGCCCGCGGTGTCTTGACCTACTAGACGAACGAGGACAAGAACAAACGCATTTTTCTCCGTATATGAGGATGTAAGATATTATTACCCTTCACAGGGATAACACAATTGCCAAATATGGTCAACACAGAAAAGCCTCCGGGGCGAGATTTTTGTGAGTTTTCGTGGGGGAATTTATTATACAATAATTTTTGCCACCCACGTATTAATTAGCTCAAACTAGAGCTTTTTTGTTTTTGGAGAAAAAGAGGCGACATCATCCTGGATTCGAACCAGGGTCCTCACGTTGAGCCCGCGGTGTCTTGACCTACTAGAGGACCGAGGACAGGAACAAATGCTCTTTTTCTCCGTATATTAGGATATAAGATATTATTTATTGAGCTACATATATGTGGGTGACAAAAAAAAAATATTGTATAAAAATATGTGAATTATTCAAAGAAACGACCCTAAATTTTTGAATAAATCAACTAAGAATTGTGGGAATTTAAACGAAATTACAGCTTGGAACACGTGTCATAAACTGTGTTCTGAAAACAGAAAAAACCCACAATGCATTATGTGACACAACGAAGATGAAAAGACAGACTTTTGGCTATCTTGTTCAATTTTTTTCTTTATTTTATTAGCTCACTTCAGAGGTCATTCCTGGTTTAGTTCTGCTGGGCACATGGGTCTGTATCACATTATTATTATTTTACGTTTATATGCCCCGAAGCTATATGCTATAGGCAGTGTCGGATCCAGAGTGGCATTTAGGAGGGGGGTGGGCTGGTCTTGCAATGCCAGCTCAACAACCCATACATGATGATAGTTTCTGTCCCTATCAGATTAATGGACTATGACTTGTTAGGAGGTTCCCTGATTCCACCCCTGATTTAGCAGAGTGCTAGGCTACTTTTTTTTAGGACCATACCACTGCCTCTAACATTCATTTTGCCCAGCAAAGCCTCCCCTAAATAGCTTCACTGCCCTCTTGGGGAGTAGGAGGTTATATCACCCACTTCGAGAGCCTCTAGTTTATATATGGAACAAAGGCTGTTGAGGCCATTCATGCCAATCAAGAAAAAAAAATGTTGTACTTTACCCAACATTGAATGATCTTCAAATTGATTTCAGAATTGATTGCTGTGGCTACACCCACACACTCAAAGTATTTTTTAGTTTCGAATGCATCTTATTAGCACCCCCTCCCCCAGTTACACTGACATTATGGACTTAAGAAAACAATGTTTCTATTGTTAAATTTGTAATGAAATAAAAGTAATTAAGTGTTTTGCTTAATTATGTCTTGACTTGTTGTTGGGTATCGTTTTTACTGTTGTGAAGTTACATGTAACATGCGCCATTAGTGGTGACTCTAGGAAAAAAGGGCCACTGGGTGGAAGAATTGATGAAAAAGGCACCTAGTGTTCTAAAGAGGCATCTATCTAGTTCATGAAATAGGCACTTTACATCAGTAAAGTAGTCAGGATTTAATTTTGGGAAGTGTTTGGATGGGGTTGAACCATTCTAAGATATGCCTATGTTTGTTTTATACTTAGCCCTTTATAAGGCAGTGGCAAACAGCTCAATAACATTTTTAGAGCAGTAGCTATTTTTCTGATGCATTAAATATATATATAAAGGGAAGAAATTTAAAATTATGGACAATTTAATTAGGTCTGCATTTTTTACAAAAAAGTAATAATACCAATGCATACAGAGACAAACACAAAAGAAGACATTAAAAATCCTATCAGACGTGTCTTTTGTTGATCATTTTACCATTTTAAAACCATGCACAGGCCGTGATGTAAATCTATAGATTTCTTTTAACATGATCACGCAAGCATGACCTGAAGAAAAAATACACCCAAGATTTGAAAATACAGCAAAATTTAATGAGGCAATACTAGAGATGATCTTCTCTCTTAACACTTTCCTGACACTGTTTTATAACAAGAAATTCTTCTTTTTTTCTTTTCAAGAAATTTTTTGACTGCACTTTCAATTTTCAAGATTAAAAATTCCCACGCTACACTCAGTATTTCTCCAAAGTTGCAATTTCAAAATTCAATTTTCCCCAGAATTTACTATCTTCTCAAAGTCCATATTTCAATGAACAAGTCTTATAGGAATAGAACCACAGGCATGCGATTTTTCCGTGAAATAACGGAATATCTGCGAATTTCATATTATCGATAGAATTTCTGTAGATTTTATGGTACTTTTCCATTAGCATGATGCCACTTACAATTTTTTTTTTTTTTCATGGTTTCATTTTTACAATAATTTTGCCAGTGATTAAGTCATTAGTTCATGTTAGAGAGTGATATTTCTTGGATTACCTGCCGTTAGAAAAAAAATTTTATAATATGTTTTAGAATTTTTTTTTTTATTATATAATTTCAAAAATTGGTTATGGCAGCACCATAACAGCCTCAGAAGCCGAAAAACAATTTCATTTGGTGGTTATATGAACAAAGACTCTCGGGATGGAGAATTCCTTTTTCCTGTAAAAACAAAATCGCTGATTACTCATCACTTGGAAATTGCTGAATAATATAATCAGTCTGGAAATATCCAAAACAAATGCCAACAAACAACATGGTAGATGTTACGAAGTTTCTCGCAAGTAAGCAAGGATCATAAACTTGTGATTTTTTCACTGGCCAGCTATGAAATTGTGACTAGGAAGAAAATCGTAAGTGGTGCCTTGTTTTCTCAAAGAACTATTTCCTACAATTAAATAATAAAATGAGAGGATTTAAGAAATAATCAATCAGCACATACACAAATCGGTGGAAGGATTAGTGGGAAGAGACGACCCCCCCACACACACATACATCCACCCTTTCAGTGCTTCGTGCTTCATGTCCGTTTGGAGAGTCTGCAGTTCATGCCTGAATTAATTAATGGAAGGGTTGAATCAATGGTTGCTTGATAACCCTTTAAGCAGGGATTGAAAACTTGGGGTTTTTTTTCTCCTTGTGCCATATTTAGACAATGAAGCTTTGAATTTTTTTTTTTTTTTCCAACACTACTTTTTTCTTACGATAAGTATCAAAACATTCCGTTTCTACCGTTCACACGGTTGTTGGAATAGAGCGTGACGTGAAAGGAGGGTTGCGAACTAAAACAAAAAAAAATATTGTAAAGGGACTTTTAAGTAGTATGAATGGGAAATGCACTAGTTCAGTGAAATTATGGACAATGGTTTTATTTCTATTTCTCCAGAACACACATGCAAGATCTGAAAGACGTCACCAATTGTGTTCATTATGAGAACTTTAGGTGTCGGCGATTGGCTGGCGTTGGCGCTGATGGAAAACCTTCCCGAGGATCAAATAAGTAAGTTACTACTGTATTTATTTCAGAAGTTTATGTATTATTATTTTTTTTTTTTTAAATATGAAATGATTTGTGACTTTTAGCATATTATCATCACCAAGTTGGTATTTTCCCATCTCACTTTTATAAAATAGATTTCCTTGTGTGGGATATAAGTTATGCTTTTTTTATTACTAATTTGTCTTGCCCTGTTCTACTTCCTCCTCAGAAACCTTTTAGACCAAATGGAAGAAGAGAAAAAAGACCACGAAACGAAGATGAGGCGAATGGAACAAGAAATGGAACAAGTGTTTGAGATGAAAGTCAGGGAGAAAATGCAAAAATTAAAGGACTCTGAAATTGACGTGAGTAGTGTTATTTTCTGATCGCATGGTTTATTCAAAATATTCTTTTAAAAAAATGACAAATGATAGAATTTTTTTAAGACAATATGCTACAGCTTACTAATAATCATAACTTCTGTGTAAACTGGGCCAGATTTTATTCTCAAGAAGTTTGGTTATGTGGCTCAGATCTAGATCACCTGTCGAGTACTTGTTTTTCGGACCAAAGAATACTAACACGTAAACAAAATATTTGTTTTTGTAGTTTTTCAAAATGTTTGGTTAAAGTACAATCAGATTGTGTTACAATAAACTTTTACTTAGTAATTTTGATACCCATGCTTTATTTAGCTCAGACTAGAGCTTTTTTTTTAGGTATAGGGGAGAAAAAGAGACATCGTCCCTAACCTAGATTCGAATTAGGGTTTCTCTGTTGAGCCTGGAGTCCTTTAACGGCTAGGCCATCGAGGATAGGAACGAAGCTACTTTTCTCCAAATATGAGATTGTAAGATATTAGAAGGAGCTTCATTCCTGTCCTCGGTGGCCTAGCAGTTAAAGCACTCCAGGCTCAAGAAAGAGAGAGTGAGAGACCTTATTTTGATTCTTGGTCAAGGACAATGTCTCTTTTTCTCCTATACCTAAAAAAAGAGCTCTGGTCTGAGATAAAGCGTGGGTGTCAAAATTATTAAATATAACAAGTTCCCCATGAAAAATCACAAAACACTCACCCTGTTAGCTTTTTGTGATGACCAATGTTTGGCAGTTGTGTTAGTTCTGCGAAGGGATAATAATATCTTACAATAAACTTATCTCTATATTGTGTTTAAAAAGTTAATGTTGGTGAATTTTGAAGGCATTATTTATATTGTGTCATTGGATTGTTTGGCCTGACATCTATTCTTTCTGGTTCAGTTACAGAAAAGGCACGAGCAAATGAAAAAGAATGTTGAAATGCAGAGGCTCGAATTAGAGGAAAAACGAAGACAGTTCGAGAAAGAAAAAAATACTTTTGATACTGTAAACAAGGATGTTGAAGATGCTTTCAGACGAATGACCGTAGAAAACAATTCTAAAGAGTGAGTGGAATATAATAATATATATATATATATTCAAAATATAATCAAAATAAAGGATCGAGCACCATTTGGGGATGTAATGGTAACCCATTCATCTAGCATGTCATTTACCCAAGTTCAAATCCCAATGGTGAAAAAAAAAACAAAAAACCTACCTGCTCACTATTGTCCGGTGGGGTGATTGAAGGAGTTTAAGTGGTTTGGATTCTTGGAGGAAAATGTAATTCCACTGCCCTGTGGTGGCACAGGGATAAGACGTTCGTTTTTTATGCCATTGTCTTGGATTTGAATCCTATGTAGGAAATTGTATTTTTTACTCCTATGTAAGGTGGAACTGTTTTTTGAGTTATAGATTAAGTCTAAGTGAACGTGAAAATGAATATGACCCTGCAGAAAGTGACTCACACAAGGAATACATTTAAGCTCTCTCTCTCTCTTATCCCGATTCATGAAGTATGTTACTCATTGAGTGCATTATACTGTGTCATTAAATTTGTATTTTTTCCCTTGATAAATTTACCCTAGACCGAAATACCATCTTAATTACATTAGGCGAGTTTACATGCTCCTTACTGGCTTGTAAATCTGTCAGCATGTGAGCGAATTGCAACTCGCTTGGTGAGTCGTGATTACACACAGTTTGTAAAACTCACTCAGTAAAAATGTGCAGCAAAGGTGCTCAGTAGACTACTAATAGCATTTTTTCTAAACTGGCTTTCAACTCTGTCTACCATTTTCAAGAGTTTATTTTAGCCAATCTCCCGAAGTCGAGAAAACCCGGGCGAGTAGCATGTAAAGTAGCCCACTCCTCAACTTCACTAACTGAGCGAGCTAACTATACAACTGTATTACACTGAGCGAATTTAGCAGCACCGAGTAAATTTGCCAGTGAGGGGCATGTAAATTCACCCAATGTAATTGAGATTTAAGATATTCTGATTCTTCAGAAAACTGTAGGTCCCTGTGTATCATATCCTTGCGCATAAAACTTGCGGACTCAACTTCAGTGGTACTAAGGAATGTACTGATGTTCTTTCACCCACCATAGTCAGAATTTACATCCTTGGGAAACAGAGGTTTGAATTCCTGGGTGCAGCATAACCATAACTGCCCTAAAAGGCAAAGAAACCAAGGATTGTTGGTTCGAGTTCAGCGTGAGTATGTGGCATTTTTTCCCCTTCAGCTATCATCAGCTAAAAAAAAAAGTTTCAGTATTAACTTTAAAATATGAAGTATCAGACTTAACTGTACATTCTTCTGTATTTCTTCGCTAGCATCTTTAATTTATTCTTCTATAGTAACACATTCAGTATCAGCCTTAAGCCGATATAACTGAATCGGGAAACCTGCATCTAAAGGTAATCGTATGCTTTATGGAAGGTAATTTTTTTTATACATACAGGGCTCATACATTGAGGACACCAGCCGGAGCTGGTCCTGGTCACTTACTCACTTACCCAACCATTAATCCTAGGTTGACTCATAATGGTGAGGGGGTATTGTTGAATAATTTTCTTGCTTTAGTTTAGGAGTTGGTTCCTTAGGATTCGGATTCAACGAAGAAATGCATTACTATTGCCCTGTAGTGGTATTGCGATACATTTGTTTATTGTATCATTATCCTGGATTCAACTTCCAGTAGTATTATAGAGCATGCCGTTTTTCTGCCCAAGTTAGTCCAAAGTTCGGTTCTCATGGCAGGAAAAGTTTGAATTCCACAAACAGCTATAGGCCGACAAATCCAAGGCGCCTGAAAATTTTTACTTGGCGCCTGACTACACCACTCTCTATATATACATTGAATGCTGTTGGCTCCTGAATTTATTTGAGTTTTGTCTACCACTGGCCATGGCATAAAATGACCTTTGCTGTCCTTGCTCAAGTAAAAACACAAACCTTAATTATTTGAGACGGAAGCTTTTAATGGTGAAGGTGTTGCTCCTGATTAATATATTATCATTTCAATATTATTAAATGTTGTGAAATCAATTTATTTATTTTTTCAGCCATCTGGATGGAAAAGAAAAGAAGAAGGAAAAGAAGAAAGGCCTTTTTTAAAGAGTGACATCCGTGCAATGAATCTTGTAGTTCTTATCTTTCTCGATGAACAGTTCATTTCGATAACGTTTAAATAGCTTTAGATAACCCATCATTTAGATAACTTGTTTCCGTGAAGAGTTCTGTCACTGTTCCTTCAATAAAGTCACAGAATTTTAACTTTCTTTGTGATATTTATTGAAAAGGTACGAAAGCTTTAACCAAGGACTTCAAATGCCTCGTTTGTTTGCCTTATCAAGCAAGACATTCTATTTGGCAAGACTACTTGCCAATGCCTGCTTCTTGTTGTCAATATCCATTTTGTTAGAGTGTAACTGTTTCAAGTGTTCCGAAATTGTAGATTACATGTACTGGAATGGTCTTTAATATACTTAGTCATGATATTGCGATAGTATCTTGTAGAGTTACATTTTATACCATTATAATTGTGCAACATTTTCTAAAGCTGGTACTCTAACCACATTTCCTCTTAACCTTTTAACCCAAAAATACTTAACATCAGTAAAAATCGATGAAGCTGTGATTTTTACAATTTTTATAAATTGCAGTATTTATTATTATAGTTATCTCCATTTTGACTAAATCGAGGTTCTTTGGGTGAATGTTTTGAGATTGGAAAAATCAATTTATATACAAGAGATCCACCATTGAATGTAACCTATTCAAGGCCTTGTAATAAAAACGATATTGAGCAGAACTGTGCCACATTTGTTATACATGGAAAACAATCGGAGTGGGGTGGGATTGGAGATTCGTTAAGGAGAAAAAATTTAAGCAGAAAAGGTAAAATTTAAAAAAAAAATGAAGGTGTAAATGCATTGTGGTCAGACTGACAGAATAATTTAAACAAGTACTGAAATACGTAAACTGAGTGCAAGCTTTCAAACCCAGAGTCACCTTTTCTTTCATATTACCACATTATATAATAATAAAAAGGCATATTATGCATAAAAACTATTTTGCATACGCTTTCAAATGTGAACATAGCACCCTTTTTTTTTTGTAACTGAAGGCAAATCTTGTAACTAATTTTTCAATAACTCTTGCCTCCCCACCCCCGGTGTTTGGCACAGGATCTGGCCAATATTTTTTTTTATCTTTTATTATTACAATTATTTTAAATATAAAGTTACTGAATAGGCTAAGTTTAATTATGTTGTCTGGCTGTATATACTTCTTTAATTAAGAGAAAGAAATTTGTTGAAAAATGTTTATTATTTATTCAACAATTTCTATCAAAAATTATATAAAATTAATTCACATAGGGTATCTTTCTAAGTTGGCAGATATATTCTTCATATGGTCTTGGGTCTTTCAATGTTTAGGGATACATGCAGAAACTCACAATATTTTAAATGTTTTGCAACAATTCATACAAACTATTAACAATATTGAGAATAATATACAATAATTATTTTTTCACCAACATTATTGGCAACAAATGGTGTTCAAATAAAGGAGAGTGGGAGGGAGGGGAAGAGAAAGAAAAAACAATAGGATATATCCTAAAATACTTCGTTGCATAACTTACTATGCTGTACAACAAGCCCAAGTGACAAGTACTTTGAGTCGACGGTTGTACTCTGCAATTTTTAAAAATTGAGCTTTTGACTACAAAAATTAAAAATTATATTTTCGCAAGCAGAGTTTAATTGCAAATACTGCTATTTGTGTGGAATAGCTTTTGCAAACGTTACAATAAAGGAATTCTAAAATGATACTTAGGTCTTGAAGAAACTACCGTATATAATGATCTTTCCCAACCTTGTTGCAATGAAGAAACCTTAAAATGATTTTCAAGTATCAGAAAAAACCTTTATTGAACCATATGATTGTGTAGGAACCCTTGAAATTATTTTCTGGTCTCAGAGCCCCTGAATGAAATAACCTTTATAAACTGTTACTATGGAAGAATCGTTAAAATGATCATCAGGTCTTTTCGTAGAACTCCTTCATTTAACAGCTCTTCCAAACTTCGTTACACTAGAGAAATCTTAAAATGAGTTTTAGATCATTGGAAAGCCCCTACATAAAGTAACCTTTCTGCACCTCTTTATTATGAAAAAATTTAAATGAGATTTCAAAATCTCAGAAAAACCGCAGCACGGAACAGTCTTTCCAGACATTATTACAATGAAGAAGCCCTCGAAATGATTTTCAAGTCTTGAAGAACCCCTTTTATAAAAGTTTGTATACCTACAGCTTTCATTTTGTACTTCAATGTGGTTAGTAAATTTGTTATTTTTTCAACCAAGATCTTTCACGAAACCCCAGTTGTGAAACTCATATAAGGTTAATTTTGAAGTGAATTTACATATCACTGTGAATGTTACATTCACCTCTATTGCGAGTTCGATTCCAGGAAGATGCTTTTGGCGCAACCTGGTGACTTAAACAAATCTTCTGTATAATGCATGAATATGAATCGGAGATCACTGTGCTGTTAATACCATCGCAAATGACATGTAAACAGACTTTGATTGTTATGGTTACAGTTGACCCTTACCTCATGAACAAGTTTGATTCCGAGAGAGAGAGAGAACTCGGTGGTTGGTCCCACTAAACTGTAGATCTTATCCCTGATCACAGCTTAGGACAGTTCTGAGGACAGGAGGAGGAGGGGAGAATTCTCAGGATTTCAGATTCCAAAATAATCAAGTTGTTCAGTATGGCTACTCTTCTAAAGAGTGTTTTGTGTGTGTAATTGATACATGCAGGACATCCTATACAGGCTTGTAAAATTCTTAAAAACGCCAAGAAAAATTACATTGAAAGTGAAATGCCATAGTTAATAAAAGCCTTCTAGTGGCGTAGTGTATTTGTTTACCATATAGAAAATTCTGGTTTGAATTCAAGTGGCAGCCAACACCTGCCAATTTTCTACTGATGTGTAGTTTGAGGTTTGATTTTCTCTTATCGACAGCTTTGAATTCCTGGAGAAAACTGTAGGTTTTGGCATAACCATTCGTTCGCCAGAAATCAAATTGATGATCTTGATATATGGTTGGTCGGGAATTCACACAGTATCGTATATTCGGTTTGCGGCCTCGGTAAAAATGTTTGGTCAAACTCACCAAATATAAGATAGGTAATGTATGTGAACTCGTTAAACATGAAAAAATGTAATTGCCAAAACTTTTGCAAAGTGTGAGATAAATAAAGTATGTGAGTATATTAAGTATCATTTGTTTGTTTGGATTTTTTATGGCGCAAGAGCATCTGGGCTATACTGCGCCAAAAATCTAGGTATCAACAAAGGTGGATGGATTTACTGAGTATCGGAGAAAATATGAAGTATTGGGAAGGCCTGAGAAGGAGTGCAAACTCCCAAAATATTAGAAAGCTAAAATGGGCTCACTATAAATATTAGAAAACTAGAGCAATTAAACTCGTTAAATATTGAAAAGCTGAAATGTATGTGAAATCGCTTGTTTGTCAGTATATTGGTAAACGCATATTGTTCTAAACTAAATCTTACGTGTAAAAAAAAAATATATATAATGTAAATTAAATGTTGGATGAAAAGCATTAGTTTAATATTATAGCGAAACCTTAATTTGTCGTTTTCCCATGTTCATTATTTAATTCCCATAGTTCTATCAAAAACCTTATTTACACAATATAAAGAAAAAAAAAAAAAGCAATGTCTATGTAATTTTTTAATTTTCGGTATTACTATATTCACTGTTCAAAAAATTGTGTCTTTAATATAGGTTTTAAAAAAGGATAAAATTGCTGTTTTTATAGACATGAGCAGGGGGACTTGTCCCCTAACCATTGTTTAAAAAATTAATTTGTTTGATTCTACTATTCATTTGCTTTCAAAGGTTCATTACATTTTAAAATAAGGTACTTTTTAGCTCATTACTAATTGTCAAGCAGTATCAATTATTTTTGTAGCATTTTAGTATCTTGTACTTTGTTAAAATGTTAGACAACCTTGAAGGAGCTAATGACTTTTTTCCCCCCCTAAAAAGTACTGATATAGATGTCATTGGACTGGAAGATAACAACATGCATCACATGTACTTTTACAGGGGCATGAATTTAATATTTGTGGGATGTATTCTTGTAGGATTGCTTTTCTCAAATGCGGTTTTTTTCTTGTTTGTTTGGATTTTTATGGCGCAAGAGCATCTGGGCTATACTGCTTTTTTTTCTACCCCTACGTAAATTTAATATGCACTTATTTGGCAACACTTAATTACTGCTCTGGTGGGGGGGGGGGTCTAACTTTAAACGATTGTAAACGACATGCAGCTCATATAACTGCACTCGTGTTAATTTCAATTTAAATATATCGTTGCACAGTACATTGAACATTCATTTATTTGCAAGAAAATTGCTGATTTCTTTGAATGACTAAATGTGCTTCCTTTATATAAAACAAAAGTACATATGCTATTTGCTTTATGTATGAACATTTCTTTATTAGTTTGGTAAGTACATAGTGTACGTATAAGCCATTAATTTCTTATCTGCGTATATGTTTCTTTACATTAACTCTTTTGCTACCCCTATTACCCTTATTTTATAATAGCCCGCTTTCATCGTTTTCCTGCATTTATCGTGTATTTTTCGGACCCGCATTTGGTGCATCATGACCTACATTGTCCTTACGTCATAAAAATTTAACCAATCAACCATTTTGCAGACCCATAAGAGAAACGATAAATCAAGGTTTCAATGCATTAATGTTTTTATTATGAGGGGTATTTTTAAGCACCTTGTACATATAGATTGTTCTAGAAAATATTACAAACTGGTGGATATTCTCGATTTGAATTTTAGATTGGTCAGTTTTTCTTGTCGCAGTTATTTCCAACTTTTTCTTAAGTTTTTGTCTGTTTGAATACAATTTTTAACTATGTTTCGCGCTGATTTAATGAAAGGATTGTGAAGTTTGTTCTAAGTTTTTGAAAAAGTTTGAACTTTATTTCTAATTACAGTTAATAGTTTGTTACATACTGTTTAATAATAGTTTATGACTGAGGCTCAACAAATACGGTTGTCTAGTGATCATTGACATCCGTGCTTTTGCAATTGTCAATTGGGAAATCTTTTTTCTCACTAGGTTTTCTTTTTGAGGTGGGCGAGTACAGTTTGCTGTGATATACCGAGCCCCAATTATGACCGAAAATTGACATTTTGCATATCTTACGATGTTCTCTTGTCTGTGAGATTTTGTCTCTAAAGGTATATGTACTCTTAGACCCTACATAGTACTGATTTATTACATTTCGAATTTTAAATAGTAATCACAATTTATTCAACTCAATATATATCTTGGATTGTTCATATAGTGAGAAACATTATATGTAGGGATGGTTATGTGGAGAGAATTTGTTTCGATATTCGGGGTACAAATGGAGAAGGATATAAAGCTGTTGCTAATTAAAAGGTGGCTTATGCAATTTATAATTTAAAGAAAAATTAATAATGATTTAAAATAACACAACTTCTGACTTAGAATAGGAGTTGTCCTAATTGCTCACAGTGTCTGGGGACCCACAGTCCTTAAAAACCTTTAAGAACTGCTTATTTTTGGTTGTCATTTTAAGGGTCCTTACAAATACTTTGCTTGCTTGAACAGTGCTTAAAAAAAAACCCATCTCCCCGAAATTGGAATACAATTGATGCGATGATTTTCAAACACGTTCTATTTTCGAACAGGGTTCCTTTCACACTTGGAGAACCTGTCAGGGAATTAGAAATTGTCCCTAGAGATCAGCGTAAACTTGGGGGGGGCGGTGTCAAACCTCAAAGAGGTGGCGAAACCCTTCTTCACTTCTATTTTGAATAAAATAACTTAATCTCTCATGAATGTGAAGCCACCGTCCCTGTAACCAAAGTTTGGTTGAAACTTTTGTTTGTGATTCTTCAGGAAGTTCTTTTCTCTAGTGTAAGTGGTAGAAACGCTGTTCAAACTTCACTTCCCAATCACCAAATCATCATCAACAACATAGTAAAATAGTAAAGATATTTATTTGAAATAATTTGATGACACTGCATACTATTAAAATAATTCAGAAGGAAACAAATCAATACAGTTTAATAATAATTTATATCATTTACAGCTGTTTCAATAGCCCAAGGATGAATCCCCCACCCCTCACCCTCATTTTTCTACCATCTTTACGTCTTTTACATTGATTTTCCATGAAAAAATGAAATGTGTGTTTTAGAAGCAATCGGCACTTCTTTGGAAAACCCTTATGGGGTACCTATGCGTTAGACCCATCATTAGTAAATCACCCGTTTTCAAGATTTGTCATAAATTCATCACATAAAACATAAAAAAACACAATCACATAAAACATTAAAAATCATAAAAACATCAAAAATGATGCACATTTTATTGATGTAGTTAATTTATAAAAACATTGCTAATAGCTATCTCGATATCCATGTCCGTGCTGTCGAAATAACCATTAGCAACGTTTTTATGGATTACCTGCAATAATACAGTTTGTTTAATTTTGGCTTCTATTTAATTAGTGCAGTGTGATGTCATTATCTCAGATACCCCTGATGTCCTTCCTGAAGGACATAGAACACTTTTTGGAAAGAAATAAACTACTTAAGTTACAGCAAAAGTATGATGTTGCTACTTGATTTCTGGGACCTCTATAAACTGCATGAAATTAAAAGTTGAACTTTTGTGGTCTAAGGGCCTTCTAGCAACATTTTATTCAGAAATTATAAACAAAAAAAAAAAGACTAAAAAAATTCAGGATTGTCTGGGTTACGCCAATAATTCATACAGTCAAGTGTTCTTCATGCCACGTTAAAAATTAGCAATTAATGCACCTGTGCCGATATGGCACCTTGGTTTGGTTCGGGGCACTTTGGTTGGCCCACCTGTTAAGACAGCACTGAGTAGATGTAACAGTAGTTTTCTGATTAATAATGTTATAGTACCTGGAAGGAATAAATACCTCTACTGATAATTCTTAGATTACTTTCACTATAGTGAAGAACTTATCAATTAGACATTTGATACCAATAATCTTTTTATCCATCATCACTTTTTAAGGTATCCTGTTAGTCCTAACTAAATGTCTGTAAAAAAAAGTGTGAAAATCTTGCCTACATTTTTTAATTGAATTTTACTGTGACTTCATGTTTGTAATCAAGCACGTTTATATGAAATGACTAACTTGTGACAGTTTTTCATCTAAAAACTTCTTTACGAAATGTTTTGTAAAGCAAAACCAAGTGTAAATATTTACAAAATGCGAGATTGGATATCTATATCTAGTGAGCAATTTTATATAACTTACAAATTCGAATTTTTATGCAATTTTTTTAATTATCACAATAACAGCGATTGAGCTTGTATTTCAGAGCAGACTTCAGAGATTATAAAAAATTCCATGGCTATAGCAAAAACAAGAAATTAAGTTTTTTTTTAACTTGAATTTGATTGTCACTGATTATTATGGTATATATCTATATCTAGTTTTAGTAAACATTTCCACATGCAATGTTTTTTTAGCACATAAATTGCTAAAGTGGCACTGGATACTTGCCTTTCTTCAACTCATCCATGGTTCAGGGTGTGATTCCATAGGTATAAAGTTCAAATTCCTTGCACGATTTCCTAGAATAGCAGCTTAGCTATTCTAGGATTATATTCTGCTATACTAGAATTTTCATAACCTTAGCAATCCTTGTGCCATAAAAAGTAGCAAAACATGCTCCGTTTTTAGTCATTTATAAAATAAATGGGCTATTTTATTGTGCTTTTGGCCATTTGGGAAACACTTTATAAATAGACCTACTAAACTCCTTTTCTTTTTTTTTAAATGCATATTTTATGTTTCGTTTTCATGAGTGTGTTTTAAATTAAATATTTCATAAATCGGATGTTTTTCCTTGAATCATATATAAAAATTTATTAGCTTTAAATTTACTTGCACATATTTAATGATGAATGACGGTTATGTTTAAACTATTTACATAATGATAAAAATAGTTCCAGAAGAAAAAACAGTGTTACGAAGTTCTTGTGTTTTAAGCCAATTTATTACTTCCATGACTTTATGGCATATAGCGATGCACTTGCTCAAATTAGATCGCCAAGAAAAAAAAATGGTTAAAATAGATGGATAAAAATGTGATCGAAACGAACTTGACAAAGCATAAATTCTTCGTGAGGCATTGGTATGAGGAAAAGTGAATTGCATTGTATATTAACATTTCCCCTCCCAAATTGCTAACTCAATGACGGGGTATCAAATGTCAGTACGTTCAATTTTGAAAGTATCAAATGTTGAAACCCTTTCATGGAATTCATTCAAGTATATATATCCTTAAAATAAATTTTTATGTAACTTTTAATTCTTAAAATTATGGCATGGAAAAAATACCAGGTCATTGTGTTCTTAAAGAGAGCATGGTGATGTTGAATTCCTGAAAATTTATTGCTAGTCACAGATAGTTGCATTTAGTACTAACTAGCTTATTTTGGTGCACTAGATGTGTTCATATTTCTGCATCTTTGCATGTCTTAAGACACTCTAAACATATGGTGTGGTTAGCCAACCTACTGTTTTTCCATTTCTGGTTAAAGCTTTCGATGATATCTGGTACTCATGAGAATCTATGATGTCTGGTAATCATAAGAATTTATATATCTAGTGGTCATAAATCTGATACCTGGTAATCATAAATATGTATCTAGTAATTATGTGAACTTGATGTCTGATGATCACGTGAATCTATGATATCTGGAAGCAATGAAATTGTTATTTGGTAATCGTGAATTTATTATATATGGTAGCAATGAAATTGTTATTTGGTAATCATCAATTTATGGTATGTGGCAGTAATGAAATTGTTATTTGGTAATCATAAATTTATGTTATCTGGAGGTAATGAAATTATTTGGTAATCATGAATCTACGGTATCTCTATTAATCATATATAACACCTAGATATTCGGTATGGTAAATAACCATATATGAGTTAGGCCATGCCTAATCTGAAAAGCTTAGGCTAGATAATATTTCGGGTTTCAGAATGCATGATCTGATGAAAATAACCACATAATCGTGTCTATATTCGTGTCTAAACTCCCATTTACTTTTTTTCTACCAAAAATGTCTCTATGCAATAATATTACATGGCTTTCCTTTATTTTTTAAGGTATTCCCTGTAAATATTTCACAAGAAAACTGTCCACTGGGACAAATCATTGTTCATCAGTTTGCTGTAACTTTATCATAAAATTCAGAAGTATAGGACAGTCACCTTAGAAACCATAAAGTTAGGGGTGGTCAAAAATGGTTTATGGGTGTCCCCAAACAGAAAGTGGTAGTCTTATCTCAAAAGACTATGCTGCGAGAGCGAAGTTAGGGATTTTGGATTAGAATTACTCAACTTGTACGAGGGCGAATCAGAAAGTCTTTGCCCCTATTTTTTATTAGCCAAAATAAGGTACATACAGGTAATTACAAATATACGTACTATTCTACGTACCTTACACTATTTTTCCACATAGTCCCCACACCGGTTCAGACATTTGTCCCATCGCAGCACTAAATTTGAGATGCCCCTGTGGTAGAATTCGTCCGGCTGACTGTGGAACCACCGTCGGACTGCTGTCTTGGCTTCATCGTTGCACGTGAATCGCTGTCCTGCCAGGAACTTCTTCAGCGGACCGAAAACGTGGAAATCACTAGGGGCGAGGTCCGGACTGTATGGTGGGTGGTCCAGACTCTCCCAGTGAAATGACCGGAGCTTGTCGGCGGTTCTGATTGTCACATGTGGCCTCGCATTGTTGTGGAGGATAACCATGTTGTCCACATTGAGGATCCCTCAGCGCTTTCGCATGATGTCAGACGTGACAGTGTGGAACAATAACTGTCGGCATTGATGGTTGCACCTTGTGGCATGAAATCCAGCAGGATCGGTTCAGGGCGATCCCAGAAGACCGTTAACATCACTTTCCCAACAGATGGCACTGAACGGAATTTTTTTGTCGCAGGCGAACCCAGATGTTTCCACGCTATGCTCTGCTGCTTTGGTTCCGGCATGAAATGCAGTATCTGCGTTTTATCGCCAGTAACATTACTGTCCAGGAAACTTCCACCGTCCTCGGCATACCGTTGTAGATGATTCAGTGAAGCAATCCTTCGCTTGCCTTTTAGCATGTCGTCCAACTGCCTTGGCACCCACCGACATGAAATCTTCCGGAACCCGAAGAACCCGTGAACGATGTCGTAAACACTCCCATACGAAATGCCAAGCTCCCGGGAAATGTCCTTGAGGTGCACATGCCGATCCGCTTTCACCATTGCATCCACGTGGGAAATGTTGTCGTCAGTCATCGATGAACGCGGCCTCTCCGAACGCTCATTGTCATGCAAGTCTTCACGGCCTTTTGCGAACTCACACTTCCCAAAGCGAGACACTTTTCCCCATACGTGGGCTGCATTTCCCTGTGGATTTCGATGGGCGTTCGTTCCTTGCTCCATAGAAAACGAATCACGCTTCGTTGCTCGTACACCGTGGACGTGTGAAGCACAACTGCCATCTTCAACAACTGACAGCAGTGCCATGCCGCGGAGCTACCGGCAGATAAGGCCGAACTGGTCCAAGAAAGATCCACCGCTGGGAATGGATATGTTGACTTCGCATTTACAGCCGTAATTTGACTAAAAAAAAATGGGGGCAAAGACTTTGTGATTCGCCCTCTTATAACAATTCAGCTTTTCACGAGATACTCTAACAATGCGTGAATTCGTTTCATATTGTTTATGCTGAATTATTACTTAATAATTGCTATGTAGTTTGCTTGTACTACTTAATGATTACTGTACCTTGTGCGTGCATATATAAATGAAGTTAACAAGCTTGTTTACGAACAGAAGTTACGCTAGTAACAGCTAGTTACGACAGAAAAATCTGTTTTACAAACATATTTTTCTGTCTCATAGTGAACACATTTACTGAATTCATAGTGAACACGTTCACTGAATTCGTAGTGAACACATTTGCAGAATCATGTTCTTTCTGTTTCTGCTTATGGGTAATATACACCAGTGTCCAGGGGCGGACTGGGTCCTCTCAAAGGGTGCATACCTTGGATTTTATTACCAGTGCCCCTGCTGATGTCCAAAGTTGCAGTAACAAATACAGCAATAAGTTTAATTTTGAGCAACGTTGTATTCGTCAAGAAGACATGGAAGTCCTTTTAAAATTGTATGTTTATCATTTTTTACTGCATTGTTTTAAGCTGGCACCACTGCATGATATAGTACTTTCACCACTGTTCTCCTGCCCCATGTGTTCTTTTCTCAGGATTGAGAAAGTCGTTAAAGTTTAGAGGCCTCGTAAAATCGCCAATCCCATTTTGTGATCTAAAAAAAGTCTCAAAATGTAAAACCTAAAA
This sequence comes from Dysdera silvatica, assembly GCA_006491805.2. Taxonomy (NCBI): domain Eukaryota; kingdom Metazoa; phylum Arthropoda; class Arachnida; order Araneae; family Dysderidae; genus Dysdera; species Dysdera silvatica. The sequence continues at coordinate 77,700,179 of QLNU02014802.1, read as the reverse complement.
GACTTTTTTCCCTTGAACATCTTTTTCATTTTGACAACATATGACATGCTGGGATGCTGCAATACTCCATTTATTTTAATATTGTTTTATATATGAGGTATATGTCTAGTACTGTTATATGTCACGTTTTTAGAAATTTCTGGGGTGCTCAAACACCCCAGGTGTTATGGATATATTAACAAAGAAGACCAATAGCATCTGTAGACTATGTATATTGATCTGCCTTTATACCTTTACATTTATAAACTTGCCGATAAGTAACTTTCCCACCAGACTGACATGAATTGAGTACAAGGAAGATATTAATATATGTTAAGATAAATATGTTTAAATGAGCTAGTTGTTCTTCTTAAACCTTATGAACCCAATCGGATTTATTTAGGGAAGGGACCTACAACTTCACAAGGAACCGTAACCTTGTGTGTTGAACCCCGGATTTCAGAGTAGTAGACAAGGGCTTTACCCCTCTACCGCTATAGGGTTAGAGTTAAGTCTTTTTTAAATATTATTATTATGAACAGTTGTTTATAACTGTTGGGGTATTACCCATTTTTAACCCATAGGTTAGGAATGGTGTCTTACCTAATTTTGTTTTAGTTCCCATGTTTATTAGTGATGTGAAATTTCTTGCAAGCAGTCATGAAATTGAGGTATGATCCAGTATTTTATTGTTGAACATATGGGATTAATATCCAATTTAATGAAATAGAGTAATTGTGTTTTATGTCAAAGATTAATTTTCAATTGATTTAAAGCACAATCTATATACAATTTAATTTTGATTGATGTAATATCTCAATTTGAATATTTTTAAAAAATCACGAGACACAGCAATTTATTGTCCTTGGTATGATTACTTACATTAAAAATGGCGAAAACCTTCTTCTCTTTTTTTTGGAAACTTGATTCTTCCACTCTTATTCTTTAACCATCGGTTGGGTGCAACTAATTTAATAGGCATAGCTTTCATATTTTATTTTCCTCTTCCCTTCCTACACAGCAGAAGCCTTTGTGTTATTGAGTAGCTGTCTCTTATCTAGTGATGTTTGAATATATAAATGTCTGTTTGCTTCAAACTTTCTGAAGTGAATGTGGTAATGAAAGTGATCTGTCAAGCACATTTCACCCGATTTCATATCTTTTTGTAAGATATGCCAAAATATGAATATGCATTGTGTATGCCATATGCAAATTTTGTTTGTGATACAATGGAATTAATCCCCCCCCCAAGAAAAGCACGATATTCTTGAATAGTTTGCACTTATCGTAATATTTGGATGATTTGGGTGTTTGAAAAATTAAAAACTTCTGGAATAATATTGCTTTTGTAAATTTTCTGAATTTGTCATCACTTTCTGCAAATTTTGCATTTTGATTTTTAAAAACACCTCAAAAATGTTCTATTTAATAAAAGGATGCTTTGAAAAAAAAAATGGTTTTATGATCATAAACGATTTTTTTTATGGAAAGTACCTGTTGGGCTCATTGTGCCCAAACTTGTGACTCGTTACATTGTGCCCGACCGAAGGTTAAAAAGAATGTATCCTTGGAACCTGTTATTGTAACTCATCATTTTGGGATATTCACAAAATGAATGACCATTCCCGTTCTTGAGGGAGAGTGGTTCGTGCTTCAAATGAATGAGTTTGTTCATTTTAGAGAATGTATTTGTTTTTGGTCATTCACTCATGTTTAGCTCATCTTCAGTTTTACTTAATCGTTTCTGTATAAAAAAATTGCCATGCATACAATAAATACTGATCTTCAAAGGATGTAAGGAATTTTTTTTTTTTTTGATAATGTCTCGTTTAATGCTGCTAAAATTTCATCTTCAATTTGTTAAGTTTTTATCTAGAAAGCATCTGATGCTTCGCCATCTAAGCCTTTGGTTGATTTTATGTGAATTGTGTAAAGGAGAAAAATGTGAAGCTTTGTGTGTTGTGGTTATTATTAAAGCAAGTTTTTTATGTGTATATATGCCAAATTTCTATTGCAGTGATGTTATATTGTTGCATGTGTGCAATTGTAATGTTACAAGCGTTGCGTTAAGAATGCGGTTTTATTCGTCTTGCAAGTTTTCATTGTCTGTGTGATGATGTCTTGAATAAACGTTTTTCAACATTCTATTTCTGTTGGCTTTAGAATTATTTGTCTTATATTGTCTTCATGGGACAATATCAAAAACCTGTGAGTGTTTTTGATTCAGCCCCATTTGTAGCAACCCTACGTCTGCTCAAGCAAAAAACATCACCATCACTAATTACATCTTTGACCATATTGATGTGCAAAAATGGATTTTGGAACATCAGTAAATTAAAAACTTTTCTATTTTGCATGAAAATGGTCTCATCTGCGCATGATCTTTGCTGTAATTGTGGAAATGTGAAGCTACATAGCATGCAAGATTACCTTTGTGGCACTAGCATACTCAGGGAAATTGGAGATCATAACCCCCATTTTGATGTAATTATATATATCGTCAGCAATAACTGTTTTTAATCCACTGCAGGATGGAGGTCACTCTGTTATTACACATATAGTACCATGTAAGAAATACAAAGGAAGCAGTCTTAAGTTCACCACGTTGGCCAGATGGATTGGCAAGCTAGCAGTTTAACGAAGATTCCGAACTGCAGTCACCACAGATGAAGTCATGTGCTAAGGCAGAACTCGTTGTGTTAACCTCCTACGGAGTGGCTGCTTCGAAATGGCGTGTTGACGAGTGCTGGTATTCTTTGTAGTGAACGGCTGTGAGATACATATATGTATGGATTTGTAGCTGCAATCCCCACTCCTATAAACTTCATATGCATGTTAACGTGACAGAACAGATTGCCTCACCTACTGGCAGTAATTCCTCGAAAAATGTGGTCTAAAGATCAAATTTGATATCAAACCACACCAGTCTTTTCTGCGAATGCAAGGAATTTCACTGAATAACGTTTTTGTCTTCTGATACCCATAGTTAAATTTTTAATATTGACTGTCCCATCCAGAAAAAAACAAACTTCATCTCCCCAAAGAACGTTCCATAGAGGTGCATTATCAACTTCTGTTCTTGTTAAAAGCAGTCAAGCCAATGTCATTATTTTCAAGATCATCTGTGTAGAACTACTGGTAGCAGAGAATTTGGTAAATTATTTTCTGTAGAATTTTTCTCATGGTGGAATATGAAACATACAGTAAAACCTGCGGACACTCCCAATTAGCAGATACCTCTATTTAACGGACGCTTTACAATTCCAAGTGTTTGTTATCACCTAATAATGGATAAGATACTCTAGTCCCTAGGTGTCCACTATTCAAGGGTGGTACTGTATCTGTTTCTATACCTCATTCTCATCTTGCTCCTGCTGCGTCATTCATGGATGGGTCCATGATAATAGTAACAACTTTCTCTCCTATACATGAGGCAAGACAGATTTCCCTTCCTGAACTTTCATTAAAAACGTGGCGTAAAGGAACAGCCGTGAAAATCTGTTTTGAATATATTCTAACATCAAATCATAATTTCAATTGTATACAAGAAAATAAAAACAAAAAATTTAAATCAATTTACTAATTTATTTTGGGGAGGGATTACATATTTAGGGGCTGCACACCCTGGTACGTCCCTGATTTACCTTTGTTCATACTTATTGCACAGTGAAAAAGTATTGTAGCATTTTTATCCGACTAAATATTTTTGTTCATACAAATTTTGCTGGAAAAATATGAAAAAAAATAGCATGTTGCGATTTAAAAAAGTATCTCCTTCAGAAAACTATTTTACGAGTTCTTGATTATTGTGACGTATTTCTAGATTATCATTGTACAAGAAATTTGATAATAAAACAATGCAGCAGAATTTGCGTAAAACAATTTGTTTTACAAGTGGATTCTTTTTTTTACTAATAGGGTGTGGCTAATGGTGTGTAGGATGTATAGAGGCCTGGGGAGCTTAAGGCATCCCCTAGCCGTTTAAAAATTTTATTTGCCGTAATCTGCTATGCATTTACTTTCAAAAGTTTTATAGTAACATTATAAAATAAGGTACTTTTTAGCTCATTACTAATTGTCAAGCAGTATCAATTATTTTTGTAGTATTTTGGTATCTTGTACATTCACTAAACTGTTTTACAGCCTTGAGAAGAAGGTGGTAATTTTCTCGGTACCCCACCCCCACCCCACCCCACCCACTAAAATTACTCATATTGGTGCTCATAATAAAGAGAGATAGATGTATAAGGAAGCTTTAATTACAACCACCCTGTATTTTCAAAGTTATATCTTAAAAATAAATAATTTAAGTTTTCATATATAATAGAAATATTCAAGTGAATGGAGGAACTGAAAGAGATAATATCATCTATAATAGCTGATACTGATAAACATGTATCCCTCATTTTTCCGAGTTTATCAAGAGACCACTTTGCAATGTTCAGGATGAAAATGATAAATTTTATTTTGATTCTTTTGCTATTTGTGACATTAATATTCCCATATGCAGTGTATATATAGTAATCATCTTCATTTCAAACATTCAATACTTATTTTTTATTGTCATTCCACGTTACATTTTCATGAAACAAATTTTGATTTTGAAGTCCTTTTATCCTTCACATATTCAGTTGACATTTCAAGCAATGCTAACATATCCTTAAATCCAGCACAAAAATTATGATTCAGGATTTATTTTTTGAACTTAATAATTGTTTGTTAATGCATTTAAAACATCTTTCATTCATTTATTGAATGAAAATGAGTATTTTAAATGAGTAAAATATAATTTTCCTTCCTTTTAAAAAAACGTTTATTCCCATTGACTATACACCCTTACAAGGTATTCTACAACAAACATTACATTAAATGATAAATCGTGTTTTATATATAAGGTATTATTAGCTTTCACAGGGTTAGCACAATTGCCAAATATTCGGCACACACAGCCACTGGGGGCGTATTTTTTTGTAAATTGCTTGCAAATAAAAGAAAGATTTCACAGTGCCTGGTGGGAATAGAAGGGTTCTTCCAACTGAGCTAAAGAAACCTGTTATCCTCCCCTCTGCAAGCACATATAAAGCTTCACTATAAATGAGTTTCGAAATGGGACAGTGCATGGATTACTTTTTAAACCAAATCAACGTCAAAGATCAATATCCTATGCATAAAAAACATTTTATCATTTAATATTACATCATCGACTATGATGAAAAAAAATTCCCCGTCTTTAATATCATGTTAGTTCCGCTTTTCGGACGTTCATTTCTTTGATATTGATTTGGTTTAAAAAGCAGTCCATGGATTGTCCCATTTCAAAACTCGTTTATAGTCATAGGGGTAGCCAGGGGGAAACTTTTGGAGTTTTAAACCCCCATTGCAATGAAATTTTGTATATTTAATATAGGAATATATGAGTTGTAGCTCTGTAAACCCCCTCATTGAGCCTATAACCCCCTTATGAACTTTCTGCTTACGCCTATGTTTGTAGTAAAACTTTATAAATGCTCAGAGAGGGGAGGGTGACAGGTCATCTGTAGCTCAGTTGGAAGAGTCTTTGGTCCGCTACTAAGAGATAATGACATACTTTGCGAGTAATTTACAAAAAATACGCCCCGGTGTCCCTGTGTCCGACCATTTGGCAAAAGGTACTAACCATGTAAAGGATAATAACATCTCATATATAAAAAACAATTTATTATTTAATATTACCACATCATCGGCTATGATAAGAAAAATTTTCTTTTTTTAAACGTTCTATTCCTTCAAACTTTTATTACATTACTTCAACAAACATTACTTCAAACCCCTTTAAACTTTCTATTCAGGGAAAGTCCGTTTTCTGGGAATACAACGCCATACATTGGGGCCTTCTTTCGTGTTGGCACATGAACAATCAGAAACAACATTATCGAGCTGATATTAATTCACAACGTTATCTGTACACAGATATGATTGTATAAAATATCGATTCTCCCAAAATCTACGCAAAAGAAAGGAGGTTTTTTTTTTTAAGGGAGAACGATATGATGATCGCTAGTAATCGATTTTACGTGTGCAAATCTGTATTTTGATTTAACATCGTTGCTATGGCGTTGAGTTGGTCTCAGGATAAGAAGTACTCG